>CM075336.1:55533513-56140689 GCA_037788925.1 Mytilus galloprovincialis
ATTTCATCAACAGCATCTTGTATTTTTTGTTTAATATCAAAACATGGTTCTGGAAGCAAAACACTTGAGATAGTTTCTCCTTCCACATTACCTGGATCAATTTGGTTTGGTGCTGGACCCTGATCATTTAAATGTCCAACATTAGAGTTATACTCTAATGTATGAATGTTTTGTATTTGCCCTACCACTGGTAATAAGTTTAAGCGTTCTTCGCTAATTTCTATGTCAGAAAAAGCACGATTATATTTTTTTAACCATAAAAGGGCTATTTGTACTTTTTGCCGCCTGACATTGAATTCTTTTGATGTATCATTTTTCCCTATTTTCCTAACTCTTATTATATATTAACTTCTGAAGGAAGTTTAGGTAAAATTTTGCCAGGTTCATTTACCTCTTGCGGAAATGCCACACAGTGGCCATTTGCAGCAATACCCCCATGTTTTAACATGTGGATATTTATGCAAGGTGAAATTCGGGAAATTAATTGCTCTTCAACAACAGATAAATTTTCTAGTTCTAAGGGTACTTCTCCAGGATTCATATTATTTTCAGTAGAAAACATCTTGATTACACCTTTATCTTTAAAACACCTTTCACATACACTGTTTTTTAGTTTTAAATTAATTTTTCTTTCAAAACAAACTGAAAACAAACATCAATTGTGTAAGACATTTCTTGTAGTTCAAAAGAACGAATGCAGTTAACTGCCTTGTCAAAATGCTCATCATCAGCAAATGGAGGTGGATCTGGTATTGTCTCAAAATTTATATTGAGTTTATTTAGTTTGTATTTAATTTTATTATAATTTTTCAAGCATCTTTTTTTATACTCATCTGGAGTTTCATTTTCAACCGGTGCGTCATATGTTAATCCAAGTTTCCTGCATTTAGTATGCAGATCTATATCTTTATCAGGTTTTTGAATTTTATTTAGTGTGTATCCTATCCTATTTTGAATTTTCTTGTATCTTTTTTTATATTCTTCTGCAGTCTCATTTTTGATTGAAGGCTCATATATATTGATACCTAGTTTTATACATTTAACTTTCAGTTGTAGATCTTGATTATTTTTATTTAGTGACTCATTATTATTCAACTTTGTAATTGGAATTTCATTGAATTGTTCAAAAAGTGAATTTTCTAAACAAATATTTTGTAAGAAATCAATGTTTTGCTTTTTTTCAGGGATAGTTAACTGTTTTACATCTTTAAATTCAAATTTCCTCTTATTTGCCTTATTATCTTTATTTGATATTGCAGGTTGATTTTGGTTAAATTGTGGAATTTCTCTCAGTAGTTGAAAATGGTTATGGCTAAGTAAAAGGTCTAATGTTCTACTTTGAGGAGAGTGTATATATTGCTCTTTTGTAAAAACTGTTTCATTTGCCAGGTTTGTCCCTTGAATCCAGATATTAATATTGCTTTGAGTTATCTTTGATGCCATGGATATCTCACAAGAAGTTGCCCAACCTTTTCCATTGACCATTGTTTGTAAATATATGTCCCTAGTGATATTGTTATAGTGTGTAAGTCTTAATGTATCCTCATATATATTAAAATTGTTGTGAATTTCTGAGCATGTTAATGAACGATAAATGTGTTTTTGGGAGAAATTTCCATTTATTGCTAAACTGATAGATGAGAAAAAACAGTATTTGTGTTTTTGGAAGTGACAATATCTGCATATGTTTGCTTACTATTTTGTGGAGACCATGAATCATAAACTTGTGTAGAAGTTGGAGTTTTAACAGATATAATCTCATTCTTGTCTGTGGTTTTCTTGGGGACAGATTTAACAATATCAGCAAAAGATAAGTGGGGAACTAAATATGAAACCTCAGTTTTTTTGCAGTACTGATGATCTGAATGCATTCTATTAAAATGGGGTACAATAGGCAGTTCATCATTCATTTTTGCATATGAATGGTCACTAGATCTAGTTATTTTCTGCTTTTTATCTAGAGAATGACCATCATTCATACGAGCATATAAATGGTCACTGGAACTTGTAATTTTCTGCATTTTAGTTTTTGTTTTCTTTCTTAAAATAGTAGATGATTATTATTTCAACTATTAATTCAATTCACACTTACAACTTGGTCTTTGTAAATAAAATATACGTTTTTTGTGGGTCTTGAAATTTCAAGTGCTGTCAGCGAGCCGATTTGTGCGCAGATGCTGACCGGAAAAGGAAGTAGATCTGAAAAAAAAGTTAACGATTTTGAGTTCATTAGTAGAATGAAAAATTCGGGAATTTTCCCGAAATTTTTGATTATTTTTTTTTTATTGATTTTTCTACCGTCCCCATATAACCACCATTATGTCTCATTTCGCCATTCTAAACATTTAGAGTATTACATGTATTATTCATTGTAAACTGTGCTTAATCTATTTGGCTGAGATTAAATCTATATTATTAGTAACGTATTCTGTTTTCTAATATTCCGTGAACTCGGGAAAACTCATTCCCGTTACATTGGGGGCTCGTCTGCGGGATATTTGGAGGAAAATTGATTAAGTTTTCTAAAGAAAATATATTTTTCTGTGAAAACTTCAGTAAATACAAAAATGTCGTCAGCCAAAAAGATTTTTTCGAACTTAGGGGCTAGTTTTAATAGACTTCTTCATGGAAGTAGGGAAAATGAAACACAAAATTTGTGTACAAATCAAAATTTAAATTCCGTTTACCAAGTTAACGAGTATAATCACGGTGGGTATGGTTGTCCTGCGAGAGAACGTTCTGTGCTGGTGATTCGGTCCTGACGGGTGCTGGTGATCAATGAAAAAATGTAAACAAAGACGAAAATGATGATTTTTGACGTTTTCACTCATAAAAAATTGAAGAAAACAGTTGAGATTTTTCAATTTTGTTTCTTATGGGTTCATATGTAAACCATTAAAAAGTTGACACTCTAAACTGTTTCAGTAAACGTAACACAAAAATGCTCATTTTCAGAAAATCAAAAACTGAAAAAATAAAACAAAAATGCTCATAGAGTCCGCTTTCTATACCGCAATCCACACGACAAAACTATTTTGTGAAAAAACATTGCAATTTATTAAAATTTAGCATTTTCTCAATTTATTCATGTCCTGATACTGTGCTGGTGGGTCCTGTCATTGTGCTGGTGGGTCCTGATACGGTGCTGGTGATTTTGGATAAGAAGTTGGTCATATTTGAAACAAATGTTAAAAAATCAATAAAATTGGGCAGATAATTGTTGTCAATAGGATCTATGACTCCTATTTTAGCTCTTGTGCTCCATTTGGCTGTTTAATATGTGTTTTCAAATGATCGTAACTTGTATTACATAATTACATAAAAGGGCAACATCTTTCGTCCAATATCAGAAAACAAGATAATTATAGTATCTAAAATAAGAATAGTTTTATTAAGATATTAAATGCCCCTTACATTGATGCTTCAACAATGATCAAAGCCCATGCCGCATAGACATGTTTGTTAGCGCTCCGCATACCCCTCCCCACTTCCACCCAATCAACCCTCCTCATTTCCTCCTTCATTGTTACAGTGGTGTACCAACACAACAATTTATCACATAAAATAATAACACAAAGACACACATTATTGAACAACGAATGCTCGCAGGTACTGAAAGCTAGTTCAAAGCCGCATTTTCAACTAATAGATAAACCGTGTTCTCATATACAAAAATCCCAATCGTGTCGATTAAAAAAGTCTCAAAACTTAAGTTCACATTTTGATGTTTGATGGAGCAGAACTTTAAAAGTGTGCAGTGAATCTTGTGCTCACATCAGTTATTGTCATTATTATGTTTACATAAGACTTATAAATAAAGGAATTAAGAAGGTACCAAGAAATATTTTACAGTTCAATTTAATGATCATGAATGGAAGGAAATGGTACGGAAGTTTACATAGGACAAAAAGAAATTGATAGTATTTTTTGGCGAAAGACTTAAACGCTTCTTTGTATTATATAGTACAGCTCTTCTATAAAAGCATTCAAAAAAAACTTTGATTGAGTGACTTGCTTGCTATGTTTGCTTGGATGTTTTCAAACAATAGGTAGGCGGAGTTTCAATACATACTGGGATTTGATTGGACAAACACAAACTGACAAACTGACAGGAATTGAAGTTAATGTTTATTGTCCAAACAAATTCTAGTATATAGTAAACAGACTACTTACCTGTCGTTTACAAACATCCAAACAATCATAGCAAGGAATTTGATCAATGGTTTGCTTTGCATATATTTATAGAAGAGCTGTAAATTCTAAAAAAAAAATCTTGTTGTCGTATATGGTTAAATCCTCAACAAAATCTCAATAACTTTGTTGGAACGAATAAAGGTTTTAAATCAAATTTTCGTGGACTTTTTAGCTTCCACCCTGACGAGGCATGTTAGCTGTTCGTATGCTCTTGCACCTGACGCACGGAAACTTTCACATTTCCATCTTCTTTTCTGAAATATTTTACCCAGCTCATACTTGACAGGATTGTTATCCTAGTGAAAGGTGTAACCAATGAATTTAACAGAAGTTAAAAATTCCACAATACTATATAATTCATTTTATGTGTCAATTTGTTTGAAAAAACTCGAAAAGAAGAGAGTTTTTTTTAATGTCATGATTATCTGTCGCTTTCTAGATCTATGCTTACTAGCATTTATTTCAGATGACATGGACTCCTCACTCTGGTGACCCTGCTGCCTTTCATAGCTTTATCCGTGTACATATATTAATAGATAAACCAAAGGCTGCAACTGGTATTTTTGTATTTAAAATGATTCGTTGTAACGAGAAGATTTGTGGTGAATGGAAACTGTGAGGGTCAAAATCTTAAATTGCTTATAAATGTTGCTGGACCCAGTTTCGTTATCTGATCTGAATTTTTTGAAATGTGCAAGGTAGATAGACATTGGCCTTTTGATATTTTTTTTACTCGGTAAGTTTTGCCCTAATTGGTTGAACTTTTTCAATATTAAAGCCGATTTCAATGAGTGTGTAGACAAAGGGAATATCCTTGGTTATCTTGCTTGCAGAACAGAAAAGACATTGTTAGGTTATGTAAACTACCCTACTTTAAGAGTAGACTAGTCCTACAAATGACACATCTTTCTGTCTGTAGGACCAGGCTACTTCGAAAGGAGGGTAGTATACCTTAAATAACAATGACTTCACGGTTTAGCTAACAAGCAAGCTAACCAAAGATATAACCCCTGCCTACATACTCAATGGAATCGGCTGTAACTAAAAACTCGAATACATTTTAACAGACAGTAGTCATGTTTGTTAATGAATATTGTTTTTCCTAGAATCACTCTTGAAAAATCATTTGGTAACATTTGGTCAAGTAATTTCAGATTATATCTTTTTGTAATTGCGGACGCCAAGACAATACATGAACCTCACACGACCCCTCGACACAGGTGAGCTTATATATGATCTTATAGCGATTCGGGTTGATAACCAGTTGAAATTAAGCCAGTTTTGTGAAATATTTTACCCAGCTCATACTTGACAGGATTGTTATCCTAGTGAAAGGTGTAACCAATGAATTTAACAGAAGTTAAAAATTCCACAATACTATATAATTCATTTTATGTGTCAATTTGTTTGAAAAAACTCGAAAAGAAGAGAGTTTTTTTTAATGTCATGATTATCTGTCGCTTTCTAGATCTATGCTTACTAGCATTTATTTCAGATGACATGGACTCCTCACTCTGGTGACCCTGCTGCCTTTCATAGCTTTATCCGTGTACATATATTAATAGATAAACCAAAGGCTGCAACTGGTATTTTTGTATTTAAAATGATTCGTTGTAACGAGAAGATTTGTGGTGAATGGAAACTGTGAGGGTCAAAATCTTAAATTGCTTATAAATGTTGCTGGACCCAGTTTCGTTATCTGATCTGAATTTTTTGAAATGTGCAAGGTAGATAGACATTGGCCTTTTGATATTTTTTTTACTCGGTAAGTTTTGCCCTAATTGGTTGAACTTTTTCAATATTAAAGCCGATTTCAATGAGTGTGTAGACAAAGGGAATATCCTTGGTTATCTTGCTTGCAGAACAGAAAAGACATTGTTAGGTTATGTAAACTACCCTACTTTAAGAGTAGACTAGTCCTACAAATGACACATCTTTCTGTCTGTAGGACCAGGCTACTTCGAAAGGAGGGTAGTATACCTTACCTAACAATGACTTCACGGTTTAGCTAACAAGCAAGCTAACCAAAGATATAACCCCTGCCTACATACTCAATGGAATCGGCTGTAACTAAAAACTCGAATACATTTTAACAGACAGTAGTCATGTTTGTTAATGAATATTGTTTTTCCTAGATTCACTCTTGAAAAATCATTTGGTAACATTTGGTCAAGTAATTTCAGGTTATATCTTTTTGTAATTGCGGACGCCAAGACAATACATGAACCTCACACGACCCCTCGACACAGGTGAGCTTATATATGATCTTATAGCGATTCGGGTTGATAACCAGTTGAAATTAAGCCAGTTTTGTGTGTGTGTAGATTTGTATTGTTTTAAACTGTTATGACCTTTTAAAGTTAAACTAAGAATTTCTTTTTTAAACTTATATACTTGTTTTATACTCAATTGGTAGTATGAAGCTACGAGGTATTTTAATTTTTGAAATTGACATATTCTAGTCTGCCCTTTCATTGAATAGTGATTTTTTTAGTGTTCTATCGAACTTTCGAAAAAAATACCTGATAACCGTTCAGAAAAAAAAAAATTATGATGAAAAAATCTTACCGATACAGCAAGTGGTTCTTAATAGCTATAAGATACATTTTTCTTTTAAAATACAACTTTTAAATCTTACGGGAAACTATTCCAAGCTTAAAACTTTCACTGTAACCTCGCTCTAACTTATCCCCCATCCCCCCAAAACAAACCAAACAAACAAACCCGCAATACTATTGTCATTCTTATAGTCAGCACTCAATTGTTCACAAACAAATGTGTTTTAAGCTGACCATATCCTCAGTGTCCAATATCTTCTTGCTACAGTTCCATTAAGTTATGGGTAGCAGAAACTCTGCAGGGAACTGGTGTGAGATGATATCGAACACTCCTGGAGTACCAAAATGGGGATATACCTTTCCTATAGATTCTAAACAAGACAATGCTTAACTTTTAAGCAAACAACAATCCAAATGACTCAGTATAACAAAACCAATCAAGTCTATGTCATGAAATTAGCAATTAGGTGTCATGATTTCTATCATGTCTATTGTTCAACTCCTATTATGATGGACAATAAACATCAAAGACTAGAAGGACTTGTGGTGCCTCTGCATTGAATAAATTAAAAACAAAAATAACTCAACATTTCACATACAATCCTGTATATCACATTTTGGTACCACACGACTATAAACAGACAATGGGTGGGATGAGGTGGGATTAAAATAACTTCACTTGCAGGCTATAAACATACATTACAGTACAAACGTTGCCTATTCTGTCAAACGTTTGCCTCCTCATTGAGTGGATATTAAACAAATGAGACAGAATCACATGGACTTCCGCCTAAGTTAATTGGCCAATGAGGTTATGACCATATCCTCAGTGTCCAATATCTTCTTGCTACAGTTCCATTAAGTTATGGGTAGCAGAAACTCTACAGACTTCCTGAAGATGAAACCCAAAATCTCAAATACAGTATAATGCCTCTTCCCAAAACTCAAAATAAAACATATCTTCTTTCTTAATATTATTTATTACATAACAAGTGTTGTACAGATAACATAATTATACATTGCTCTTAGATTCACAAAATGTATGCATGGGTATTTTATAAATTTAACAATAATAACTTGTGCAATTTCAATTATTCAAATAAAACTTATCAAAATGATAGTTACGATGAAAACATTTTAATTACCAATGCAAGTACAATGAATATGGTGCAAATACTTCATTAAACTTCCTCAATCTTAGGGCTAGATCACAATTAAGATTACTTTTACTCTTTGTTAAAAACATGAACTAAACTAGAATAGTCAGCTTGTTCTTTAAATACAGTTTCAATATTTTCAGACCCATTTGCAACCTGAGATAATCTCAATGCAATACTGCCTGCATCAACTAATGTATGAATTCTACTATAGTACTCGGCACTTGTTCTGCCAAACCAACCAATATGTTTCATTGCCTGGTCTACATTTTCAGCTGCCCCTGATAAAGCCATGGTAACTGCACAACCTGATCGAAAGCTATGGGGGTTTCTCCTTCATAAATTCCCAACAGTGATAAGTAATAACGCAATCTCTCATACATGACAGAGTAATTGACAGCCTTATCCAACACTCTGCCTTTTTCAGAAACTATTCTGAACAAATAACCTACTGACATATCAACTGTACTGACTTGGCAAAAATTAACATAATCAAGCAGACCTTGTACAGGACAAATAGACAAGTCATCACACTTTTTAATAACAAATGTATTACTCTTTCCCTTATCACCTCGGAGTGTCTTTCCAAACGTACGTTGAAAAACCAAGCCACTATTATCATTTAATACTTTTACCTCCTGAGCAACAACTAAAGAAAGGTCACTAGCCCTATCACCTGCAAAAAATTGTAGTTTCATCCAAGCTCTATCTCTATACAGAATATACCTCTCCCGTAATGACAGACCAGGGCTTTTAATTTCCCTATCAATGTATGAACACATTGCCTTAATTTTTGATAAAAATATAGGCTTAGCTTGTTTTGGCAATACATGTGCACTGGCTTGTTCTTCCCTGATTAGTTTAAGATATTCTTTTACTATGGGGGCACAAGCAGGGTTACCAGACTTAGAAAAAATGTCCCAATATCTCCCAAAGCCATTATCATCAAATATATTAACCAATTGATTAATCACCCCTTCAACTGTACCGGAAGCCAGTCGTTTTGGACAAAAACAGTCAAACTCCCCCTTTTGGCCTAAATGTTTGCAATGAACACCGTGAATAGTAGTTTTTCCAGAAAAATCCTTCCAAATTAAAAATCTTCGAATATCATCAGGTGTACACACTGACAAATGTTTGCAATCTAAATCTTGGAGAAATTGGAGAAAAGAACCTTGAAAACTTTTCTTCCTCTTGTGACCTGATGAACAAGTTATTCGTTTATCTAACTCGTCCATTCTTCCCTCAATTTTTTCCAAATCAATGTCACTATTTATCTGCAATGACAAATATAAGGTCCATTTTTAGGTCAATGACAAAAAATTTAACAATTAAAAATTGAAAATATCTTAATAGGACTTATAACCTCAAAAGAAATACAATGCACATGCATTACCCAATAACAATATACATATTTTTCATAAATAAAAAGATTAGCAACACTGGTACATTAAAATTATACAAAAACATTCAATTCATTTTAAGTTCACTTGAAATATCCGTATTACAGATGTATTACTTCACATGAAATATAAACAAAAATAAGATCAAGAAAAAGAAACTCTGAATGCCCACAATGGCCATCTTAAACCAAATTCATCAACAACAAAGCCTTTCCTTGAAGGTGCTTTGACAACCCCTTTTTGACCCCTAGCTCCTAGAAGAATGGAGGTTGATGAACAACTAGTCAACATTGGCCACCACATAGGAACTGGATAAAGTTCAGGTACCACAACTGTGCAAGAAACTGACTGTTCCTTCAAAAAACATAGCAAAGGAAAAATCAATACATAGGGTGGATATACATACATATTAGATTCTGCCTTTAAATCTTGGGAAAACACATTAACACCAGAGGTTTCTGGTGTTAACCATGGGGTAAAATGTCTAAGTGGCCTACTGTCTACTGATTGCATTACATTCGAGTCTAAAGACATAAGATCAACAGTATGTGGACCAAATCGAGAATCAACTAAAACCCATGAAGCATTACTCAACATAGTATCAGCCGTGTTCAAAATTCTAGAAGGACCATCAGCCTTATTCAGTTCAGATGGAACAAAACTTAGATGCAAATCAACATTTTGCCCAGCGACCAACTGAAATATATCCTTCATAATACAATTCAAGGCCGGACATTTGCTCCCTTGACTATTCCAGGCTCCTATTACCGCCATGCTATCAGTTAATACATCAACCCGAGAGTCTAATAAAGATTTTCCCAAAGATTGCAATGCCTTCAAAATGGCTTCAGCCTCCTTTTCATGAATAGGTCTAGTATCATCAGCCAACCAATAATCACCCATAGTCAAATGGTTGTCACCTAAATTCACAAGTGCCCCATATCTATAACCTGAAGAGTCTGTAACCATGTCAATCTTATTATGAAATTCTGGTCTCCATTTTGAGAAGCCTTCCCATTTGTCCAAAAATTTCCAATATTCAATCTCCTCTTTAAGAGGTCCAAATACCCTAACAGGCCTACTACATTTAGTACAAACAGAAATAGCAGCATTCACCTCCCTGCAAAAAAGCTTACAGCCAGGTACAGCTAATTGCATACTAATACACTTTCCAGAAAACCTTTGTAAAGTTCTCAAGTCTACCTCCTTAGAAGACAAAATAAATTCACGCAACTCAATAAATTTTTTTTCCGCTTATCCTCTGGTAAAATAAATGCTTGCTTTTCCGAATCAACGAAAAAACCAAGAAATTTCTTACAAAATTCTGGAACCAATGAACACTTCTTAAGCGAAAGAGTATACCCTAACCTTGTCAAAACCTCCAGCATAACATAAACCAACCTCCTACCTTCGAACTCTTTCTCCTCACTAGACTGCAATGGGCCCCCTCGAGTTACTGAAAACCTATCATCAATATATAATGTATTCAGTACATTTAATTTTCTTAAATATGATGTTACACACATCCCTATTGACTGGTATATGAATGGGCTTGCTTTCCAACCAAAGGGCAATGTTGTGTAAGTCATGTAAAATCCCCCAAACTGAATACCAAAATATGTAAATGAATGTTGACTAAGTTTAACATGGTCATAACCTGACTTTTCATCATATGTTACCATTAATGCATCTTTCTGTACTAATCTAGGAATATCTTTCAAAGTTTCAAGATGAAATGGTAAATCTTTCACCCACAAATTTAAAAAACGTTCATCATGGCATAAACGTGGCTTGCTGGGTTCGACTGTAAGTGGCATTACTATTCTAGGGGGTTCACATTCACCAACTGCTCCCAACAGCTTAACTGAACCCATAGCAATTTTCTCGCATAATTCTTTTGAAATAAAATCAACATGTTGCTTACAAATTTTTGAATTTTGAAAATATTGATTTGGAGGGATATCCGAATCATAGAAACGACCCTTAAAATTTCCTTTAAAGTATCTGAAAAAATCTGTAGCATCAACCCCATTTATAAGCCATTTTAGTATATCTTTATCATCTGTCCCTACTAGAATATCTTTCCAGTTAGACAAATGGTGATGAATCTGACCGCTTAGAAAAAGATCAGGATCACGCAAAGGAAAAGTCCCACTATCAAAATGAACACCACATGCACCATTCAGAACTTCTTCAGCCGAAGGAACGTGTGTTGTAAGTGAAGGAGTTTCACCTCCAAGTGTTACCCATGCTGGTTCTTGGCGTACTTGTACCTTTTCGGGATTAAAACCACTTTCCATTTCCCATTCTGGAACATGAATGTTGAATGAATTTAAACTTCCCAATGTATTACTATTCTGAAGAGAAAATAAAACTCTCTCTATATCCAAGAACCAACATAAGAGCACTTTAAGGAGAAACCCCTTCACCTACAATCCACGTGGAACATGTAGAACCACTAGGGTATCAGTGACCCTTGAATTGTAAATGAAGACATTTCAAATAGAGAAAAATAAAATAAAATAAAAAACAAAATATTTCACAATAAATTAAAATTCCCCAATTAATTGAACATACAAATATACGAAAAACATTATTTTCCCTTTGCAGCCTTCATTTTGTCACAGTCTCTTATCTGATGACTTGTACTCTAGCAAAACAGACAAGCACCTCTCTGACGTATTCCAGAATTTCCAAAATTTCCAGAATTTCGGGGTCTACCCCTATAATTATTATTAAAGCCACCTGGATATGGCGGTTGCAAGTAAGGCATAGCATTGTATGGATACATACAAGGAGCCTGGTATTGCGGGTATAAATTATGCAATGGCGAATCTTCAGGTTTTGGAGTAGTATCCTTTTCAGGTTGCTTTTCCTTTAAACACTTCGATACAGCTTTTGTGATTGCATCCGCAACCTTACCACCCAGTACGGACAAAACACAAAGAAGAGATATCTAATTTTAATTGATGTCGGTTTGCCTGACGTGTTAACTCTTCAAAGGTATCGGCATCATCATGATTAACCCGTCTTGCAGCTTTAGCAAGTTCCTCCAGAGTAAGTAATATGAGTGAATCACTAGGATTATCTTGCAGACAAAGTGTCCTCACCTTCTCCTTTAAGTTCTTAACAACTTCTTCTTTTGTAGTATTCTCTAAGTTAGCAATCCTGTCTTCCAAATCGTCCCTCTTCCTTTTATTTGTCCCATTGTTGTTGTTGTCACCACTACTCTGCACAATGTCACCACTCATCTGCACATTGACAGGATTAGCACTAGTAGTGGGAGTCTTAAAAACAGAAAACAAAATCGGTCTTAAAAACAGAAACAAAACCGGTATCATTATTAACACACATTACATAACACCAGTCAATGCCAGTGAATCACTATTAATATCAAAATTCTATGTAAATTACCACAGTGTTGTCAATATTTTCATTTATAAATATGAATAAACATATACTTGGATTCAACCAGTATGGATTACGTCACAGTAAGACAAGTAATTATGTATTAACCAACAAGACAATTTTATATTTTTATATGCTCGTTATGTGGTACAATTTGTTGCTCATAAGTGAAGGCCACACAAAGACCATAAATGATGGCATTGTCCAATTACTTCTTAGGTTATTATCTCATTGGCATACAATTTTAGAAATTCTCTAGTGCGATCATTGATTTGTCTTCTAAGCTTGTCATCCTAGTCAATGTGCAGAATTGTATATATAAAATTCAATAGATTTAATTTTATCTGCCAGCCAAGACATTACATTCAAAGTGCAGGACTAGAAATTACTTACTTGATCTTGTGACTGGGTTAAATCTTGTCCACTAGGTTACCCATATTCATTTGCATACAGTATCAAACAATGTGTGGCCCACCTGGCTTCTTCAACTGTATTATCTCTATTGGCAAATTGAAGTAAATCTTGTAGTTCTGCACCAGTTAAATCCAGAACCTGATCAATAATTTAAAACAAAAAAAAAAAAACAAAAAAAAATGACAAATAAAACTCAACAGAGCTTTTGTTTTACTTCTTGTACTAGTAACCTTGCTAAATTTAAATAAAACTGGTTTATTTATAATGTATTACAAAACACTTGACTTGCATATGATTGTCTATAAATGGTTTTAAAATAGTAGCAAGATAAATCAAGTCAAACAATGAAATGATTAATAGTACTACAAACCTGTTTCCTCAGATCATCCATGGATAAATTATCCAATTTGTTGTCCTTTTGAAAACGGGCAAACTCCTTTAAGCCCTGTGGTTGTCCTCCTCTTATTCTCTTAATAGCTGCCACTAACCGTACCCCTTTTAATGAGTGCCTCCGTTTCAAACACGTGGGTAAAACCATCTGAAAATAAATACACAACTCTACACACTAGTCTAGACATCAAATGACCTTGCGCACCTGTTGAGGGAAATCCCCTTTTGGCATTTTTTAAAAACTATCTGAAGTACCACACATAATAAACGAACCTAGGCAAATGTTATTTATCATTATAATCTTAAAGAAACAAACAACATTTTTAAAAGTGTCTATCATTTGATTATATAAATCAAATCTTATAAAATCTATGATAACACGTGTCGAGCGCACCTTTCGCCACGACGGGATTGTTGAAAATCTTTATACCTCATTAAATTTTGTGAGAAACTATGAAATGAACATATCTTATCAACCAGTTTAGAATATAAATACAATACAAATGTAAAAATAAAAAAAAAAAAAAAAAAACATTGGTCCTATAGATATAATTTATTTCGCACTCGACCTCGTGGTGTCGGACTTTCCGGCCAATCTAAAATTTATTATATCTCCTTGGCCCTGGTTATTTTTTCAAATTATACCTTATAACCCTTGTCATTATTCTTCAATTATATCTCAAAACCTCTTGCTTTATCAAAAAATAAATATTACCATCTCCAAATAAATCAAACCATCTCCTTGGCCCTCGCCATTTTTCCAGTATCATATCTCATGGCCTCTTGCCCATTTAAAAATGTATTATGTCTATTGCTATTCTCAAATTACATGACCTCTTGTCATTCTTATATCATATGACCTCTTGCCATTTAAAATAAAAATATATATACCTTTCCTATGAAGTATGTTGCCAACTTGGCCTGAGCAGTCAGGACACGGTCCGCTCTCTTCAGTGGATATTAAACAAATGAGACAGAATCACATGGACTTCCGCCTAAGTTAATTGGCCAATGAGGTTATGCTAAAGACATATGATTCAAACGCTCAGAAAGTCTTTTGTTCTATATTTTTGCTCTCCATTTTTATGCAAAACCTTTTACATTTTTATTTTATGGGTTATTGTTGAAGGTCGTACGATGACGTATGGTTGTTAACACATACTTCCTTTGGTTTCTTATGGAAAGTCCATTGACAACAAACATACCACATCATCTACTTTATATAAGTATTCATTTGTATAAATTACAGCGTATTTTGGTGATCTTGCAAAATGATCGTAATCCCGAAAATCATAAACATATTTTCTTATCTTAAAAGGGGGCAAGAGGGGTTCCATTAACAGGCCAATAAATAAGATTACAGTTAATTTAAAAACAAAATAAAAAAATAGGGGTATTTTTTCTCTCATAATAACAGTAAACAGATTCACAACAATGTCAATTTCAAGAAAGCAGACAACAGTTAATTAGTCAAAAACAGTACAGCATCACTGATCTTGAATATATGCCACTTTTAACTAAAATATAAAGGCACAGAACCAGGACATAGGAGCATGCACAGAACCAGGACCGTTTTTCTTATCACCAGCACAGCGTCAGGACAATTCCGTTTAACGAACTTGCACGACTTTTGTAATATAATATTGTTGTAATATACTTTGCATGGTACTTATGACGCATCAGAGAAAAATTAAGCAACAAAACTGTCGTTTTATTGCCGTTCTGATACAATGTAAACAAACCCACCAGCACAGAATCAGGACCCACCAGCACCTGACAGGACCAAATCACCAGCACAGAACGTTCTCTCGCAGGACAACCATACCCACCGTGATAATAGAGATAAAAATAATGTAAGTGACTTACCGGAACATGAAACAAACTTCCAAGAACAGTTTGTGTATCCAGAAACTCCCAGTAATAGGGAGACACACATAAAAACACATGAACAAAACAGAATTACACCTTCTGTTGTTCGTCACAATTCACAAAACGAAGACGAAAGGTCTTCTTCAGTAGCTCGTGAATGTTACACATTGTTCCGAGATCCTGATTCTTCGTGTTTAAATCTGGAAAACGGCACTGAACTTGACAATAACAGTAACAAGGAACACATGTCCACTGATAATTCACGTGGAATTTTCGAATCGCGACAGTCAACTGGAATAAATAAAAGTTCTCGTGATTTACGTGGGTTACCCGAGTCTAGTTTGTTAAATTCCTCTGTCAGTGATTGTCAAACGGGTTTTGGGAATACACAACGTCAAAGCAATACACAAGACGTTCAATGGCGTGATGACGTAGCACCAGTAACCTTGACCGGAGATCACATGATTAACGTCGTAACTAAGGAAACAGAAAGGGGCTCAGTGAGGGGAAAAGGCTTTGCTAATCGCGAATATTACGACGGTTTACCAAGTTTTGGCTTAAATAAACTTAAAACTAGGACTCAAAATGATCAAACAGTTTTGTTTGGGTCTCCTTTGAAGAGTAAAACAAGTTTAAATGCTCAGGAAACAAATTTTAAATTTTCAACAGGTGCGTGCTCTGAACAATACAACGGTCGTGTCAGATTTGAAGATAGGGACGTGTTGCCGGGTGAGGATTCTTGGAATTTTAAGTCTCAAAAACAAACGCATAGTTTGTCTAACCAAAATTATCACACAATAGACCAAGGTGGGTTTCGGGAGTTAAACAATAATTGTTTTCAGGTTAAGGGATTCACCACTTCTTACAGTCCGTGTTTCTCACAAGTTCACCTTAATGGTGAAAATAGAGAATCTTTTGGGGGTTACCATAACTGTACAAATACAGGAACATCAAATGTTGGTATACAACATAGATCAAATGTTTGATAGGGTTTCATTGGGAGAAAATAGAAATGTGCCGTCACATCAAAGTCGGAATAGTATGCAGATGCCAAGGAAACAAAAAGACCCAGATACATATGATGGTAAACATACCGAATGGCCTGATTACATATGCCACTTTGAGCAAGTAGCTCTTTGGAATAGGTGGTCCGAGGATGAAATGGCAGCCCAGTTAACCATGTGTCTACGTGGGAATACCCAGCGTGCCCTTAGTGAACTCTCTAGGGAGGAATTGTTTAATTTTGAGAGATTAAAACGTTCATTGACCCAAAGGTTCTGTCCACCTGAACGAGAAACAGCTTACCGCTGTGAATTTAGAAACAGAAGGCGGAAAGGAGAAGAGTCAGTAGCCGATTACGGTTATGCACTAAAACGATTGGCCACCCACGCATTTCCATCAATCCAAGTTGATATAAGAGAAAGTCTTATAATAGAGCAGTACATTTCAGGGCTACCTGATCTAGAACTTAAAAGACATGTCCAGTTTTGCCACCCAACATCACTTGATAGGGCAATTTCACTTGCTCTCGAATTTGAGGCATTTGAAGGTAGTCAAAGTAAACCTTTTGCAAGGAAACCAAAGGACGAGGATATTTCACCCATGTGTACGTCAATTAAGGCAAACTCAGGGTCCGACAATAACAGTTCGCAAACCTTTATGTTTTCTAAACTAATTGAGGGTATGCAGGAGATCCAAAAATCAATGCAAGCAATGATGCGTAGTCAAAGAGATAAGGGAAATTTCAGGGGAACGCAACCTTACAAGAATCACCCAAACAGGAGGAAAATACAATGTTTTTATTGTAAGGAAGAAGGACATATGAAGAAGGACTGTCCTGTCCTTGAACGTGAAGGCTTGACTTCGAATCAAAATATTAATGTACAGGGGGATAATCTTGTTGAGTCCGATCCTTTAAATTAGCTCGGACTGAGTTGGAGGCCACAAACTCAGTCCCAAATCCTATTAATTTTGAAAATTTTGAAAGGCCGTCGTCTTTAATTAGGTTATGTAATATTTCACAGTATTGTTGGTATGCAGATGTAAGAATGCTTAACACAGACATTAGTATGTTAATTGACACAGGATCCGATGTCACTTTGTTGTCAAGTGAAGTTTTTAAGGAATTGAACATAAGCAAGTCGTTACTAAAGGGGGTGTCGAACCAGTTCACAACTGCAGATGGCGATTCACTTGAGGTCATGGGTAGGACCACAATTCCACTTTGTTTAGGTGGAAATGATTTTGAACATTCTGTAATTGTAGCCGGCCTGGGGGGACTTTCGGGTATTTTAGGTATGGACTTCCTTTGTACGAACAGAGTGTCTATTGACACTGCAGAAGGAAGGTTAAAATCACCAAAATTTGAGGTCAAATTAAAACGTCATGCGACGTTTAATAATGTCTGTGCTAGGGTCCATCTTACAGATACTGTGCATATTCCTGCTAAATCTGAAATTTTTGTAGAAGGAGAAATTAGGGGGAATTTTTACGGGAAACAAGAAGGTTGCTTAGAACCATTACCTGAATTCAAAGGCGATACTCATCTTTTAATGCCAAAGTCAGTTGTTAATTTGTCAAAATCAAAAGTTATATTTTCAATTTTGAATCCTACAGCGGATCCGAGAATTCTTAAAAAGAATGTACAAGTAGGGTCTGTACAACCAATTGAACAAGTTTTAAACTGCAATTCGGAATCAAGAAATCAAATAAATGATAACTTTACTTTGCCCGAAATTGTAATACCGGAGCATTTGCAACCGTTAGTCGAGAGATGCTCCGAGAAATTATCAGCAGAGGAACGAAAACGCTTAGCGAGCGTAATTTATCAATACGCGGATATTTTTGTCGGACCGGATGGGAAGTTGGGGCACACCGATCTTGTTAGACACGAAATCGACACCGGAAATAGTAAACCGATAAAATTGCCTTTACGGCGATTACCGATTATGCAGCGAGACGTATCCGAAGCGGAAATCAATAAAATGCTAAACCAGGGCATTATTGAACCAAGTCACTCGCCGTGGGCCGCTAATATTGTCTTACTGAAGAAGTCTGATGGCTCTACTCGATTCTGCGCAGATTACAGAAAAATTAATTCTATAACGAAAAAAGATGCCTACCCCTTACCGCGCATCGACGAGTCCCTTGACGCCTTGTCTGGAGCTAAGTATTTTTGTACGGCCGACATGGCAAGTAGTTTCCATCAGGTTTCCGTAAAACCAGAAGACAGAGAAAAAACTGCATTTATCACCCATGATTAATTTTGTGGCCTTTGATTGATCATTCTTGAAATAAAAGCATTTGTTAATGAATAAGTTTATCAAAAATGAATACATGTATAACTTAAAAGGTTCAAGACAGTCTAATAAAATAAAAGGTTGAAATAATCATTATTTGATAAGAACTACTTGACATGTTTACATTAATTTGGAGAATAGGATTATTTCATAAACTACTTCAAAGTAATGTACCAAAACATATTTTTAATATAATATTTTCAATGTACTCTAATACAAAATGTAGAATTAAATTTTCTAATGGTCTTAGCCCATCATTTGAATCAAACTGTGGTCTTAAACAAGGAGATATATTGAGTCCTCTTCTCTTTAATTTTTTTTTTTATAAACGACATACTTAAATACTTGGAAAATATCAATGCATATCCAGTTGTAGTTGGTGATGTTTCATTAAATGCACTTTTGTATGCCGATGATATTGTATTATTATCGGATAGCAAAGAGGGTTTGCAAAATTGTCTCAATACATTAAGTAATTATTGTTCTTGGAAATTACAAGTCAATACAGAGAAATCAAAAGTAATGGTTTTTAATTCAAACGGAAAGTCTTTTCTAAACGAATTTTATTATAATGGCAAATCCTTAGAGACAGTTAGTACTTATTGTTACTTGGGTATTAATATTAGATATAATGGCAGTTTTAATGTCGCCATCACTTCGCCTATGGAAAAAGCTAGGAAAGCATTTTTTAAAATAAAGAAAACAATAGGATTAGATAACCCTTGTAAACTTCTGGAAAAACTTTTTGATTCCTTAGTAGCCCCTATTCTCCTTTATTGTAGCGAAATCTGGGTGATTATTTCGACATTTAAAGACAGTGATGCCTATGAAAAGTTGCATATAAAATTTATTAAAGAAATCTTGGGAGTACACTGTAAGGCCTCGAATGATGCATGTCAATCCGAACTTGCAAGACTACCATTGCAAAATAGGATTATGTTATCTTGCATTAAATTCTGGGACCATTTAATCACTTCAGAAGGAAGTTTAGTTCACCAAATATATAATGCTACAAAAAAAAAAAGCAACCCATGGGTTAAAAAAGGTTAAAGATTATTATTCGAAACTTAGGTTTATCTTATTTGTCAAATGATAACCTTACTATTAAACCCCTGTTTGGTTTTATAAAACAAAGACTAATTGACCAGGGTTTTCAGGAACAACATGCAAATATTTCAGCATCTCCAAAATTAACATTTTTCCAAAGTGTTTACAAAATGAGTGAACGGGCAGGTTATGTTGATGCTTTAAAAAATAGATCAGATCGATCATCATTATGTAAATTAAGAGTTAGTGCTCATAACCTTGCCATTGAAAGAGGAAGATATTTAAAAGTACTGTACCCAGAGATCAAAGAATTTGTGAAATCTGTAAAAGTGGCGAAATTGAAAATGAACAGCACATGCTGCTATATATATATATATATATATTTTATTCTGAAGAACCTATGTTGATACAATGGTATACAGAAATACATAGACATACATAATAATACTATAAAACATGGTGAGGTTACAGCAAATAGAGAAGAAAAGAATGCATAGGTTTGGAGGATTCCATTTTATCAGAGAGAATCCATTTTTGTATTAATGATTCTAATGAGCGTACACAGCTTTTTAAGTTTTGATTGTTTTGAAAAATTCATAACTGCTTTAAACTTTAGAGTATTAATGTTGGTACAGAATTTTTCATCTATACAGTCTTTCCTTTCTTCGGAAAAATATGTACATTCTAAAATATAGTGAAATTCATCTCCAATTTCATTACTATTACATAAGTTACAAGTTCGATTTTCTCTGGGTATGTTTTTCCATCTACCAGATTCTATTGGGAGCTTGTGATTTACGGTTCTAAATCTACAAAGAGTGAAAACGTCTTTATCGTCTAGCTTGTTGATATAGTTCTCGAAGGCAAAACTTTCTTTATAAATGCAATAGTTAACCGTTTTAGGACTGTTATTAATATTTGAACTCCAAGTTTGAATAAATTGGTCTTGGAGACTAGTTCTAATCGTATGTTTTAGCCAATCATAATTGTAAAAATTTTGATAACTCCATATGTAGGAGAGACCACATTCATTAAAAATGTTGGAAATATAATTTAGCCATGAAGATCTTAAAGTGGAATCATTTTCTAATTTCAGCAGTAATTTAAACACAATGAAGCATAGTTTTTCTTGTTTGCCTTTTAATATTCGTATCCAATATGATATCATTCTGATTTTTACATCAATATTAAGAGGGTATCGACCGAGTTCCCCATATATAACATAGTTAGGTGTAGTAGGTTTCAAATGGAGAAGGAGTTTACAAAATTTTAAATGAACTTTTTCCAGGATATCAATATTTTCATATCCCCACATTTCACAGCCATATAAAAGAATTGGTTTAACAAGTTTGTCAAAAAGATCAAGTTGACAGCTAATAGAAAGGTTATGTTTTCTTCCTTTTCGTAAGACATCGTACATTGCGTTAGTAGCCTTTTCTGCCAAATGAAGTTTGCCCGTTTTAAAACTCCCAGTTCTTGAAAAATATACCCCTAAATAATTAAAGTCTTTAACAATATCGATATTTGAGTTATTGTATTTAAACATTAAATTCTTTTGTAATCTTCCCTTTGTAAAAACTACTATCTTTGTTTTTTCAACGTTCACCTTGAGTCCCCATATGTTACAATACGTATTGAATTTATTTAAGGAGGCCTGGAGATCAGTCGCCGTTTCGGCAAGTATGATCGTGTCATCAGCATAAAGTATAGCAAATAAATTTAAATAAATATCTAACTTTGTTTCAATGTCTTTGCTTACTGTTTGTAGACCAATCACATTTTCTTGACATAGAAAATCTTCTAAGTCATTTAAAAAAAGTGAAAATAAAAAGGGTGATAGAATTTCACCCTGTCGAACACCATTTTCGCATGGGAAAAAATCAGACTTTTTACCATTATATATTAAACATGATTTGATATTTTGATACATATTAAAGATAATGTTGTACATTTTGCCACTTATATTACTTGAAAGCATTTTATACCACAGAGCATCCCGTCGAACAGTGTCAAATGCCTTCTCAAAATCAACAAATGCACAAAAGAGCTTCTTTTTCTTATTTCTTAGAATTTCAAAAAATGAATGCAAAACGAACATACAATCAGTTGTTGAATAACCTTCACGAAAACCAAATTGATTTTCCTTAATCAACAATGTTTCTTCCGAAAATTTTATTAGTCTTGCATTTAAGATTGAAGTAAATAGTTTTCCAAAACAGCTAACAATTGTAATCGGGCGATAATTTTTAGGGTTGTATTTATCACCTTTATTTTTGTAAAATGGTTTAATGGTCCCAATTACCCATGATTCAGGAATTGTCCCCGATTCAAAGATAAGATTGAACAATTTGACATAAAGTTCCATATACTGACCAAGCGAAGATTTTATGTATTCGTTGATAATTTTATCATCTTAAGGAGAGGTTACGAAAGCAAGATGGAGACGGGTCAAACATCGCTCCTCAGATAAGTTATATTTATAATTGGAATTTCTAGAGATAATACAGTAACTTCTGAATATAACATTTATGATTTTGACATGGGACCATCCGCCATAAGTAAGCTTTTACTAGCTTAAGGTTTTTTAAGTGTTTTTGAAACATTGAAACTTATAAGCAATATACGTAAAACCCCGAGAGACTTTATTCTTCTCCTACTATTTACCAACGCCCGGGGCATTTGTTATGACAGATGAGTTATACTCGAACACCAAAGTTTAATTTATGAGGCTCTACACGAGTGGGTGAAATGGAAGAACAAAATACAACTAGTACATCTGATATACTAAATCAAAGTAGAGATGTTCTATACGGTGAACAAAATAAAACTGTTTCCTTAGAAAATTTATACCAATTAATGCTTGATATGAATAATAGATTGACATCAATTGAAAAGGGAATGAAACAAGTCAACCAAATAAATCGGACATTAACAAACCTAGTTTCGGAATTACATGAAGTGAAAAGTACAGTTTCCAAAATAGACAAAGATGTTAAAAGTCTTAATAATAGATGTGATAAGCAAGAAACTGAAATATCTAAAGTTACAACAGACAATTTTAACTTAAATAAAGATATTACACAGCTAAATAAAACTAACGCAGAAACTGGTAGGAATCTGCAAGGCATAAGTGACTTCATGGATGATTTTAAAGAGAAACATGAACAAAATGCCAAAGATGTGAAACATGTTAAAACAACAGTGACTCAAGTTAAAAACGATTTAAACGATCAAGCAATCGAACTTAGACATGAAATAAAATCAACACTTAGTGGCATCAGAGAGGAAAATGAAGATCTAAAGGAGACTGTATTAGATTTAAAGTGTAGATCAATGAAGAATAATCTGGTTTTCACGGGTCTACACGAAATACAAGAAGAGGACACGGAAGATGTTATAAGAAAATTCTTGTTGAACGAACTGCGAATCACACATAGGGTTGAACTAGGTAATGTCCATAGATTTGGCCACGGAGCTATGCCTGGTAGGAGAGGTCGACCAAGACCGATCGTAGCAAGATTTATATTTTACAAGGATCTTGCCAGAGTACTGTCAAACACATACAGGTTGAAAGGAAAACCATATGGAGTAAACCAGCAATTCCCTGATGTCATCGAACAGGCAAGGAAAAGTCTGTACCCGATAATGAAACAGAAGCGAGCTGAGGGTTGTCACGTAAGACTAGTGCGGGACATTCTGTACGTCGATGGACAAATGTATACCCCTCCGTCAGCAGAGGATTCCCATGCACTACCGGCACCGAATAGTCCGAATAACTTCGCTACCCCAGAACAACGGCAGACAAGTAAGAGACGTCGCACTTCTTCAACACCCAAAGGGTACTAGGACCCCCACGGAGAGACAATAAATAAGGGACAAAGAAATGAAACAAAAGAAATTATATTTAATGTGTTATCATTAAACTGTTGTGGTTTAAGGAATAGGATGCAATATCCAGAATTTGTTGAACTTATTCATAAATATGATTTTATTTGTTTATCTGAATCAAAAACAGATGACTTTGATATAATAGATATACCGGGTTATAAATTTATTATGCAAAATAGAAAAACTAAGTCAAAAGTAAAATCAGGTGGCATAGCTTTTGGCTATAAGGAAAAATATGAAAAACAAGTACATCTGATTGAAACAGAAAGTAAATTGGTACTTTGGTTAAAAATATCTGCAGAAATTTTTGGCACTGTGGAAGATGTTTTAATTGGTAGTATTTATATTCCGCCTGAAAACTCTTTATATAAGATTCCAGATGCAATAAATGAGCTTGAGCAGGAATTTCTAAATTTTTCTCTTAACTATAAATATATTTTGCTCACAGGTGATTTTAATAGTAGAACCAGTATTGATTCAGATTTTTTTGAGATTGCAGAAAGTCATCATGATAATTCCGATTATGTTGTTATAGATTATGCTAGTTGTTTAAACCAGTTTAACATGTTACGTATGAGATGTAGTAAAGATGTATCAAAAAATTCATATGGTAACCATTTACTTGATATGTGTAAAAATAATAATTTATTTATATTGAATGGTAGAGTAAACGGCGATAAAGAAGGCATGTTTACTTGTAGACAGTCAAGTGTTGTCGATTATTTTATTTGTACACATTCATTGTTATACTGTATACATGAAATGCTTGTCTCTGATTTTTCGTCATTATATTCTGATGTGCACTCGCCTTTGTCTTTGACTATGTCATTTAAACTAACTAGCACTGTAGATAAAAATATATATGTAAAAACGTGCTCTAACGAAAATGTAAAAAAGATAAATAAATGGGATACTGAAAAGGAAACAGAATTCGTTGAGAGCATTGACAGAAATAAATTAAGGGAATTAGAATCAGAGTTGAACATGCTAGAAACTAGCATTCTAGCTAAAGAAAACATAAATAGAGTCGTTGAACAGGTGAACTCTATTATTTTAGAATCTGCAGAAAAAGTTTTGGGATCACATAACAAGGGGGTAAACACACACTACAATAAAAAGGTAAACAAGCCTTGGTTTAACAAAAAATGCTGGGAAACAAGAAAATGTTTCCGTATCGCAAAAAGAAGGTATAAATATACTAAGACGGAAAATAATCGAAAACACATGAAAAAATCAGAGCGAGATTATAAGAGACAACTAGATAAATCATTAAAGGAACATAGAAAAGAAATCAGAAAGAAGATGAACATATTAAAAAACAGCAATTCGAAGGAATTTTGGAAGATCTTGAATACAAACAGGGGGGTAAAACCAGCTAATATTTCTGTTGATGTTCTTTATGAATTTTTTAAGAGTCTTAATTCTTCCAATTCTGAAGATGAAAACCCACCTATTTCACAAGAATTGCAAGAATTAAATGAAATTATTAACAGTAGTATTACTGAGGTAGAAATTTTTACATGTATAAAAAAACTGAAAAACGGAAAAGCATGTGGTGATGATTTAATTATAAATGAATATATAAAGTCTACATGTAATGTTTTTATGCCTGTTTATGTTAAACTTTTTAATGTTATATTTAGTTCTGGGAATGTACCAGAATCATGGCTTATTGGAAATATTATACCTTTTTATAAGAATAAAGGAGATCAGCTCGATCCACAAAATTATAGACCCATCACTATTTTAAGCTGTTTGGGTAAACTTTTCACTTCAGTGCTCAATCTTAGAGTAAGCTCATTTTTAGAGAATTTGTTATTACTGAAAGAAAACCAGTTTGGATTTAGAAAAAGTTATTCTACTACCGATAGCATTTTTGTACTTCATTTATTATTTGAACTGTTAAGAAATAAGAAGAAAAAGCTGTATTGTGCATTTATAGATTTTGCAAAGGCCTTTGATACTGTTTGGCATGCAGGACTTTGGTCAAAATTGATTAAATACTCGGTGAATGGTAAAATGTATAATACTATTACAAATATGTACAGTAACATAAAATCTAGAATTTTTTATAGTAATGAATTTTCAGATTTTTTCCCGTGTAATGTTGGTGTTAGGCAAGGGGAAAATTTATCCCCTATACTTTTTTCTTTATATGTTAATGATTTGGAAGATTTTCTAAGAGACAAGAACATAGATGGTTTGAAAACTCTATCAGATGAATTAGAAACCGAACTTGATTGTTATCTTAAACTTTTTGTAATATTATATGCAGATGATACAGTTTTGTTATCAGAGTCGCAAGTTGACTTACAAAAGCAACTGGATACTTTATCGGAATACTGTAAAGTGTGGAAATTGAAAGTGAATGTACAAAAAAGTAAAATTGTAATTTTCTCTAAAGGGAGACTACCTAATAATGTTCAGTTTAATTATAACGATATTGTACTAGAAATTGTTAATGAGTTTACTTATTTAGGTGTCTTATTCAGTAGAACAGGAAGTTTTTTAAAGGCAAAAAAGGCACAAGCAAAAAAAGCCACATGTGCTATGTACGATGTTATCAAAAAAGGAAGATTGCACAATCTTTCTATTGAATGTCAAATCGAATTGTTTGATAAGATTGTTAAACCTATTTTAATTTATGGTAGTGAAGTCTGGGGTTTTGGTAATAATTCGGTTATAGAAAGGGTTCATACGAAATTCTGCAAACTTTTGCTAAAGGTTAAAAATTCTACACCTAATTTTATGATATATGGAGAATTGGGCAGATATCCTTTGGAAATTGATATAAAACTCCGTATAATTAACTACTGGTCAAAATTATTGTCTGGAAAACAAGAAAAACTTCCTGCAATTCTATACAAGTACTCATTGTATAAATATAAAAATGATATTACTTGGTTAAAAAATGTTAAATCTATTCTTGATGAATCGGGTTTGTCATTTGTATGGGACACCCAATATTTTGTAAGTGATACATGGCTATATACTATTGTAAAACAAAATCTTGTTGATCAATTTAAACAGAAATGGCATACTGACGTGCTAGAATCGCCAAAAGCTTTAAACTATCGTATGTATAAAGAAAACTGTGAATTTGAATATTATTTTAAAAATTTAGATGATAGAAATATTATTACATTATGTAGACTGAGAACAGGAAATCATAGATTTCCTATTGAGACTGGTAGATGGCAAAATGTTGCAAGAGAAAATAGAAAATGCTTAATTTGTAACTCTGGCGATATCGGAGATGAATTTCATTATATTTTTATATGCTCTGTATTTAATGATAGTCGTAAACAGTTATTGAGAAAAAAATATACAAATCAACCAAATTCGTTGAAATTTAATGAACTGATGAATAGTAAAAATCTTTCTGATCTTAACAGCTTGTGCAAATTTATAAGACTAGTCAATATGTATGTAGGCTCTCCTGGGTAGCTCATGTACTTGATATAATTAAGTTTAATATGTATATTGTAATTAATGATATTTGACTCTCTCTTGCTTTCGTATAACTTTTGCATGTATGTACATATACATTATGTAATATTTATTGTGTGAATCTCTATACCAATGTAATTTGGTTTGTTGAGAAATAAAGATATATACAATAACAGGCTTTGTTGTTTTTCAGCTTTTTTACGCACTTTAAAATTTCATCTTCAGTTATCGGCACATTAAGGCTTTCATTGATGTTATTATCGAAATCGCAATGAGCTTGAGAAGTGTCTTTTGTATCGTTTATATTGTCTTTGGCTGTATTTAGTTCTTTAAAAAATGTAAGTAAATTTTCAAAATCTATTTTTGGTTGTACTGTGCCATCACGGTTATTCAAAATTTTCCAGTATTCTTTCGTATCATTAGTTTTCAGTGAATTCATTTTATTTCTGATTTCTTTCCTGTATTTCTTTTGCGCTTTATTCATTACTTTTTTATATTGCTTTTCGCTTGCTTTTGCGAGGTTGCAGTAATGTGTAGACAGATTTGATCTGCGTTTAAATTTCCGAAATTGTTGTTTTGCCTTTGAGCAATCTAAATCAAACCAAGGTTTGTTTTGCGTGCCTCGTTGCGATTTTGTTATAATACTAGCTTTAGAAACAGTTTTTTTAGTGCCAAAAGTCTTTTTAGCCGAATCTAATAGACTATTTCCTATTTTATGTACCATTGAGTTTATACTTAATTGGGTCAAGTTCTTAGTGTCTTCAATTTCTTTCGTTAAGATAGCTATCATTTCAGTATCAATATTTTCTTGGAAAAGCAATGATTTTGAAGGGTCCCATTTCTTTATTTTCTCATCTTTGCCATTATCAATGCCATCATGTGTTTCCTTATCTAAAATTAAGCACTTAATTGATAGCAGTAAAGGGGAATGAACGTCGGAATATAAACTGGAAAAATCTAAAATTTCAAAGTTTAAAAAATTTTGTAAAAAAGATACATTACTGATGCAATAATCGACTACGCTAGCATTTCGACATGTTAATTTACCTTCCCTATCTTTTGTTGTTCTGCCATTCATGATAAAAAGATTATTACCTTTACAGAAATCTAATAACTGATTCCCAAAACGGTTTTTGCATTTGTCTTTATTATTCCTTTTCCGGGTCAAGTTTTTTTCGTTTAATTCACACACCATGTTTACAGTCACACCCTCATCATAAGTACATATTTTATTTTCATTAACATAAATAAAATCTCTGTCTTCTGCTGTTCTCGCGTTAAAGTCACCGATAAAAAATACTTTTTCAAATTTGCTTGAGAGATCTAAATATTCGTTTTCAATTTCATCGAGAGCACTTGACGAAGAGTATGATGTGTATTCCGGTGGTATATAGATAATACCTAGTATAACATCTTGGTTAGAACATATAATTTTTGATATTTTACACCACAAAACAAATTTGCAATCAGTTTTTATAACCTCAATATTTTCATGAAGGTGTTCTTTAAAACACAGAGCTATACCCCCGGACTTTATTCTACTTACTTTTTTCCTATTTTTCAAAATAAATTTATACCCTTTAAGCCGAATGTCATCCAAATCATCAGTTTTAGTTTCTACAAAGCAAGCAATGTCATTTTTGTAAATTAGTTCACTAAATTCGGGATAATTGATTCTTGATTTTAGACCACAACAGTTAATACACAGTATATTTAAAATGTTCTGCTCATTTTCTATATGGAATTGCTCATTCAAGGATTCTCTCGATTCATCCTACATATGGGTTGACAAAGTAATTTCCTTGTTTTCATCTTCGACAGAGTCATTTCTCGAGCGTTTAAATCGACGTGGTGGTATTGGCGGGGATCCAGTAATTGTTCGAGGAGGGTTTTTGCTGAGAAGAACATCCCTATATTCTTTTGTTTGGTCGTTGGAGGCTGTTGTGTTATAGTATAGTTTTCCATTTATATAAAGCTTGTCTCGGACAAGCTTCACTTTTTTGCCCTCACTTTTTGCCTTTTTCATAATTGGGTAGAGATCTTTTCTTTTGTTTTCAATTTCTGGTGGGAACTGTTCGCTAATACCAAATTTTTTGCCTTTTAACTTATAAGTTCGGCTGAGGACGTGTTCCATTTCTCTTCGATAAATAAAGCGTGTCACTATAGGGCTGACTCCATTTAGGCCTGGTTTGCCGAAGCGGTGAACATTTCCAAATGATACGCGGTAGTTTATGCCTAGTTCCGCTTCTAAGAAGTTTTGAATTTTTGCATCACATATTTCATTTTGTTGGAAATCTAGTCCGGAAAAGATTAAATTATTTTTCATGCTTCTGCATTTGAAATTCGTGATCGTGTCTTGCATTTGTTTGATTGTTTCTTTTTGTTCTGATTTGCCTCCGTTTTCTATAGCCAGGATTCTTTCTTCAATGTTCTCAATCGAGTCTGTATTTCTGTCACAATGGTTCAGTGCAGTATTGATTATTTTCCCTATACTTTCTACACTTTCCTCTACTACTTTGCTGTTGATTTGGATGTCATTTAACAGCTCTTCGTGTTCCGATACTCTTGCTATTACCGATAACATTTTTGTGTTGATGTCTTCTATTTTCTTTACATCTGTTTCGATTACTTCGATTTTTTCGTTAAGTTGAAGTAAAGTATTCAGTATTGCAATCATCACCGTTTTTGTATCGATCTGATCAGTGTTTCCTACTAATGTTGACTTAATCTTTTGTAGATCGAATATTTCGGTTATATCGTCCATTTTGTTTTCTTTGGGCGGTTGCTATCTGTTTCCTTTGTTCTGTATTGTTCTTTTGTATCTATGACGTTGCGTTATGGCAACACTCAGTGGCAAATGTAGCAAAGTTGATAAACTATTTTAAACTTGTTGGAAAACGCATTTTCTAAGCAATTGTTTGCTAAAATTTTCTTACCGATATGTGAAATGTTCATACAGTTGCATCCAAGCAAGTTTTCTGTATACAAAAAATAGTTTTAGCACAAGAGTATTGCGTTTTCGGAAGAGCGGAATTTTGTGCTGCTACCTCGCCAAGAACCGGAAGTCTTCTGCTACACTGCAGAGGTTACTCCAGTATCAGAGAGACTTTTGTATTAAAAATGTTCAAAATTACAGGAAAAAGTATATCCAAATTGTGCGATAAAAATAAAATAAATCTTATACTTAATAATACACCTTATACGGCACTAAAATTATCTTCCTCTTTCGTAACAAATGGTTTAAATGCAAGAAGTAATCTATTGTAATAGATTTTCATTATACCTTTAATCGTTTATTCACTTATATATATATATAATTGTTTGTATTTTACTACCATGTATAGCAAATTGTTTATCCATTCGGTCATTACCATTTATTGTAAATGCGTTTGTGCCAATAAAATATTGTCTATTGTCTACTAATGGTCATTCATCACCCATGTACTTAATCACACCAGGTTATTGAGGTCAACAGAAACTGTTGAAATGTCTTGTTTATCAGTTTGGTATTTTATAGTAAGAGGATTTCAGTTTTAAAGTGAATATGATCGAGGAAACAATAAAATAAGTTTTCAATTTATACTATTTAATTGTTGATAAACGGAATTGGATGATAGTTGGATATTAAACAAAAGACGTATTGTAACAGCATGTATCATCGAACACATTAAAAAAAAATACTTGATCAATCTCATCTGTGGAAGAATAATACTATTTAGTTCAACTAATATTATGATTGACTTCTTTCGAAAGACTGCATAACGCGACAATGTTTTATTATATTTTCAACATGGCGACTAATTTAAATCCGACAAAGACAAGTTAACGCACGCCTTCATTAATTTAGCAATTATATTATGAATTCAAATACTTAAAAAAAAATAACCCCATAATTATTAAGATATATTACACTAATTAGTGCTAACAATAATAACAATTTAATGATTTCAAAAGACCGACGCGATTTTTCAATATGGCGGATTTATTGACCCTAATTACATTTTAAAGGTCATTACGTACAATAATTGACAAGTTTAAACACGCTTTCAATATTTATTTAATAATCATGTCACCACACCACTTAATCGTCTTTAGTCGTAGGTGAATAAATAGTATGTAATATTGGAGACATATTATATATATACAATAATGATCTGTTAATACACATTTAGATGGGGTTTTCCTGTATATCTATTAATAGACTAGGAATTTTCATCAAATTTAAAGAAAAAAATGTATATTTACTTATAAGAAACAGTAATTAGTAACACTTTATAATGACTTATTATCAAAGAAATTAATTAATTTAATTAATTAATGTCAGAATACCTAAAAAATGACGTCATAGAAATTAGCCTCACATCGGGAAGCTACCTCTCAGGAGGCTACCTTTTTCCCATAGGTTTAACATTAGCAAAAGGTCGCCAGAACCCCCACTTCCCCCACTACTGTTACGCGTCCGCTTGAGTGTATTGCTATAGATATTATGGGGCCGTTGCCACAAACAGACAACAACAATGAATATATAATGGTTATTGGAGATTATTTCAGTAAATGGAAAGAGGCATGCATATGCTTTGAAAAACCATACAGCGCAAGCGGTTGCAGATAAATTAGTTACTGAGTTCATTTGTAGATTCGGGGCACCGACAAGAATACATACTGACCAAGGAAGAGAATTTGAGTCTAATCTGTTTTCGGAAATTTGTAAACTCCTAGGAGTGGATAAGTCGCGTACTACTCCGTACAGACCGCAATCGGACGGTATGGTAGAAAAGTATAACCATACTGCCCAGAATATGTTGGCAATGTATGTGGATGAAAATCGCACAGACTGGGACGACCACCTGCCTTATATAATGATGGCATATCGTGCCGCGGTACACGAAAGTACCAAGTGTACACCAAATTTGATTATGCTGGGGAGAGAAGTATGTCTGCCTATAGACATAATTGCTGGCACACCGCCTAGTGAAATAGAGTTTGAATGTCCTATTAGATATGTAGAATGGGTTAAGGATGCTATGCAAGAGTCTTTTTCTTTTGCCCACGAGAAATTAGAAGCAAGTTTTCTTCGACAAAAACGTTTTTACGACGTCAAACTTAAAATTCGTTCCTTCGAAAAGGACCAATTAGTATGGTACTGGTATCCCCCACATGCAAAACGGAAATTAGGCGTCGGTTGGACCGGTCCATACAAAATTATAAGAAAAATTTCTGAGGTCACTTATCAGATCGAGTCGAGTCTAACAAAGAAAATGAAAATCGTACACGTAGACCATTTAAAAAGAGTAGAAGGAAACGGCTTCGAAAATGAACTGTCTAATGTCGATTCAAGCTTCGCGACCTTAATAAATCAAGGATCTCTGGAACATGTAAACTCGAACACAGAAGGATACAATTCCGTTTCTTACACGGAAGATGAAACAGTTTTAGATAACTGTACAGTTAAAAATAAAGACAATGTTGTACATAGCTCTCCCAAATACAGCACACGGGGTCGCTTGATACGACCAAAACTTCAATTTTCACTATCAATTAGTTTTCTTACGCAATCTATTGAACATAGCTTATTAATACTGTTATATCTGAATAAAACTTTAGACCTACATTATGTAGATATATCATAAGGCTGTGACCGGGAATGCTAGGAATATACATGTACGTTTGTACATTTTATTTACCATGGGCCTTTTCGTATGAGCTTTCGGTAGTGTGCAGATGTATAGGAGAATTTAGCTGCCTTTTTTAAGGGTAGGAAAATAAGGTCAGGTTAGACGTCAACCTGATTTTAAAATTTTGGAAGCTGGGGAACGCTTCTCATAGCATGGGAGCAGTCAGCATGGATGTCTACATAATGCTAAATAAAAATAAAATAAGTATAAATCGTAGGAATTTGACCAGAAAAACTTTTACACATATGATACCAAACATTTTTTAAAGTATCACTCTTATTCACAGCATGGAAAATCCGGATGTCTTGGAATACAACGAGGAAGAAATGGAAACAGATCTCGGAACTGACAAAAAGCATTGAATTTTTCTTTAAACCTGGGGGACGAATACAATGTCCGGTGGACGATTGTGGAGCTAAGTCCTTTGAAAACAGAACAAAATATCAAAGACATTGGGAGGAAAAACACACTATGAAGTGTGTGAAATACTAATGCTCAGTAGCCGGTTGTCTAGCTTCCTGTCGTAGAAAACATGACATTAAAATCCATTCAGTTCGCCAACATTATATGACAGATATGAGATTGATACAGTCTGCCGTAGAGAAATGCCAAAAGACACAAAGGAACAACAAAGGGTTTATTGACCCTGGTTTTTTCATATACAAAAACAGAGTGTTGGTACCTGATTCTACCGGATCACCAGGGAGATGTGATTCATGTGACACAAGTTCCGCCAAGCTGTTAGTACCTGCACCCTCAGACAAGGCTGCTCATGAGTCACCTTCACCTTCAGACAAGGCTGCTCATGAGTCACCTTCACCTTCAGTCGGGTCTACCTAGCAGCTATCGTCCGTTGTGATTTCTAACAAGCAGTCAGCTTCTTCAGATGTGAATCCCGCTGAGCATCTAGGCTCTAATTCCGTAGTTTCAGTCCGTCTGGTATCATCACCCACTCCGTCTATATCACTTATTTCATCTGTTCTAGCGGCTACATGTAACCCTACTAATGAGGATGATGGACCAGAATTTACAGTGTCAGTTCCGAGGAAGTTCCCAACCACTTCTTCTAGAATTTCTCTGTCCGAATATCAGAAAAGATCACATACTACTTCTACAGTTACTACTTCCACAGATGCTACTTCTACAGATACTACTTCCACAGTTACTACTTCCACAGATACTACTTCTACATCTACTACTTCTACAGCTACGGTTAGGAATTATAATACCTCCTTTGGGTATTCTGCTATCGCCCTTACCGAAAATTCCAGCCAGACGTCCTGCCTGGATTACCCTCCAATTCAGCTGCCGGCCATCCCAGAGAGTGAGACGGAGTTATCTTTATACCCACTGTTCTTATCAAATAGCATGAACTCTATGGGAAGGACGAGACAGGTCGCTAAGGAAAGGTTAGATACCCTCAGAAAAGAGGGTTCCAAACTTGAGCTTGAACGAAAGAAGAGGAGAGAAGTGGAGGTTGAAAATCGAAGATTACGAACAGAACTTGCCGACTTAAAATGGAAGGACCAGCTGTTTAGAAATATGGAACCTTAATTCTTTTGTTTGTGGAACTATAATTCATTATATACGACTGACTGATTGTGAAATTGTGACAATGATTTTTGGAGTGTTCATTATTTATATATTTATTAAGCAAGTTGGTTGAAAAAGTTAATTGACTGTATTTTGTTAAATTTGAAATTGAAATATGTGACATAAAATTTCTAATAATTCAAATTGATTTAAGAAATTCAATTAGAAATCAAGGCTAAAAGTTTTGGAAATGAAATTTTTTATTGATTTTCGTTGATATTAATTAAGTGCTAAAGTCAACATAAACTTTACTTGCATGCTTTCATATTGTATGTATTTTGTTCTGTTGAATATTTTATCATTAGACTAATGTCGTCCCAACATTAGGTCTTAAGAGAGGGGGAGTGTAATGGTGGTTGGTTTTACCTTATAATTTATTCAGATTAAACCTGCTTTGTAAATATATATAGCTTCTAAACTGCCGTACTGGCCGTAGTAAGCTATGAGGTTACCGGGCCTACCGGTCTTCTTCCGGTAGGACCGGCCCGTGCCGGTCTGATGTCTCATGACGTCAGACTAGAATTTTGCGTTAGTTCTGCACTTACATACTGACTGAGAAAAGAAAACACTGAACATCACCTTCTTCAGGTTGATATTTTTATTAATACTACGTTTATAACCACCATTATGTCTCATTTCGCCATTCTAAACGTTTAGAGTATTACATGTATTATTCATTGTAAACTGTGCTTAATCTATTTGGCTGAGATTAAATCTATATTATTAGTAACGTATTCTGTTTTCTAATATTCCGTGGTGAAATTAACGCATCTTCTGATTGGCTGACGTTATTTTGTTATCAGACCATAGACATAATTTAGTCATGTGACCGTGACGTAATCAACGTTTTTTCAAGGTTTTCTACGGTTTAAAATGGAATTTAAAATCAAATTATAAGAAATGACTGTAATATTTTTTCTGTTTATTCGAAATAACATAAAAAAATGTTGTGCACACTGTTAAATAACCGGCCACGCGCGTTATTCAGTGTGCACCAAATTTTTATGTTATTTCTTCATAGACAGAAAAAATATTACAGTCATTCCTTAAATGATGTTTTAGTTTATTATAATAAGACTTTGATTAATAATATTTACAATGAATGGCATATGACTGAGAACTAGAACAGATAATATTCAGCGGAAACAAAATAGCGTGGTTGTTTATACTATTGCATCGATTTGTAATTCTTCGAGACATTCTCGATATAAAGACAAACGAGGAAGGTTATGACCCTAATTGGTGTTAATTAAGAATGACACGTGATCAATCAATCAATGTTCGCGACTACGTCTACGTGTATCTGAATGTAGGATGATAAAACAATTTGATGACAATTCAGTTTGATGCGGAAAAGAAGTCGGTCATTTTCTTGGATCTTTGAAAAGGAGAAAAAAAATTACTTTACAACTTATTTGACTTAAGTCAGCACCCTGGTCAGCGGTTGTCTTATGTTTGTTTTATCTTAATTCTCTATTCTATTGTATTCATTTGTTTTTATCTGTTTACTTGGAGAAAACGACGGATACATACCTACCAATCTTCAGACATTTCGTATGGTAATTTTAAGCGGATGAAGACCTTAAATATGCTTCATTTATGCTGTCACCAGTGTGTAAGGCTACAGTTTTGTTTGAATGAGTATATTTGTGAATTTATACATGTTTTACTCATCCGAATGTCTTTTCTTGAAGCATTTAGTTAATTCAATAATGAATTTGAAAATTCAGGTCAACAGCTCTCATTTTGGAAATCCCTCAAATAAAATGTACATGTAGCGTGCAAATTAGCAGGTCTGTTAATCTTTTACATTTTCTGTTTAGGGAGCAACAATTTAACTTAATGGGAGAGCATGTTTCTTTTTTGAGTCAGAACATTTCTTAAAAAGTTTTTCGACGCTATCAATCAAATTATATTTTTTTTTCACATTCAACACTATAAGGTATGGGGATAACTGGATTAAGATTTTTTTTTCATCAACTGTATCACAATAGTTTTTCATCAAACTTGGAATCAGAATAATTCTTTTATAAAAAAAAACATAGCCCTACCTTTGAAGTTAAATGGTCGTTCCCTTCATGTATAATTGCAATCGAACAGACCCGAGATTTAGACCTTGTCACGCTGTATATAGTCACGTGTCTATTGTTGACGCCTAGTAGAAGTTATATTTTAGGTGTTTGTGTTGTTTGGTGGTGTGTCGTTTACGTATATACGCTAAAGCTCATTTTATTTAAACAAAAGACCAGCCATGGAAATTCGACATAGAATTAAATGCTATAAGTTAAAAAATGTTGGAGTTTAAATAGAAAGCTTTTGAAATTAGTTGAAGGTGCAATACCCCCAAATCATAATACGTCACATCCGGTTGCATAAGAAAACGGGTCGAAAAAAAATTCCCTTGAATGTGAACGGTGTTGAAAAATTAATGCTACATATCATTGCAGTAAATAATGTCTGGGTCGTAAACATATATCTTAGGTGTTTCAAAGCACCATTATTTTTTTTTTTTAATTTGGTGTTTTTATAGATTATTTTGGAAACTTGAGGTTAAATGGTTACGAACTAAACAAGCTTGTAAACAGGTATAAAAGATGTGAACATTTGATTGGTTAACTTCCAGTGGGGGTTATTTTCTTATAAGCAATGAAATATCATGTCAGAAATTGTGTCTGGACAGTTTAAAACCTTACTCATGCCAAGTATTTCTTTATTTGAAACAAAGATAAGTTTTACACAAAGTGGAAATTTAACAAAGACTAATAGGAGGAAATCAATGGTGGTACAATGTACCGGTATTACATCTAATTGTGAATTAATGTGATGCAGGATCAACTGTGGTCCTGTTACCAAATGATTAATAATCATAGTGTTTTTTTTAATGACACAATAATTTTATAGATTACACTTATACATATATATCTATACTATTAAACGAGAAGACCTCATTTTGTGTGTCGCTTCTCTTCACAGAGGCATGATGATTGATTTATGGTAGAAGGAAGAGAAGCGACACACAAAATGAGGTCTTCTCGTTTAATAGTATAGATGCCTCTGTGTCCTATAGGTAACATGCATAGTCGCATTTGTCATCCATTCTTATGATTATTTAGATTGAGTTATTTTGGGAGAAAAACGACAAAAAGGAGTCCGGATATGATTCCGTCATCAGACTAAATTTAAGTCCTGGATAAGACTTCCGGTTTGAAACAACCAATCGTACGATAGATTACAAAAATGAAAAATAAATAAGCCAATTAGAGCGTTCTCCATATCATGGTGTTTAGATCGCAAGAACCACAACTATTATACCTCCTTATAGAGGACAATTATTTTTCGCGTTTATCTATATGTAAAGTACGATTATACTACTTTAATATATAGAGACTCTCTGTTTTCTGTCTACTGTTTTCTTTGAAATGTTTACCATTTAAGGGGTCATACCAGTTGCATATCTATTAAAATAAGTAAAACATGTCAGTGACACAAGTACAGCCAATCGTATGATAAATAACAAAAATGAAAAATAAATAAGCGATTCAGAGCGTTCTCTGTATCATGGTGTTTAGATCGCAAGAATCCCACCTATTATACCTCTGTAGAGAGGACAATTATTTTTCGCGTTTATCTACATGTAAACTGCAATTGTAATACTTTCATATATAGACTCTCTGTATTCTGTCAGGGACTTTCTATGTTAGTATAGAAAGTCGACCTCGACCAAAAACTTTAACCTGAAGCGGGAGAGGCGGACGGACGGACGACCGACCGAACGAACGCACGGATTCACAGACTAGAAACACAATGCCCATAAAAGAGGCATACAAATTTATTGTTGAAAGGGAAAAAAGTGATTGGGCAAAAATGAAAGTAAGGTAGAGATTAGTGGGAGGCAGGATCTTTTTCGAGGCGTCGGGATTTGATGTTTTTAAGCTCGGGATTCGGGGATTGATCCTTACGGGATCCGGGAATATATTTTTCGATTTTGGGATATGAATTTCTCGGGATTTCATTGTTTTAAGCCCGGGGTTTCGGGATCAGGACCCCTCCGACCACCCCTCAAATTAGCCTTAGTCGGTCTTAGTCATTTATACAAGATTCATATCCTACCATTGGCATGTTAATAAGACTCTCAAAAGAATAAACAACGATGGATTGTTCTCAAAGCATATTTTATTAGACTAATAATGGTCTATATATAAGCAGTTACATTTATTTCATGTTTGAAACGGTGCAAATTTTTTATTTGATTTGACTTTTACCAAAAGAAGCATTGTAGCAAAGGAGAAGAATAATTGTGGTCTGAGGCCATAAACACGAAAATAATTGAATTTAAAGGAATCAAATATCGGACTTTAGGGAGAGGGCTTTTAATACCTTTTGTGAAATTATCCATACATAATATCTTTTACAAAGAATCATACTACAACAGTTCACAAGCTGTATATGTCCGCGATTTCGCGGGTATGTTCTAGTATATATATAATATTACTAGTAATGCAAACTATGAAATGCTGATTGATGAAATAACCGTTGCTTCATGTGTATCGCGTCAAAATGACTATTTTCAAAGGTGTGTGCAGGACCAACGACTAGGTTTAAATTCACGAAGGACCAATGTAAAGGTTTAAATTCATAACGGACGTTTTGCATTACAATAATCGCCAAGAATTAATCCCTGCCATTCATGGAAATCACCGTTTCTACCACTGTGAGTGACAAAAGTAGATCATTCCTTATCTAGTAAGTTGTTTTTTTTTTCAATTAGATTTTAACAAAAAGAAGATTTGGTATGATTACCAATGTGACAATTCTCCAACAGAGTCCAAAATGACTTAAAAGTTTGCAATGATAGGCCTTCAACAATTAGTAAAACTCAAACTCAGACCATTAAAAGGCCAAATGTAAAACAATTTAAACGAGAAACCAAAGGCCTGATTTATGTACAAAACAAATAAATATCTCTTGTGGAGAGTTGTTTCATTGTGTATCATACAGCATATTCTTATTTTCATAATATACCAGGAACAAACAACAACCTTTCAATTGGATAACAAGCTCAATACTTCATACAGACACATACAAAATATTTTAGGGTTTTGTAGGTTTGCGGGAGGCCAACCCTTCCTTACAACCTCGTCAGTGGTTTAAATTAACAGCACAACTACATGTATCTAGTGTATAACCGTATAACATTATTCCTTCATGTATATTCTTCTACAACTACTTGTTATACATGTAAATACAATAAACATTAGTGACAGCTAGATTTCTAAAATTTGCATGTTGCATGTTGATGGGTTTCAACCCATAATTGTATCGTTCTACCATTGGCATAAATGATTTTCAAATTACCAGCTTAATATGTTTTATCTTTTGACAGATCTGTATGTAATTAAAAGATAAAGACAAAAGACTTCTGTTTACGTTTAACATAAGTGCGTAAAGTTCGATGCAAAAATAATATATGTCCATGGTATGTGCAACTTCTCTACGTGCAAACATGTAAACATGGTTGTAAAGTTAGTTGCTTCAAGGTTTTTTGTAACATATCTTGATCGTTAACATCTGGAAGACTTGTTACCATGCAAGAGTATTCGTTAAAAATATACAGTTTTATCAAGAAAATCAAAGACATGGTAATATTGGTTTTATCTATTAGACATTTATTGCGTTATTTTCAAATTTAGACATAAAAAGTGCTGCATTACATAAAAGTGTTTTACAACTTAAAAAGGAAAAATAAGTAAACATATGATATAAATTGTGTATATGTTAGCGGCAATAAGTGAAATTAGGCATTAAGCTTAAATCTTAGGCAATAAGCTAACGCCTAGGCAGTAAGTCTATTGCCTAAATGATGTTAGTCATTAGTCTTAAATCCTAGGATTTAAGCTTAAATCCTGAAAAATATGTGCAGGCATTAAGCTTAATGCCTAAAACCTAAATGCGAGTAAATAAAAGACATTTATTCATTTAAATAACAATATATTTGTTAAATAATAACATTATGAGAACTGGGGACTGTTTATCGAAACTGTTCTAAGATCGATCCTATAAGATATTCCTAGGACAGAAATTATGATAAAATTAGGACCGACTTACGACATGTCTCAGCATGCACATTGAAGCTATCTGCTCAGCATGCACATTGAAGCTATCTGAGGATTATCTTAGCTAGGATGTCCTAACCGCGTATTGACGTAAAAAATAGCAAATGAAAAAAATTAGTATTGTATCAAATTTAACCAACAACTTTAATTTAAAAACCGACTAATTATTAGAAAATAAATATTAGTTTTAAATTATAATAATTTGTACATTGTAAACTATATGAAACAAAACATAAGTAAAAAATATAACTACGTTTTATATTAGAATTGAACAAACTAACTGCAAATAGTTAAAATTTTACATATAATCAGTAAAATCATGCTTTGAGGGAGCTGAAATGGAAGTGTCACAACACTTCACAAGAGACTGGAAATAAAATCACTAATAAGATATGTTATCTATATTAAAATAATAATCTAAAAATATGAAAACTTGATAAAAAATTGTGTTCAAATAATTTTGTTATCACAAGTTGTGAAACTGTTAATAAAGAAAACTTACTTATCCTATAAAAAAAATATTGAAAAATGGTGTGAGCAAAAAAAATCACATTTTAATTTTGTCTACTTTTGACCAGTTTAAATCAGCTCGACTATAGTGAAGTGAAAATTTTTTCAAATAAATATTAAAATTATTTTATAGAATCTCCCCCTTGTTTAATTGGATTATAACAATCACTTTTTTAAATCTTTTTAATATTTTGTAATATCACAAAAACATGAAAAAGTATGTGTAAATTCTGTTTTTTAACTGCTAAAATTACTAAATAAACTTACTAAATTTGAAGATCTGTCAAATGAATGTATATTTACACATGTTATATTAGAAGTAAATTTAGTAACTCCTTTATATCAAGAATAAATCACCAAATATGCATTAATTCCAGATTTCACTTATTGCCTAAAATTATGTTCGGCAATAGGACGAATAATCATAAGATTTCAGGTAATAAGCTTAATTCCTGAAAATTTCAGGCAATAACTTAATGCCTAGGCGTTAGCTTATTGCCTAGGATTTAAGCTTAATGCCTAATTTCACTTATTGCCGCTAACATATACATTTTAAACATGTAGTCGACAAGCTGTGACCACTTTTAATAAACGTTTATATGTTTTAATCATGGAGTTAGTTATTATAATTTAAATTCGAAGTAATCCGTATTTTACTCTGTTCCATATATTTATTCTTGTATATGTTTTTCATTTATGTTCCTTTATATGTTTTGGAGTTAATAAATAAACTCATCATAGATACCAGGACTAAATTTTGAATATACGCCAGACGCGCGTTTCGTCTACAAAAGACTCACCAGTGACGCTCGAATCCAAAAAAGTTTAAAAGGGCCAAATAAAGTACGAAGTTGAAGAGCATTCAGGACCAAAATTCCTAAAAGTTTTGCCAAATACAGCTAAGGTAATCTATGCCTGAGGTAGAAAAGCCTTAGTATTTCAAATATTCAAAATTTTGTATTGAAACGTCAATTTTCACTGAACCAGTACACAATTTTCACTGAACCAGTACACAATTTTCACTGAACCAGTACACAATTTTCACTGAACCAGTACACAATTTTATTTAGAGGCCAGCTGAGAACCACATCCTGGTGCGGAATTTTCTCGCTGCGTTGAAAAATCATTGGTAGCCTTCTTCTGTTGTCTGCTCTTTAGTCGGGTTGTTGTCTCTTTGACATATTCTCCGTTTCCATTCTCAATTTTATTAAAGAGGGTTGGTATTGTGTCCTTTTATAATGACTTCATTTCTTTTTATTGTTAATACCATTTTCTATAATCCTTATTTTTAACCATGTATTTGGAACTTATTGCACATCATCCTATGTTCTGAAAACCCCAGTGAGACTCTAACTGAAAAAATGGAACTTGCTTGACAGAAAGTTACGTGTATAACGACCCGTGTGGTCGTTTCAAGCTTTAATGTCACAAAAGGACAATAAAAGCACCTTTAAGTTAGACAATTTAAAAACTGTATTGTTTGAAGATAAATAATGTATACTCAATTATCAAAAAGACAGTTAGTCATTACTACAATGATTTTTTGGCGTGTTGTATAGATTCCAGAACAAATGATAGCTGCCATGATCGCTTTATTTTATTTTTAAATATTCGACTTTTTTAGTACTAACTTTAAAGCCTTAATATATCATCAGTGAAATCTTAATGTAATTTTCAGTTTTTTAAAATCATCAAAGAAAAGAAGAATAGATTCATTATTTTAATTCATTTTTCCTAACGATATCCGGTAAAATTCATCACATCAATTACTTTTATAGGTCACACTACGACCGTCTGGCATGCATGAGAACGGTCAATGACACAGAGAGTACGTGTCGTCTTACAAAGATGTGGCTACCGCACAAATAAAAATTCCATTGGAAATTTTTTTGGTTCCATTTATTCATAAATTATGTAGAATTACGACAATTAAGAGCTTGGCGTATAATGCAGATATCCATCTATTGTTTATGACCTAGTCTATGTCTTGCCCTCTTGATGTAGTTTGGTAAATTTTGTCGCACAAGATTAAAAGTTGTGTGCATAAGATTAAAGTTGTGCGCAAAAGATTTAAAGTTTTGCACACAAGTTTAAAATAATTGTGCGCACAAGTTTCAAAAAATTGTGCGTACAAGTTTACTACAATTGTGCGCACATGATTAAAAGTTGTGCGCACAAGATTTAAAGTTGTGCGCACAAGTTTAAAAGTTGTGCGCTCAAAATTTAAAGTTGTGCGCACAAGATTTAAAGTCGCAATTATTTTTAATTTCATCTTTGGCACTTAAGGGGCTCCGTAGAAAGCAATCGTTAGAAAATTGTTTGCATTGCATTATTATTTTGTCCGGTTCAAGTGAAATCAAGTGAAATGACACAACGAAACTAAACAATCAGTTATTTACATACAGTGATGGTACACTTGACAACCGCTTACACTACCTGTTACGATGATCCTTTAGTTGAAATTATCAAATTAAATTCAAACTTTAACAAACAATAACTAAATGTTCGAAAGATACGCATGTTATTCGGGTTGACATTTCTAATTTACAGAGTATTGTGATAACTTGCTTATTTCTCATTAACATAATAATACATTTCATTTAAATTTGGTACCGGATTACAGATAGTCAATTATAGTTTATGGTTAACATTTCGTTACTTTTTTTCCAACTGAAAATAGACCGGTGTTTTATTGCATTCGTTTAATTTTTGAAAATTTGTTTAACAATTTAGATTTCCAGGGGATCATTAATCTTGCCAATTCTATTCAAGAATGGTCCTTGAGATTGATTGAATGATTATTGTTATTTATTGCCATCTTTTCAGCACTCTTGACTATTTAATTGCGGTATTTTATACTGGCGGATAAAAAGAGGGTATCCGGGGGTTGGAACCCCTGCTTTTGTTTGACAACTATAATAATGATTTTGAATGGGTCATATGGATGGAACCTCCCACGATTTTTATATGATTTACATCTTTTATAACACCTCTTTCAAATATGATTGGTTCTGCGCCTGTTACTTAGACCACACAGCTCTTTATCCTTGAGAAATAAAAGTAAAGATTTGAAAAACTGTTCCAATACAGATCAACAAAAGAGCTCGTGCTAGCTGTACGATGACAACGTGCGTGTAAATAGTTGAAACAGTGACTAATGTACCAGAAAATATGAAACAAAACATTTAAAGAATCGAAGATAAAAAGTACTTGCGTAATCACTTTGCATACACTACTTTTATATAATTTCGAGACATTGATTTTATTTTTTCATAAACTGTTGTGACCATGATGCCACACTGCATGGATAACAATTTATAACAATTTAATTAAACCATTCAATATAACAATTTAATTTAATATTTTAATGAAAACCACATTTGAAAATGAACATGTATTTCCATTTCATTCCATTGCTAATGACGGACCAATTTAATTTTCAAAACGACTGTTGTTTTTTCATCCCAGATTAAACTGTGTTAAACTTAAAAGATCGTCTGTTTTGCTGAGCAGAATGTGGTGAACGTTTTGTTAAAATATCTTTTACAAATATTGTTTTCTAATGTAGCATACCATTTGTCTCGTTGTTGTCACTAAGAAAAACATGCAGATAAATAATTTTATTTTCGTTTTGTACCAAACATAAACACACACATATATATATATATATATATATGTATATGAAATATTTGCCACTGGATTGAAAAAAAAAACAATAACTCACTGCATGGTATGTATTTTTGGTTTAGGAACAGCTACACAATTGATGATAAAATACATTAACGAACAAACGATGAAATGGATCAGAAATTGGCCGATATCACAGGCGTATTAAAGGGCTGTTCCCTCCCATATGGAAATCAATATATGGTTAATATGGATATACAATTCGTCTAAACATCAACCCAACAATGTTAGATCTGTAAGTTTGCTTTCTCACCGGGATTCGAACCCATGCTACTGAGATATCGTGACACCAAATCACCTGCACTGTAGTCGTCCCGCTAGACCACACGACCACTGGTTAATATGGATATATAGACTTTTTACAAGTCCTATCCAAACATTGCCTAATCCACCCCCATTTTTCAAATTCTGAATTATGTGTAACATTGTTTTTCATTATATTTTTTGTACATAAATTAGGCCGCTAAGTTCTCGTTTTAATTGTTTTACGTTAGGCAATTCCGAGCCTTTTATGGCTAACTACGCTTTTCTCATTATTGAAGGCCGTATGCCAGTGGCCTATAGTTATTAACTTCAAATTATGTACCAATGGTCTCTTGTGGAAGGTTGTCTCATTGTCAATCACACCCCTATTTCTTATTTTAAATTGTCTCAAACTTTTAACACATTTCTTAACAGCTGAACTATTTAGTTCAATTTTTATCAGCTTGTTGACCTTTGACACACAGTTTTGCATTCGAATCACGTAACAGGTGATTCAATATATATTGGCATAATATGATTTTCCATGTCAAAGCATCTGGAGCAAAAAGACATCTTACGACTAAAATTGATCGTAATTTGTACATAAACGTCCATGACTTTTTAGTTTTGCTGATTATTAAATGTTTTGTTTATTTATAGTTGATTGAGAAAGAAGTTATTACAACTTATATAAATCCTTTGCGGGTGCGAGTGCTGCCTTGTAGCGGCATTAGCTTGCTCTTTTTCGAAATCTACAAAGGTGTCTTTTACGTGCAAGAGATATGGATCTCTCTCCTAACACGGGTCAGCCATTTATCGTCTCCTTCCGACGGACTATTATAGTTTCTGAAGACAATACTTGCAAATTGTATCAAGGAAGAGCCAAAAATTCAGTCCCTGAAATTTTCTCCCCGGAGCAGGGATCGAACAAGGAACTTCTGTGTAACTGTTAGAAGTCCGATGTGCTAACCACTGAAGTGTTCTGTCCAATGGAATGCATGTACAATGTAGATGTATCGGTTAAGAGTTCACACGATTGTTTCTATATTTCTCATTTTAATCTGTTGTATATACACACACAAATAATTCGACAAATATTTTTTTTTTAAATAAAAGATCGATATGTTGATTAATTCGGAATATATTAGTTCCATGCACGCAGAGCATACATGTGCATTGTATACGTATTCGAATTAATTTACAATAAAATGTACATTGCAGCTAGTAATAACAATTATTATAAAAATAAAATAGAAAATGGGAGAAACAAAACTCGGAAGGACTTGGTACATGTATTTTCTACAATTTTGATCTGCAGCTTGGTTTATAAAATATTTGTCTCCTTGCAAAAAATCGTTAATGAAAATGGCATTATTTGAATGTCAGTATATACATAGAGAACACAAAACCTCATTCAAACTATAGTAATTGTAAATTCCATTTCTTGTGTAAAAAAAAAACCAGAAAAAGAAAAGTTACGTTTACAGGGTAAGCATCGCCTGCTACAAATGTATGCACGTACACAACATGCACAACTCGAAAACGAGGTTATTTGTTGAAATTCTTAACCTTTAAACAAGCTGATGATTTCATTCATTGTATTACAACTAAAAATGTCAATTAAATGATTTTGTCAATGTCATTCAAGCTTACATCTGTAGCATGTGTTACTGTTATTGAACAAAATGTAATTTATTAGTTTCAATTCTTGAAGATAGATTACTTTTTACTACGTATTCGTATGTCAGTATTTATTAATAACCAGTATGGAAAACAATCCTAGTATTCAGCAAAAGTTATGGTACACTATTCTTCAGAATGGTACAGGATGATTATTTACCAACAGATTAATACGTTTGATCAATATCATTTTCATCACAAAAAAAAAAAAAAAAACACGTAAACTAAACGCTTATTTTCCAAGTCATTTACAGGTTTTATGGGCTATTAGTCTAGAACCCTGCATCTTTTGGAGTTATTATAAGTAGTTTTTTTTTAGTAATTGTGACTGCTTGACATTTTTGACACGCCCTTCTTTATTCTTATGTATGTAATCTTACCCTTGCCTAAAATATATGAGTTTTATCGAATCAGTCTTAAGCCTCGGTCACACCTTAACGGATAGCTCGAACGAATGCCTAACGGATAGCTTTTTTTCAAACCGTTCATGTCCGTTAGACGTCTGTTCTTATCCGTTAGACGTCCGTCCATATCCGTTGTATGTCCGTTTAGCGTACGTTTAATCCGTCGACGTCCGTTCGGTCCGGTGGAAAATTTTGAGTATGTTCAAAACTTTGAACGGACGTCTAACGGATGAAATGTCCGTTGAACGTCCGGTAGGCGTCCGCTTTGTACGGTACTGGTCCGTTTAGTTTCCGTTTTGTATCCGTTACGTGTCCGTTATACATCCGTTGGAGGTCTGGCAGATAAATTCACCAACGGACTTCTAACGGACGTCTAACGGATAAAACGGATGTTGAACGGATCTGAAACGGATAAATGCCAATTGAAAATTTCGCGTTAGAAATGCCAATTAGATTGCTTAAGGTTCACGAATTCTTATTATTCATAATCAATCTTAGAGTAAGGGCACGTCTTCGCAATCAAGCAGTTCTTTAATACTTAGTATTCAGACCAGACACTGTGCCCTTTGGCGGCATTTTGAAGAAAACACCAAAACCAGTATCACAGAAACATTTTGAATATTTATGCGATTTATATGCATTATTATTGTCGCCTTTAATTTTCCCGTATATCTTGTTCATCCGTTTTATCCGGTACGCTTCCGTTAGGGGTCCGTTTCATGCGGTACTCGTCCGTTGGATGCACGTTCGACATCCGTTCTGTTCGGTACGTTTCCGTTTCTCGTACGTTGCATATCCGGAGTGTGTCCGTTATGCATTCGTTACGCGTCCGTTTTATTTGGTAGGTACATCAACAGACTCCCTACGGATAACAATTTTGTATTTGTACATGATCCCTCATAGCTAAATCGCTTACGTTCATTGTTAGTATGGTTAGTTCACTGCCTGATGAGAGAAGTCCAGATGACCATAATATTGACCAAAGTCTATCCTCGGGATACTCGAAAAAGAGAGGGGAGCAACACACACACGCACATACAATTTTACGCATTATCACAATGTGAATTTATATTTGTATAAGATGTATTTTTTATTTCAAAATAGAATATGTTTTACACTTAACACATATATACAATTATTACGCTATCATTTCGGTAAAAATGAAGTTGAGATATAGTATAAAATCGACAGAATTGAGACTTCATTAGAAATTCGGAATATTAATCGACAGATCATAACCTCTTTCAACCCCATATTACCTCCAGACGTCCGTACTTAATTAGAACCAAATCACTTTTATGAATACTTTTTCAATTGCCGTATTGTATTGACAATGTAACCTAATTTGATCTTATTTCTAGCTACTTTATTACTTTTTTAAAACAAATTTTTACCACGAGACATTGTTTGTTTTAATGATGTTAGCCAATAATCTAAATATTTCCTTTGTATTTCCCTTATTCAATAATTTTTATGTCGAGTTTATTGTATGATCTTAACGATAAACTGGAATACTTTCACTGATTCGTGAAATTTACCAATCAATTAAAAATGCAAATCTAAGAAATTCCGTATGGATCAATTTAGAAATTGGAAACAAGGCAATACTTTTTCAACACGACGTTGGAGCCTTTGTTGTAAATTTCGTTTTATTTTAATATTGCGGAATACAGACTTGACTCACGGGTACGCGAAACTCTGTCGTCCTGAAGTAAGTTGACAATCTAACCGTAAACCTCATTGGAAAAGGATGATGTTGTAACATTGTTTGGATGTGCAAAATATCTATAGAATTGATCGTGTAGGGTGTCCTATTATATGTATATTAATGACCTCCAAATAAACAACCCTTTCGGTATACGCAAATAAAAGAAGATGCGAGTTTAACGCTGATGGAAAATGTAGCAACCAATAAAAAAATCAACCCACTACCCCTCCGTTCCCGTTATTAAATTATCATATTATTTGTATCTTAAACCTTTTCCGTTTACGAGAAGGTTAAAATCGAACGTACGGAATTTAATGAGTTGTTTTAGTCATGATATGTTGGTTGCTCTGTGTTGGACACTTTTTATGTTATGCACTCCAATGTTATCAAAGCTTACCCATGACCGTATACGTAATGGCGGTATAACCAGAAAAATCAATTTAATTATCATTGCACTTGTCTTGAGATCTGAGAGAAGTTTCGAATATTCCATGACCGAGCAATTTACACATTTAACCAAACTGACATCTTTTTGATTTGGGTAATACAGACATGGTCTTCCGTGAACTTCCTCCGTCGATAATGTCATTATCGACTCCTGCCAAATACAGAAAACCTAGGTCAGAGACAGAAACACAAGACATATAACAAAACTCAATGGAACGGTACTTGTATTGCAGTTCACTACACATGCCTTCAAAATAGAACATAAACTCTCGCAACACTGCAAAATTAAAACCGTCTTTCACAAAAGTTTAACAGGATTCTTTGCAACGATTATCTTACCACTATCAATTGAGAATCGAGTCGTGCAGTATGTCAATAAACTAAAACGGTAAGCACTTAAAACTAGGGTTTACCACTAATTTCAAACCTAACCATGTGATAGTTCTATAATAAACTGATGGAAACACATGATACAGTCATGAAATTTAAAATTTGCAATAGTACGACCAGGTCAATACAAGACAGAGTTGTAAACAAATGAAAGTAATGATACATACGAATTTTTAATCACAATGCACAAATAAGGAACCGTAGTTTTCATTCAATTTATTTATACGCTTGCGTTAAACAATGGAAATTAACACTGTATATTTATATAAACGAGAGCACATTCCATTTTCATCAGCTAAGAGTCGACTAGCCCTTTTTGAAAGGCTAATGCTTGTTCGATACATGTACCTGAATTGAATATGTGTATGCATGAAATATTTGCCAACGGATGTTTGGTTAACAGCAATTAATTGCTCAGAATCGAATCGGTCATTGTCTTATTTGTAAGAAATAATTCACTGCGGTATTTTCAATGCATCCATATATATATAATATACCGACGATGGATTACTTTGAATGCATACGATTTAAATGCATGTATTATATTCCCTTCTCATTTGAATCTTTTGAACAATATTATAGATGATGAAACTATTGCATGAAATTTTATCTCCTTTTTAACTTATGAATTGACTTAATTTCTTATTACTGAATGTAAATTAGTTAATAAAAATGTTATAAATTATCATAAAATGAAAGACTGAATTGAAAGATAGTTAAAAAAAAAGTATCTGTATAAGTTAATAATAATTTCACGCGAATAATTTATTGAAAAGATTGAAATTTTAATATTCGTAAATCTTTATTGACAGTTTCCTAAGGATGAGAGATAGATAAATACATTACCCTTTTTGTATTTATAGATAGTACGAACGAATGAATAGCGATCAGTTTACCTTATATATCGATCAGATTACACTCGTTATAGATAGAGCTCTACATTATGGGAGTTTTTCAAACTATGGTCAAGTAACGTACAAGATAATGAAAAGTGTCTAAGTTTGCGATACGATCTTACACTTGCTACCGAAAGTACTATACATTCTTAGTTGATTAATGACATTGTACTAATTAATTTAATTCTATTGATATGTGACAGATTTTGGCACGGATCGACATTGTTTTGGTTTGCTGAGAGTGAAAAGAGTGTAAAAATGTGTACGCGGACTTGTTTTATAATTTTCTTAGTTTTTGGACTTAACTTGTGGTATGTGGAATGCAATACTACGCAAACATGTCCACAGAATCTGAACCCAGCCTCCGGAAAAACTGGGTGAGTTGTTTTTTTCTTTCCTTTAATTTTTCAGTTATATTGACTTTTACCAAAAAAAAAAAAAAAAATAAATAAAAAAATAAAACGTATTAGATTAGATTGATTTCAATAAAAAAAAAATCAAGTTTTTCGCATTTCTTTCAGTCATTTTTACAACAGATGTTAGCTTAATATTGGCCATTTGAATTGAAGCTTTTATTTGTTTATCCTACGTTTCTTTTTATACGACATATGTATTCGTACACCACTTTCTCCAACTGATGTTGGTCTAATTTCATGCATGGTATAATTTTATTCATTAATTTATCATTTTCCCTTTCCTTTTCCAATATTAAACATTTGAATCCATACATATAAGTAATATTACAATGTAATTAAATGTATAATACATAAAAAAAATAACAATATTACTGTAATATTATAATTATTTGTTCACAAGTGATTTAACTTTTTGTTCGGTATGCTCTGTTAAGATGAGGTTTACCAGTACTGTCTTAAAGAGGATACCAGTCGCCTTCAGATGGGAGAAAAATTCAGTTTCAACATTTTGTGTTGGTCTTTTTTCATTTGTTTTTATTTGCCTAAATTGTACAGTCACGTTTAGATTGTGAGAAAAAGAAGGATCAATTGACTGTTTTTGTTGAATGTTCAGTGACAAATATTTCATGTATATTTAGGTTAAAAACAATTTTACAATAAATCCAATAGAGTTTCTACAATATTTGAAGTCTTAAGAGATTTAGAAAGTTATGATGAACAGCTGTCAACCATTTGTTAATAGAAATAGGGTATTCTATAGACTCCTTCCGACCAACAGCAAAGCCCTTAAGGGCATACGATACAGTTTTGAACCTGTATTTACAAGTTGATGAAAATTTGCATATAGGCTATTTTTTACCTCATTAAATCAAATATGTAATAAAAAATATACCTTCATGTGCTACTTTTTGAGTAAAATGAGTTCGAAATTTTGTATATTTGCTCAAAATTCAGATTTGTGTCCGTATTTTCTTTTTCGAAAGAAAGACATAACTTTTTTGTTTTAAAAGATAAACACAAAATGGTTTTTGTCAAATAATCGGTAATTTCTGTATTTTATAAGTATCATTAAAAATTATGCAATTTTTATTCCGAAATAACTCTGTATTTATCAAACGTTCATGAATAGAGGAAAAAACGTCATTTTTTGCTGCATGTTTATCAAAATTAAAAAAATTGCGCTATTTACAGTTTTATAAAATTTGGGTCACATAATCTCCTTGCAAAATGAAACAAATTGCTGTTTTAAAAAATAGGGGTCCATGCACTCGTTTTCAAATTAAATCAGTTTGAATGATAAAAATCAGTCGAAAAATGCATCTTTTCCCGATTTGTCAGAGTTTGACGTCGCGAAAATAACATTTTACGTTAGCAACGTCATTACCTTCCCTGTAACTGTATCGTATGCCCTTAATTGTCCAAGAGGGGCGTCCATGTGGTTGCTTATACACTTGTTGTATAAACATAAGGGTGGGCCAAGCTTTAGAAATATGGTCATGTGGCCTTATTCCTGCCTACTTTCAATGACGATTACACCAATAATTCTAATGCAACAACGTTTGTAACGTTCATTTTGATGGGATAACGTCACTTTCTTACTTGGCATCAATTGACAATTGATGCTATGGGACGTTCGCGCAAGCGCAGACGGCATATGACAGATTTTAAATACATGTTTTAACGTTATTTTCTGTCAGTTTCATTAGAATGGAGATAACAATATTGTATTTTAAGCTCCGACGGCATCAATTTGGGATTTGATGGTCGCAAATACCCGTTTACTGTCTCCGCTAACGCGTCGCCAGTAAACTTAATTTGCGACCGTCAAATCCCCAATTGATGCCGTCGGAGCTTAAAATACAATACAGTTATCTCCTAAGTGGACGTTCGTTTGATTGTGCAGAAGCTCTGAATACTTAAATTGTTTAATTTATATACACGCTGTGAAAGAACACAATTGTATCTTTGGGTCATTGAACCCCAGACACAAATACACGAAGGGTCCCCAGACAACATATAGACGTTCCATATCAGTACCCCAGTCATTAAAGACGTTCGTTTGACTGTTCGGAATGTGTGCATAGTCAAATTATTAAGTGTGATTTAATACCACGTTTTTTGGGGATGCGGTGTTTTCTGTGGGTCATTGAACTTCAGACACAAGTATCTGAAGGGTCCGAAGATGGCCTATGTATACCATTCTGTCACCGATGTACCTATGAGTACATTCACTATCAGAACGTACTTTTGTGTTATGTTCTTTACTTTGCTTTCGCCCTGAATGTTGACTGGTTTGATATCTGACGTTAAGCAAACAAAAGTTTATCTTTTTAACTATCAACTTTATTTGTTTTCCTCAGATTAAGAAAATAACAAGGGTAAGGGAGCTACCATTTGATTTTTATGGGGGAGGGGGGGGGGGGGCTAGGATGAAATTTGAAAAAAATAGGCAGGACAGGAGTTTTGAGTAAAAAAAAAGGCAGGATGAGACACTTTGCAAAAAAAAAAGGCAGGATGACAATTTAGGTAAAAAAAAGTCAGGATAAACTAATAAAAAAAAGGCAGGACCGAATAGAGTGAAAAATAAAAAGGCAGGACAGAGATTACAACTAAAAAAAAATGCAGGACAAAATTTTTCATCCTAGCCCCCCCATAAAAATCAAATGGTAGCTCCCTAACATTTGAAGGTGAAGTATTGACAAAGATGAAACGATAGCACTCAAATAGACCAAAAATCTTGACTCATCAGTAAAACTGCAGGATTGCATTTTTCACCATTGAGGCAACTCCTTCTATGTCATGATATACATTCAGTATTTCTCGTATAAAATATTCACACCTATACATGTGGTGCTGTTTACAAAAAAGTTCTCCCCCTTTTATCACATTAAATATATCAGCTGTACTAATTAGAAAGAAGTAAATATTGTAAGTTTTAGTCTTGTTTGTTACCGGTTGCATCTTTTTTTGTATCCCTTTCAAGACGACTGCCTGGTGAACCTATTAAAATGGTTGCGTCTAATATTTATAATTTTGACAAACTTACATTGTACTTTGCGATAGTCAATCTTTTTAAATACATTATATAAATTATGCAGGTGCATCCAATTTCCGGTTTTACTTTCACTTTTGCACACAATTGTTTCCTGTGTTATAATATGTTCTTTTTCATCTTTTCTTATATAAGGTTATTTATTTCCTCTTCTCACCCTTCCAGAATATTCATGTGAAAATATCCTCACCCCCTGCAAATCAACAGGTAGACCCCTAAATGAAATTTAATGTAAATGCTATTTTCTTTCTCAACAGATTTCTGTTTTCCGATCACATATAACGTTTGTTACAACAAATACCATTTAGACGGGTTTATTGAAGTAGAAAATTTCATAAAGAACTATTCAGCAAAATATATTATAAAAGTCATCAGCGGTATACAGATCGTAAAATAATGATCATCTCTCAGCTTCAGGATGCGAAATAAGTAGTTCATAATTTGTCTTATATTATTGCGGAGCTGTATAAACTAAGTTGTCCTTCGGTTTAATGATATATATTTGTAATACCTAACCACATGCTATGCCCGACACTGAATCGGTGCTTAAATATGATAGTTTCTCATTGAGCTAAAACGCTTTAATTTTTACGATAAGAGAACATTTTTAGGCTTTGCTCATTGTTGAAAGCCGTACGATGACACCATGATGATGGTTGTTTAATTAAGTATCAATTGGTCTCTGGTGGAGAGTTTTCTGATTAGCAATCATACTTTATTTTCTGATTTTTATATGTAAGATTTATGCTAAATTGAAGGATTGTATTTGCTTGTTGTTATATGCCAGATGTTTTATACAAAACATTAACAGAAGGCAACAACTTCAGGCTGAATAAATGAACAATCTGTGTCGTTGACCAGCTGTGTGAACATAATCTACATGTATTTTAATTCATCGAAGGGTGTTTTGGTACGTTTAATGTGTAAAATGCATGATTGATATATAAATTGGCAGCTAATGTCATCCGGTAATATGAATATACCAGACAAGGGTAGCTATTATCATTAAGAACGTAAAAAGTGAAAACACAAAAATACGGAACTCCGAGGCAAATTCAAAACGGAAAGACCCTTATCCAATGACAAAATCAAATAATAAAACGCATCAAACGAATGGACAACAACACCGCTACACCACTGCCTCTTCAAACTATAAACATTTAGACGAGTGTTTATAATTGCACGCAAATGCCCTACAGTATATCTCACTTTATAGTGTATTATAATACGTACACGTAGTTGTCTTCTGATGCTTATATTTTAATATAAATGCATCAAATAATAGAGATGCAGTACATGAAGTTAAACGAAATGTAGAGGTCAATGAGACGAATTCAAGGACGTTCTCAGACAGTTCCGGTCCTGATTGTTCATTCATATACTAGAAAATTAAAATTTTTATTAGCTTCTTGTACGGTTTTTCTATAGCAGAACTTTTTATGTTTCCTAACGCCAAAACCATACATGTACTGATGTGTTCAAATTATTTACTTGACATTACTTGCAAGTATCAAATTTGTTAAAAAATTCCGAAACATATAGGGACCATGTATTGAACAATGAATCTTGAACACTTTTGGTTGAATTGGTTTCATTTTAAGATAAGACTAAGGCTTAATTGTAAGTGCATTTGAATGTATTTAAAAGTAGTTCATTTATCTTGGAAAAGAAAGAAAATATTAAAGAAACCTTTCAATGATGAAAAAAAAAAGATTCATCGAATGTTTTTTTTTTAGTTGTTTGTCCTTTTTTTCCATCAATGCAAAAGCTAGCCAAATAAGTTTTTGATAGTGCATGTCGATTATACAACTATGTGTGTGTTTTATTGAGAAGATCAAATTAGTAAAAGTGAAAATTTCAATCCTTTTTTACAGTTTTGTTTGTATCTTTGGTGACTTTTATTTCGTTTTGTTGATGTTTTGATCGCTAATGCAATACAATAGTATTGCTACTAAAACTTGTTATATATATGTGGATTAGATTGTCGTCTTTTTGACGTTGATCTCGTTCGTTTCTTTTTATTTTCATTTTTGACGTTGATCCCCTCTTTCTATTTATTTTATCTACCGCTAGCTATAAATTAAGTCTTAAACGTGTTATTGTTGTATTGTTCAAACTTGCTTTTAACTGTACACCCGCTGATTGATACCTTCCGTGTAGTTATGAGCGAGACAACAGCAGATTGAACTTGCTTACAATATACTTTTTTGAATTATTCGGTCTACTCTTTTGAAATGCACATTGAGTGTATTCCTTTTCATAAAAATACGATCAAGGTTGAAATGTTTATCGATGGTGTGTTCTAGTATTTGAATTATTATGTAACATAGTGAGAATAGACGTATTTATGTTGATGTAATATATGTATATTCAATTGTGCCGACGCGATAAATTTTAAACGGAAGAAGGTTTGAAGAATCTTTTGAAATTATTTATTGATACTTTAAATCCGATTTGACATTACAACTGTCAATATAAACATAATTATGCATCAAACTGTATAAAGTCTTTCTGTATCTGACTTGATCGTATTTAAAGACATTTTAGTTATTCTGTTTTTTTTTTGGGGACTTCATTCAGAAATTTTCAACTCTTAAATGTTCTGTAGGTATACGCTTTTACAGTTAGTTGATTTATCCCCTGTTTTCATAGTAAAAATAGTCAATATTTGGTTGATTTTCTTCTTTTTTTGTGCATGTGGGAAACACGGTCATACAATGTATTTGTGTAGTCGGATATGATTTAGCTACATGTATATTCAATAATAACAACGGTTTTAAAATGTAAGTTACTGTTATAAATTAAAATCTACAAATACATATATCGACTTTTGGTTTAATTTATTGATACTTTAAATCCTTTTGTGGCAAAGCAATTGCAAACAAAGACATTAACCTTGGATAAAATCTAGATTTATCTGTTCTCACTAAAAATAACTATATATATATTTGGTTGGTTTTTATTTTTGATTGTTATCTCGCCAAAAATATCACAAAGGAACATCTTTGCTTCGATTTTTTTTTTTTTTCGTTTAGAAAGTTTGTGCCGATATCATTTATTCATAAAATAATACTGATTTCAAGTTTGGACAGTAAGACGAAAAGAAGGAGAGAGAAAGACAGAGACAGTTAGATATTATTCGACATCTTACTACAGTTCCATAATGTTAAATAAAGTTACTAAATGTGCATAATTGTCTCCGCATCGATGACATGTAATGGTTTGATTGTTGTATTTGTCACATTAAAAAAAAATCAAATTTCATTCAAAAGTTTACATTTTCAAACTTCTTTGATTTTAAATTTAATGTAGAATTGGAAGAATGCAAGCCGCTCTTATTCTCTAAAACATACACTCACTGAGATATCAACACTTAAACTAATGGAAATAAATAATAAGTTTTTGAAGATGATGAATTGATGTTTAGCAGCCAGTGGCAAATCTTACATGAATTATAGAATGAGAACATGTTATTGAGCCCTGCCTTATACCAGACAGAGCGTATAGCCAGATCTTTTTACATGTTAGTTCACAGTCCACAGAAAGACATGTCACCGTCGCCCTATCCGGACGCATTATTTGGACTGCAAGCTGTCCAGTCTTACTCTTAAATGCCGATAGCTTCTAGGAGAAGCTTTATTTATGTCATATATTGTTCAGCAAAGTTCGGTTTTGGAGAAGTTACATAGCATTATAGACATAGAGGGGTCAAACTTCGCCATAGAAAGGATCGAGTTGAATTTTGAATTTTAATTTTCTAATCAGTAGTTTAAAATTGTGACAATCATTTGGAATGGTAATTCAATTCCCTAACTTGGATTTTGATTCGTCTCTTTTTTCGTACATGTACATGTAATGTTTGTTTAACTGCCGAAAATAAGTGTTGTATGTTACGATCATTACTATTGCATTTACACATGAAAGTTATTCTATAAGTAACACAAGTCAGCACATTCTACCTATAACGACGACATAATGCATCTTGTTATATATCAGTTACATGTATATGATGATGTATAATTGCAGTGTCAATGCGATCTACATTGTAGATCAATTAGAAAGAAAGATATATGTCTGAATATTTGTTTGTTTTGCATTTCTTCGAAAGAAAAATCTATGTCTTTTTTTTTGTTTGTTTTGCGTTTCTTCTCATGATAAGTTTACCAGATATTTAACCTAGAATCGGTACCTGTTTTTGGCTTGGTCAAGTAAGCAATCGGTCAGATGAGGTCAATATGTAAACTTCATTTACCTAGAAATACTAATATAACCTGACATATGTTCATTTTGTGTTGAGTTTGCATTCATATGCTGATTATGCCAAGGCCGTAGAACTGACATGTTAAATGATACCAGTCAGTAAGAAAGAGAAAGATTGTTTTGAAATATTCTAATGATTGATTGTTAGTTGCTTAGTGTTTTACGTCCAGTGGCAAGTATTTCATGCCTATTCTAGACGATTTTAATATTTGAAGTACTAAGAATGCGATTAAGAGTACACAGCGACATGGTTTCTTTCTTATTATAATTGTATCAAAATTTCTTACTTAGAGCACCACGCTGAATATTTCACTGATACAGTTTGTACGTTCTAAGACTTATATGAAAATACACCAGCCAACTATTGTAGGCCATACATATCTTGACCTGCACTTGGTTTCATGTTTAAGTTCATGGGTTCACACATTTACCAACATCTATTTCGCATTTTTGTCTATTTTAATTGTGTTATTTTTGTGTGTGCATTCCATAAATACTAGTACTTTAAAACAATCAGTAGAAAAACTATATTTTAAAGTGATATGCATCGTAAGCACAAAAAAATATATTTTGTTTTCAATAATTTGTACTTAAAGCGTTCGTTTCATGTTGCAATTCTTCAAAGAGTTGATTATAGCATATCTTATTAAAATCGTATTCATGTTTGAGTGTAATTTTCTTGGATCCACTTAAATTGTACTTCATGCAATGTCATTTTTATTATTTTTATTAATTATTTAGTTCTTAATTGCTATTCGACAGAAACAAATCCCATGTTAAAATAATTGTATTTTTTATTTTCTTTAACGTTACCTTGAAGAAAATATTATCAGTTTATTACGTAACTAAACGTATGTTTGTTAAAAAGATATAATTTATCGTAATACTTTTTATTTTGGAATTTCATTTATCAGATAAGTGGTTAAAAGATCCAAGAAATGTTTTTCTTTAATTGAATTTAATATTTTCGGTAAAATTAAATTGCTTGTCCTAGAATTTGTATACGTACATTCTCTATAACTCATTGCTGGACAATATGCAGCTTCACTTTGAAGAGAGCCACCTTTCTATTGGGGAGAAAAGGAATACCATACACATGTTTAACTTGGTTGGTTGATTGATTGATATATCGAGGGGGTCTATTTTTAGTTAAAAGACGCTGGAGTGTACCGGAGAGGACTACCGACCATCGGAAGGAAACCAGAAAATCCTAGTAAATTAAGATAGGAACCAGCAGACACATGCTGGGTTTGAACTCACAACCTCGGTTATATCGCCAAAGGATTAAGTAGATGCACTACCAGTACATACATCACTCGCGATCGGCCACCGAGGCAGCTATTAAAAATTGCACGGAAATATGTTATACATGATTTTGTATATAATGAATTTAAAATTTTCTTATTTGTTCTTTTTGCATCCGTAATTTGTGTTAATTTCTTTGATTACGTATATATACATATGAACTTATACTTAAATGTTTTCCTTTAGTATTGACTGTCCCAAGGACTCTTTTGATTTTAAAATCATGTGTCCCTCCGGATTATTTTTTTACATTTTTTTTTTTTTTTGTCGTTTAAATAGATGATATGCTGGTATTGTATTCTTACCGTGCGAGACCTCCCGTAGTACTAATGTACGTCATGAACCCCTTTGAAATGTACTGACCCCCTACGGATCTATAGGGGGTCACAAGGTGACGTCTTTAAACCAATCAAAACGTGACAATTTACCCGTTGTGCGATAACATAAGTTATACAGTGTACCAGTGACCTTATACGATATATACATTGTATATGATGTCGGTTAAGTTAATAATGGACGAAAGCAAGCGAAGCATATTGTGTAACGAATGCATCTTACCGGCTATCTTGATATAAGGAATTTAGATGTACTGTAAAAAAAAAAAAAATAAACACAACGATGTTGCTATAGTGGTCAATACAATTCATTTAAGCTACATTTGTTGTCTGGTGGACTAAAGCAGTGATATAGAGTCTATAATATCAAGAAACTCCTTGAAATGGTGTAATCTAAAAAGAAACTTGATACATGTATCACATTGTACGTTACCATTTAAGAGGCCCCTCATGGGGGGTCCTAGTAATCACATAATCACCATTTTTTTGCCAATATAATCACATAATCATTAAATATTTGCTTATCTTTAGTAATCAAATAATCATAAACTAAAAATACAGTCCTAGGTAATCAAATAATCATGAAATATTTGGCTTAATAATCAAATAATCATTAAAAAAACGGCCAAGTAATCACATAATCAAAAACCCCATGAGGGCCCTCATTTAACAAATTAACTGCATATTCTGGACGAGAACATAATACTATGCTAAGAATATAAACCCTAATTTTGTACTAGAACAAACAAATTGTGCAAGATGTCTAAGATGTTAGATCACAGCCCACAGAGAGACATTTCACCATACCCGCGAACCCTTTATTCTTACAATGAGCCGGTCTGTCTTTGTTGTTTTAAAATACTAAATAGTACCGCATGCTTAGCGGATAAACAAAAAAAACAAAACATATCAATGTTCAAATTTTTGGTGTTATCCAGTCGGGTTTTGAACCTACATTGTATGACAACCCATACAATAGACAACCACGCATAAATATTATAAGAGCTGGTAGGTAAAAACTGTACTTTTATTTTATTTTATTTGTAAGAGCTTTAGAAACAACCAAAAAGCGAGGCTCGCCAAGCTTTTTCCTGTTTCGCAGCAAATACAATAATTTAAATACAGTCGTTCATAACGATAAAACGAGACAAGGATACACTTTTGGAATACTTTGCGAATAAAACCATGCGTAAAAGTGCAACGGACATTCTATGTAGTAAACTAACGGATTTAAATTGAAAAATAACAAAATTAAGACATAACAAATGTTGAATAATAGTTGCATTATATTTCCTTCATAGTTATGTTTACCATGATACATTGCTTACTTCATCAATCAAACGTATTTTAGATTTAAATACTGTTTTGATTTTCCAATCCAATAACGTGCACAATTCTCCGATGGTATTTAGCAAGTAGCTCAGAGGCGGATTTAGAGGGGGGGTTTTTGGGAAAAAATTTGGTTGCTTATATAGGGAATCACTGAAGCGTGACTGGAGCGGGCCCCCTCTTAGGTCAGTCAGTGGGCCCCCACTTATTAAAATTTCTGGATCCGCCACTGTAGCTGATTAAGCATGGAGCTGAAAATTAATGTCTATGAATGATATTTTTTTGGTTATTGTGTAACATTTGAACAGTGATTTGTTTATTCAAAGTTTCATTATCTTAATATGTGTAAGAAATTAAGTTTTCTTATTGACTGTTTATTTAATTTATTTCCACAAGATCTCACACTAATTCACTGTGTCATATGTCTTGGTGTACTGATTTCCACAAGTTCTCACACTAATTCACTGTGTCATATGTCTTGGTGTACTGATTTCCACAAGATCTCACACTAATTCACTGTGTCATATGTCTTGGTGTACTGATTTCCACAAGATCTCACACTAATTCACTGTGTCATATGTCTTGGTGTACTGATTTCCACAAGATCTCACACTAATTCACTGTGTCATATGTCTTGGTGTACTGATTTCCACAAGATCTCACACTAATTCACTGTGTCATATGTCTTGGTGTACTGATTTCCACAAGATCTCACACTAATTCACTGTGTCATATGTCTTGGTGTACTGACCTTGTTTTGAGTGCTTGACCTCGATTACAATTCTTCGCGTCTAGACTGTGTGTATACTTGTCATAAATGAGCAACTAAGCACCAAAACACAAGCAAAGGAAAGTGATTTGTACCGTGTTCTATATGTCTTGAACTATACGGAACCCCTCTCCGCGGGAAAAAAATAAAATGATACAATTCACGTTAAGGGAATGCAAAGATGTTGTAGACTATGCTTTAATTCTATTGTATTTGACAATTCGACAAAATCAAATACAGATTCTGTGCTCACATCGCGATTGGAAACGAACCAAGAACACATGATCAATTGTTCAATCATATTGATTTTATCAATAAAGTATGATAAATGATCAAAGCTAAAACAATATAAATTGAATAAAGAGACTTTGATTTCCAATGTTCCAGCCTTACTAACTTTAAGGAAGTAATGTAACGTATTTCATAAGAAATGTAACATCGTTTTTCACAAAACTCCTTCTAAGTTGAAAAAAAAAAAATGTGTAAGCGTTGTACATTTGAATGTATCTTACGGTCAATTAAAGTCTTCAGAAGTCTCTTTCTTTGCTTATGATCATTTTGCAAACTAGAGAAATAGAAAATTATGAATATTAAGGTAGAAATTACAAACTGTGAATCAAAAAGCAAAGTAACGGAAGCAGTAATCCAGGATCCAAGTAAACAAATTATTCCACAAAATAATTTGACAAAACAAAGTTTAACTACAAATTACGAATTCAAAATAATGTATTCAGATGAAGTGGATGTGAGCAATACGGTTGAAGGTGATTCATATACTACAGGGAGACAACTGTAGGTTTCAATCACGTTTTCAATGTTTGTTAGGGACGACATCAAAAGTTCAATGAAGGATAAAAAACTTAATTGACATAGTTTTTTCACTGACCCCCACACCCCCTCTTAACTTAATTTGGGAAAAATTGATTGACCAATAGGGATATATGTAAAATCGGTTTTAGATTAACAAAACTTGCAGCAATGTTGAACCCCCACCCCCAAACTATTTGATTTAAGTTTTTTTTTATCCTACATCGATCTTTTGATGTCGTCCCTTAAACTGTTATATATCCAATGAACAAATTCCCATAAAGTGTGTGGTTCAAGTTTTTTTTAATTTTTTTATATTTTTATTAAAGGGTCGAATAAAATATTTTGTCAAAATTTTATGAGAATTAAACGAGACAAATTACTTTTAGTCAAGGTGCATGTTGGTACTACCTTAAATCAAATATCAAAAGCTTTTAACATCAAAGAAAATAATGGAATTAAAACACAAAACAAGCGTCAACGAAAATTGCAGGATAAAGAAAAAATATACTAAGTCTTCTACATTGTGCATAGAAATGTGTATCTACACTCGCCGCGAAGTAGGAGAAAAACTCGCCGAAGATTTATATATAAGTCATATGCACGCATACATGTAGCTACATGTAATCGTAGATGTGTATTGAATACACCGATATACCAGAAATGCAATATGGAATATAATTTATACACGGATAACGGTTAAATTTAGAGATAATCATCGGGTTCAATACGATGTTACATTTCAACAAAAAATTAAGGTTATTACCAAACACAAAAGTGTTAAAACGTTCAAATAGGGATGGTCTGTAGTTTTCAAAACCTTTCAAAATATTAGGTACTGTACATGTACTCAATGCTCTCCAACTTCTTACTTTATTTGACTTTTAATTCGAGCGTCACTTGTGAGTCATTTTGTAGATTAAGGTGGTACCTAACACTTTCACTAAAATTAATTTGGCTCGTTTTAATTTTAATTAAATTTTGACAAAGTATTTACTTTGACTCTTTAACAAAAATATAAAAATTTCCAAAATTTTGAACCAACCGTTTTGTCAGAAAAAATACACTGGTTATATAGCAGTTTGACAAACACCAATTTCGATCATTAAGAAGCTTAATATTCCCTATACAACACAACGTAATTAAAACGTTTAGCTGACTTTACAGAGTTATCTCCCTGTAGTGTTAGGTACCACCTTAAACATGCGAATGTCGTTACTATTTTAATCTTGGCATTTATGATGAGTACCCGAACACGAGCTTCTATCGTGTATTCAATAGCGGTGAAGATATTTTTCAACATTTCAACACGGATATGTCATATGATATATAATATTTAACATCATTATGAACTATAACATATAGGATATGAAATGATAATGTTTTATATCAGTGTTCTTTATAACACCCAAACGTGTACCAAATAACATTTCATACAAAGTCATTGTACTTGCATTTTACAAATATTTTTCATTGAAGTCATGCAGTTCAAAATGCCCTTACCTCTTTTAAACATACTATAATGATTTGAACAGTGGTATAATATAATTATAGAATAACTAATCGAAGAATTCAAATAGAGAAACATATTCAACGAGTGACCGAACAACACATTAATTCACGAATACGCGTATCGTAATCAGTTTTTAAACGATCATAATCCTTTTCTTTTATTGACTGAAATGCAAGACTAATTTTGTCCGTCTTTAAACATCAAATGGTGACATGTTGTATCCTCCTTCCAATAAGCCCGTTTTAGTGTTGAACAAACCAACAATAATAAAAAAAAGTTTTAAAAACCAGAAAAACAACAAAAAAAAAAAAGAAAAAAAAAAAAAATAAGTCTTATTTATAACTAAAAAAAGTTTTTATTTTTTTGTTTTATTTTAGAGTGAAACCAGTTTTGGACAGATACGAGTCAGCATTGCTTATGTTACTTGGATTTGGTGGTTTTTCGATTATCCTCGCTCTGTTTCACAATGCCGTTCGGAAGCATATATTCCACGATGAGCACAATCTGGACACAACGTTTGATGCCGGTGGAAACGTCAGTCTTAGTTTAACAGCTGTAACGGTTGCTTCTCAACTGTTTTGGCCTGGTGATATTTTACACAGTGCTACTTTGACGACAAAGGTATAGTATAAGAGTTTCACCTGACCAAAATAATTTAGCTTCATATTTTTCATGTCCGCGACTTTTATAGGCAACTGTACGTTATGACTTTTTTCTAGTTGATTGAGGTCGTACGGTTACTAACAATCGCCTATACTATCTTGAATGTTGATGGATAGTTGATCATCGACATTCATACCACATCTTCTTGCATTTACACCTCTTTGAAATATATTGGAATGCTTTATTTTTTCATTTATTAAATAATTGGCAGAATGAGTTTAGGATATTTATCTAGATTTGCATTGACTGGAGAAGGGCCTAAAAAGTATCTTTGCTAATGAGGAGCCTTAATTTTCTTTTAGTCGTCCTGTTTGTACATGAATTGACATTGTTTCTCATAAAATACAAATTTCATATTTATTGTTCATAGCTATGCATATAAAGTTTCCGTGGCCTGGACTGTCTATAAAAGATTTTCGTGATATTTATGTATTTTAAAGTTTTTTCATGGTACATGTATCATGAAATAAAAGTAATAGTTAATAATTCAAAAGAAAAATGTTTTTAATGTGCCCAAACTAATCAGATATTCAAATAATCTTCTATCCATCTTTTTATTATTCTAGCATCGAATATCCTTATGCAAAAGAACAAATAAACGAGATACTGACTCAACAATAATTTCAACAATAAGAATCTCTTGCAATGCCTTCGCTGCATTCCTCCGCCGATTATTGGTGCATACATCATGCATGCTGTTCTTGATGCTGTTCTTGATGGGGTTGCGGTATGGCCTTTGCTCATTGTTGAAGGCCGTACGGTGACCTATAGTTGTTAATGTCTGTGTCATTTTGGTCTTTTGTGGATAGTTGTCTCATTGGCAATCATACCACATCTTCTTTTTTTATATTTACAGAATTAGAGAACAATTTGCAAAAAGTGCAGAATAAATGGCAAAATAATTAAGAAAAGAGAAAACTAGGACAAAATAATATAGAAAACAATAATGGGGTGCTATAATATGAAGAATATAATATAGAATAATGAAGTTCAATATATAAAGAACAGAATAGTGCCCCATACAAATAATGAATAGAGAAAAATGGCAGAAAAAATAATGAAAATAGAAATGAAGAACCTACAGTGCAGACCCCCATGCATCATGTCATATTATATCCCGCACGGAATCAATAAAGAAAATATATCATTTGTCACAGTCAAGGGTCATAATTAGAACGATAGTTAAATAACACTTAAAATGATTGGTTATGCGAGACGTTGATTGGTAGTCGTGGCCCGTTAGTTGATCTCGAACTCTGCATAGACACAAAATAATTTTGTCGTAATTGGTACCTCAAGTTAATATGCTTATCGTACGGAAACAATATAGAAACTGAGGATTTGCAGAACAATTCAATTAGGAAGTTTTGTCACTGATAAAAATAAAAAGAATAAATATTGTCTTACAAAGTAGAGTAGATAACAACTGAAGACTCTTTAAGTCTTTTATATTCCACTTTTTTCAACTTAACGTCAAAAAGTTTCAATATGGATTACATCTCGCGTGAACGGGATGGTAAAACACGTGATTATTTATTGACGGAAAACATACTTGATGTCTAATTAATTTATCTGGAATTTTTATAAATGTTTCCATTAAGTATTTGATCTGATCTTGTAATTTATCTGTTCTGCATTCGAAAATTGGAATTAATAAACAAAACCAGCGGAATCCATACGTAAAATAGACGAAAGGTTCATACTATTGGGCGGTTTTAGCTTTTATTTGTTAAGTATTTTTTCCAGAAATTTGTATTGGGGACAAGGAAATTGTGCATATTTATTTACATAAATGTATTGAAGATTTCAAAGCAGATACATTTGAGATAATTATGTTTAAGTACATTTTAGCGACTTGAACTCGTTATTTCAATTAGCATTCATGATCAGACCATTTTGCTTATATTTACAGAATTTATCTTATCCTATTTCTTAATCAAATATCAGATTTACTTGTATGAAAGACGTTACAATAATGCAATGAAATTTGCATACACAATTTAAATGTCGCAAACGAATTAGAGTTAGTATAATCTAGACTTGAAATCAAAGTTCAACTTTACCATTTCATCAGAGTTCATACATGTAACTTAGTCGTACTAACCGAGATTTCAAATGTTTTAGGAAGAAACAAAAGATTTATTAAGCTTTTTGAAAACGAATAACTAGCTAAACTTCATTATTATTGTATTGGTGGCCATGCCAGACGAACGTCATTTTCCCATTTTTCTTCTACACCCTCAGCTACTATATTTAATATCTGCTGAATGAGCACATATTTTATGGATAGCCTTTGTATCCAATATGAACAAACAGTAATATGGTGTGAACGTAAAAACACTTGTCAGAACACATATTCAACCGAAAACGTTGATGATTTTTTTTCTTTGTGTCCAGTAGCAAATAGTTCATGCATATTAAGGATGTGAACAACTAGACAATTTTTTCAATATACTTTTAATCGCCGATAATAATTTACATGTATCTATCCACATGACACCGGTGGACGAGCAATAAACAGCTTAGTTAGTGGCGGATCCAGCCATTTTAAAAAGAGGGGGGTCCAACTATATGCTCCCATTCAAATGGATGGATCGCCCAAAAAAGGGGGGGGGGGTTCCACCCCCCCCCCCCTGGATCCGCCACTGTTAGTTCAATCATACCTCCGATGGATCAAAAGTTGGTGTTTAACACCACTATAGCACTATTGATGTGTGTCGAATCACAATGGGATTCCCGAAGTGAACCACCTGCTGTCGGCGATTAAAAATATTAAAAGAAGATAGGTACCTGGTTTAACTGTTTCACACTAGTCATTTGGGGCCCTTTTTAGCGTCCTGTTCGATGTGAGCCAAAGCTCCGTGTTGAAGTCGTACTGACCTGTAACAGTAGTAAACTGTGGTTTACTCTTTACACATTTTTACTTGGAAGGAGAGATGTCTCATTGCCACTCACACCACATCGTCTTATTTCTATAAACATGGAAATGTATAGTCAGTATATATCAAATTAACTTGCTCTAATTTGATAGACGTGTACGATATTATTAATTATACGTGTAAGCTTATACATGCAATACGTGCTTGAAGGGTGATTCTTAGATTCATGAATCTATTAAACCTTTCATTGAATTAATGAGGTTTTTGCTTGTTGACTTTAATAACTACGGAAGCCGATAAGGGCCATTCAAAAAAAAAAAAATTATGTCGTAATTACGACATCGCATGTCGTAATTTCGACATAACATGTCGTTATTACGACATCGCTATGTCGTTATTACGACATCGCTATGTCGTAATTTCGACATAACATGTCGTTATAACGACATCGCTATGTCGTTATTTCGACATAACATGTCGTAATAACGACATCACTATGTCGTTTTAACGACATAGCTATGTCGTAATAACGACATCGCTATGTATATAAAAGAATGTGTATTATGATTGCCAAGACACTAAATGACACAGAAATTAACAACTATATGTTATCATAATGCCCCCAATAGTTAGAAAAGCCCCCGCATAGTCAGCTATAAAAGAGGGACGAAAGATACCAGAGGGAGAGGCCCCGGAATGCTGTGTGGCATACAGTGTTAACATTAATTAATTATTAGCTCCCTTGGTAAAACTCCAAATTTCATATTTAAAATATTTCATTGTTGATTAATTTACATGATGCTTAATAAGTATATATTTGTTAATTGCATATCTTTTGCTATTTGAATTCATTGGTTAAAGATATTTATTCATATTGTAAAGTTTAATATTTGTATCGTTGGTCAACTTCTTTGGTTACCTTCTGTGAGAAACTTATATAATTTATAGATCCTATTTAAGTCCTTCAAGGAACCGACGGTGGAAGTGATGCAGAGTCAGTCAAGGTCTTATAAACCTTCTACTTGTTCGAAAAAATATGTGTGGAATTATATGAGGATTGACATACAGTCCTACCTATAAACAAGCTCTAATTACATGCCTTCGTGTTATAAGGGTGAATTGAAATATTGATTGCTCTCTTTCGACTTTCAAACGTTGGACACGATGTTCCTACAAGCTCTAGGATTTAAAACAGAATCTTCGAAATTTCATCCGCAAAACAATATAAAAATGTTAGAAAACACGAACCAATATTAAAACAAATTCAATATATGTTTCAAATTATGTTTTTACAGCTCTTGATCATATATAACTAAGTAATATCTAGTATATTTGATGATTAGATTAGCAAAGCTATGTGAAAAAAACCGGATGTCCAACGTTACATTTATGAAAAACTGTTTTAAATCTTATGTATAGTGATCCTATTTCTTATTCTCTGATCTTGTTGACACTTGGCAGGAACAACGACAGGTGTCGGTTCTTTGTGGCGTTAAAGCCGTTATTTTTGCAAATATTTGACTCGGTGGCTTCATATTAAGCGGGAATAAGAAAAATGTCCAACGACGTTTTTCGTTATCTCAACGACTGAAAGTGAATTTTGTAAGTAGCAGAAAATGAATAAAAAGAGTAAGACAATAATAATATCTAACAAAAGTACAAATATTTGCCTCATTGTTCGTGAGTTCAAATATTGCTGATTCAATAAAATCTTCTCTACACAGTCATTTTTCAAACGGTAGCCGTTTCGTCCAAGTTGATATTTCATTTTTCAAAGCAGTTAACGCGTATTTTTTATAATTAATCAAAAAAAAAGTTAGATACACGAAGAGTAAAAAATGCCAAGATTCTTTTCTTATTAACTACATGTTTGGGTCTTAAAGGAATAAAATGCTTCCACACATTACAAAACAGTAGCCAATTTGTCCAAACGTCGAAAGTTCGAAAGACGCTAATTTCCGTCGTTACATGTGCTAAAGTTTCAATTAAATGATCATGATAATTAAAACAAATCGTGTTATGAAATTTGGAAAAAACAGGTTGATGATTGCTGCCGAAAAAAAAGAATAGCGCATGTTGCTATAGACTCCACCCGGGGACATAGGTTAGACACAGGTTAAATTTTGTAATTTTTATTAATCGTTTATAGCTTTTAACGATTTATTTAAAAGAATGGTGAAATGGGGAAAAACACTTCGTCCAACTTTTGCAAAGACAAATTTTAGACACCAAGACAGTCCTCTAAATGTTAAATTCGAATTGAAATTTATATTGTGGAAGTACTCCATAGATCATTTAAAGTCGTCACTTCAGTAAGGTGCAATCACCAATATTAAAAGACTTATACCAGTTCACGGAGTGTTTTACTTCGCGATTTGTCCTGCTATTCATGTTATAACTGTCGTGATGAAATTAATTCCTGTACTAGCGAAACCGGAACTTTTCGTCAATATAAACTTGTGCATGAAATTGAGGTACTAGTAATTGAAAGACAAATCCCAAACAGCGACGAAAACCGTTTCATCGAATTTTAAAAACCCGGGATTATTTAAGCCGTTTTCGCGGACGATCCAGGAGTAGATTACTATATTTTAAAATGTATATCAGAAATTAAACACTATAGATGACTTGCGCGGAAATAATTCTCAAGCCAAGGTTCAAGTAATTGAAGGGGTGTATATCGACAACTTATGTACCAGGGAAAATACAATTCTATTCAAATTTAACCAAGGGTAAAAATGTTCGATTTACTTGCAGAGTGTCAGATATATTTGTATTGGGGTTAAGTTAAATTTTACAATGACAGATAGCTAGATGATATGCACCTTGAAAGTTAAACATCATATGATAAAAGTTTCGTACATCTAAAAAAAAATATCTTTCTTATGGAAAACTGTACCACATCTTCCTATATCTACTTCCGTCCCATCTTTCTTTCCCACATTACTTGCGACAGTAATGCATTTTTAGTTGAAATAACTTAAAGGGTAAACATTATTAAATAGATTTCCACAACTTGAGGTAATTTATGATATAATGACATCACAAAACGAACAGAACCAGAATCAGAAATTTTAAAAATTTTGTAATATAATAAATAAATCAACCAACATATAAAAAAAAACAAATAAAACTTGCAAAAATTAATCAAAAACCCTCTTCGACGCCGCTTTTTATGTGTAATGTCGTGTTTTAGGAACATCGTGCCCACCGTTTGATAGTAAATACAGAGCAATCGATACGTCCAATCACCCTCATGACAACAAGCCATGGAGTTGTGCACCTCTTTAGTGAGAGGTGGAAAGCTTTGTTTGCCTTGATAGGATTTCTGATCAGTCCTCATAGTCCCCGGTCGGTTACTTATTACGTCCAATCAGGATCTATAAAATATATAAGTTTCTCACAGAAGGTAACCAAAGAAGGTGACCAAAGATTTTGCGACGATACAAATATTAAACTTTACAATATAAATAAATATCTTTAATCAATGAATTCAAATAGCAAAAGCTATGCAATTAACAGATATATACTTATTCAGCTTCATGTAAATTATTTAACAATGAAATACATTAAATATGAAATTTGGAGTTTTACCAAGGGAGCTAATAATTAATTAATAACACTGTCTGCCACACAGCATTTCGGGGCTCTCCCTCTGGTATCTTTCGTCCCTCTTTTATAGCTGATTATGCGGGGGCTTTTCTAGTTATTGGGGGCATTATGATATGACCTATAGTTGTTAATTTCTGTGTCATTTAGTGTCTTGGCAATCATAATACATATTCTTTAATATATATAGTGATGTCGTTATTACGACATAGCTATGTCGTTATTACGACATGTTATGTCGAAATTACGACATAGCGATGTCGTTGTAACGACATATTATGTCGAAATTACGACATAGAGATGTCGTTATAACGACATGTTATGTCGAAATTACGACATAGCAATGTCGTTATAACGACATGTTATGTCGAAATTACGACATGCTATGTCGTAATTACGACATAATTTTTTTTTTTTGAATGGCCCTTATCGGCTTCCGTAAATAACAAATTATTACGCAAACTTATTAATAAACCTTCTTCTTAAGTTTAATTCAAAATCGAATCAATTTGGTTTACTTCATTACACAAGGTCAATACCCGCGTACCTGAGATTTTGATTAAGTCTATAAATAATAACTAATCTTATTTAGCTCAATATTTGAAATGAAGGAATGTGAAAGCAACACAATTTCAAAATAATATCCCCACCTATATATTTAAAGTACAAAAAATGTTTATGTCAAGCAATACAACATACTGACATTATACTTAAAGCTAGGTTCACACTGCCGATCAGACCAACTCGATCAATCTCCATCAAGACAAATAAAGCGATCGGGAGACTGGTCTGTCTCAATCGACAAGAATGTTCGCGTGGTCTACCTTAGTCACCATCGATCTGAATTTCTACCCGAGAGTTTTTTTTTTTTTTTTCATGTCAAAAACATTCGAGTACGGATCGAGAAGTCAGTCACTCGAGAAGAGATCGAGAATTCGTCAAGTAGTGGTCGAATTGATCGGGAAAGGATCTTGTAGAGATCGAGTTTGGTCGGAATACAAATAGTCTACCGATCAGTACTCGATCATTTCGATCTCCGACTAATATCCGATCAATTTCCGATCAACAGCAACTTGTACGATATGTGGTAAAGACTAACTCGACTAATGCCCGATCGCTTCATGATCATTGCGACTTCTATATATTTTTCATCTCAGATCAACTCGACCAATACCCGATCTCTAGGCGACCACATTCGACCATATCGAATCTATCGATCTCTACTCGGCCATACACGAGTAAACATGACTTCTACACGATTCTCTAAAAATGTGTGCAGCTCTGATTAACTCTCATAACTTTGCTTCTGCAAAAAATATCTTGTCACTATTTATTTTTAACTGTACACAAATTCCTTCTACGCGTTTGTACTTTTGCAAGGAGGTGTAAAAGTTTAAAAGAGAGAACACAGATACCAAAGGAACAATCAAACCCAAAGTTCAAACCGACATAGCGAAAAACGAAAGCCGACGAGAAGACAAACAGAAGTGAACATAACACAACACACAAAAAATAAAAACATAGCAACACGAAACCCAATAAAACCTGGGATGATATCATGTGTTTTGGAAAGGAAGTAGATTCTGCATATTGGCCCCAGAGGATTTTTCAAAATATGAAAAAACTTGTGCACTAAAATTCATTATTAGACAGCTGATGACTAATTTGGCCTTCGAAGTTAGTTTTTTGGGCTAATGGGCTCTGTTTGTTTGACTGTCTCTATTTTCCGTATGTCCAGACATTTTTGTAGTATAAAAGTAAGAAGATGTGGTATAATTGGCAATGAGATAGCTCTCCACAGTACACCAAATGACACAGAAATTAACTTCGGAAAAGGTATCCTCAAGGGGATTGGAATTCTATTTTTTGTTAAATTTTGGGAAAATATGTGACATCTTTGCCTCCTTTTTGCAATATTATTAGTAAAAAAGGCAGATGTTGCCAAGGATACACCACAAATAAATATCTTGAACAATTCAACTACTGGGTATCAGATCTATGGAAAATACTGATTACATACATATGCACATATATGACAGTCAGGATCCTACTTCGTCAAAATTATCTCCCCATTACGCCAGTTCATTTTCACAATCGTAAAAATGGAAGCCATTGTAGCGATGACGCGCTACCAATTTTGCTCTTGGAAACCGATAAATTTATCCACATTGCACCAATACGATCCTTATATGTCAGTTATATTTTAAAAGACAAATGTATCAACTAGCTAATGAGCATCAGTTAATGATCTTGTCTGTATTGATTCAACTTAAAACTATTGTCTGATCGGTTGTTAGGTGGAATTTTCGAAAAATCATAAACATTTAAAAAAAATCTAATTAAATATTTCGTGGAAGGGCAGACTAGATTTTTTTAGTGGTTGAAGACTATAAACCCTAGTTATCACACACAAAAAATTAGAATTTTTCGAAGATATGCATTTTCATCATCCAACTTGTAAGACTGTCGTCAAGTACTTTCAGTAAAAAAATAGCTATTCGAACACACCTTCCCTGTTTTTGTGACTCATTAGATAGGTATTTCACTTGACCCATATATTTCATCTTTTAGTACTGTTATTTTTTTGTGTTATAAAGTCAACCTGTAGCTTTAATATATAAAAATGATAGAATCTGAAGCGAGACGATGTATGAAATATTCTTACTTTGAACGATATCAAGACAAAATACTCAACTCAAACACGCCCTAACATAAAAAGGTGCACTCGATTTTCTCTTTTCGATACAATTGTTACCTATTTTTTGGAATTTTTTCTTCAGTCACATAATGGAAGGGCAGACACAAAAATTACTGAACTAATAGATTGATATCTTTTCCGTCCGTGGTAATTTTTTCAAAAAAATCGGAGGTTATGCATTTTTGTCATCCAACTTGAAAGATACCCATGTTGCGACTTGATATCTAATTGTTCTGCTTAACTATGTACTAGATAAATTGAAAACTTATGCAAATGGTGTTTTTGAAATAAAACACCTCGTAATTGAGAAGAAAATTGCAGTTTTGTTTGTTTCTATTAACTTTTTAAAAATTTGTCACTATAGTAAACAATACAGTAAACATTTATCGCCTTCTCTAATAGAGAGCTTCGATTCTTTTGTTCTATTTCAACCTGGTTTCCGACTGATGACACAAACAGTAGGCTTAATTTTTAAGAAAGCAAGGAAAACGGGATGGTAATAATTATGTATATTGCTATCTTACATCAGTACCTTTCCAGTGACAAATCGTTTTTTGAAGAAAAGAGCAGTAAAACTTCTATAACAAATCAGCGTACCACTCTATGTCTTGTCAGTCACTGCATATCTAGATTTTTTCGGCGCCCTTTGCTGTCTACCCCGTTTGATTGTTTTCTACGCTCTCTTCAAGCTCCGTCACAGCTATTTACCTGTCTATCTGAGTTCTAACCACCTTGCCAAACAATCCAACTGCTTGATTTCCATGTAGATAATTATTTTAAATGTAAAATTTTACTCAGACCTTATGTGAATTACTTAATCTAACCAAATAAACGGGGAACGTGCCCATTTGACACAGATAATGCCCCAGCTTGCATCTAACGTCAAAAAGAGTCATTACTCAAGAATGGTAAATGTGACGCCACCCAAATTCGCACTTGATCTGTGTATTATGGTATTTCGTTTCATAAAATTTGGTTGAGGCAAAATAAACTTAGAGAACGGAAACTAATTGTTGGAAAGTTCGTATACGTAATCACGGACGGACAGGGGTAACACTTAATGCCTCATCCGCTGCAGTGCCTGGGCTGATATAAACCAAATTCAGATGTTTTTATACTGAAATTGTACATACCCGACCAATGCCCGACTATCCCTTTGACCCCTATACGATCATGTCGATCTAGTATGGCCGAGATCAGGATGATATCGAGTATAGTCGATTTGGTCTAGCTAGTCGAGTGAAGATCGTGTAGAGATCGTGAATTGGTCGGAATTATCGAATATGCATTCAATTAGTGGTCGGGTTTGAGTCGTGATGGAGTCGCTAAGGGGTCGTGGATGGTCGGGTTAAGGTCGTGTACAGTCGAATAGAAGGAGTAAACAGAACCGATCAAGAATTTGGTCACGCTTGGTCGTGGATATTTGTACAATCGGGATCATCGAGTTGATCTGATCGGCAGTGTGAACCAAGCTTAAATGAATGTTAAAGTTCCAGTTTTCATAATTTGTATAGACATTTTCAAAAAGGGAGACGAAAGATACCAACGCGATATTTAAACCCATAAGTCGACAAAAAACTGAAAATGTTAGGGAAAAAAACCAGAAAAACGAGACAACTGAAGACAAACAACAGTACACGAAACACAACACAGAAAATATAGCACACTAATATATCATTTCTTATGAAATGTCTTTTTTCTTTTGTTTCAGAATGGGATAGCTGGTCCATTTTGGTATGCTGTTGGGATTATGATTAACATCTTCATATTTCCAATATTTTCTGTCCAGTTTAAAACAAGAGCACCTGGTGCTAAAACATATTTACAGGTAAACATTATGGTCTTGTTCATTAATGGACTGTGATGTCTATTTTCCTTAACCCTTGGCCGCCAGCTTCCTGGTCCATACAACTTATAGCTTTTCGTCTGGAAAGTAGACTTAAAACCGTACTTTAACCTATAATGGTTTACTTTTATAAATTGTGATTTGGATAAAGAGTTGTCTCATTGACACTCATACCACATCTTTTTATGTCTATTTCCCGAAAGAAAAAAAACCCACAATTTAATGGTAGCAGAATCAGAAATAGTAACTACATGTTGATCGTATATTCTAAATAATACTTAATCTTTCACAAGTCGAAGATGTTTGTTCTTAAACGTAAGAACCAAAAACAAAAAGATACTATCACTTTTGTTTGTTTGTTATTTTTACCAAAATATCAGATCTGCCCAAATCTTCAAATTATTTCGCAATGAGAAACACCCAATTACCATAAAAGATTGAATATTAACAAATGCTGTTTTCATTAGTTGCACTTTTCGTTTGCACAATATTTATGAACCTTATTGTTAAATATGGACCATGAACATGTAATTAATAACATAGTAAAATAGTTAAAAACATAAACAGATTAGCTAATTTTATATTCAAACACATTAACTTTTCATATAAAAACGAATAAACCCGTTATCTCTGTTGCACAGTTTACAAAAAGAAATACTTCCTGAAATTTTTTTTTATTGTATAATATTTTATGTAGAGATTTGATAAAATTAGTATTTTCACCCAGCATGCAATTACATTATTACTGGAACATTAACATGACTTTGTACTTAGTGAATACTAGTAATGGTAGAGACAGTTAAATCTATAGTGCATCACACACACAAAATTATTTACAAATTCCAAGGAACTATTTGTTACAGGAGCATTTTATGTTTAGAATTTCTAAAAAATATAATGTGCATGCAGGTATTTCAAAAAAAAAAACATTCCATAATTTAGTTATATTATTATACTGCATTTTAAGTGTACCTGTTCTTCAGATTACGAGCGTTTCACTGACACATGCTTTTACAAATATGAAAACATAGAGATATATGGTTAAACGTTAATGAAACAGCCCATGACACAAAAATCAAATATTTTGACAGTTAATTATATGCAGATGTTCCCCCTGAACATGCATACAATATGTTCCACTGGACGTTCAGCAACTAGCAACCGAGTTAGTTATTGTTAAGCAAGGGTGGTGTTACATTGTAGATGTACTTTTCAAGACCTTTTATTTAGTTCGTACTTCTATCGTTTTCATGCTTCATAATATGATCTTTAATAAAACAAAATATACTTTTAAACTGCATTCAAACACATGAAATTACATTTTGAATAAACAATAAAATTTCAAGAAACGAAACATATATATGTAATTCAGTCATTCCTTACTTCGCATATATATTTTTTTATTATCATTTATATAATTCCCTTTCTTTGCAGATTATCCACGCACGATTTGGCAAAAAGGCACATAAATTGTTTTGTGTGTTTGCCCTTGTGACTAACCTTGTAATCATGATCGGACTACTTTTGGCGGGAAGGGCAACTATACAATCACTGACAAGGGATGCCTCCGACGAATTTTGTTTGTTCGTAATGGCGATACTGTTTGGTTCGTACTCGCTAATTGGAGGAATAGGCACAACGTTTTACGTTTCATACTTCAACGCGTGCCTCGTTTTCATTTTGTTAATTGTATTTGTAATCAAAATATTACACAATTCAGACTCTGAATATGCATCAATAGGAGACATTTCACGCATGTACAAATCAATTTCATGCGTAGAAGGTCCGGTTGAGAACGAGAATCACAGTTATCTGACATTCAGATCCGGTGTTGCGTTTTTATATGGCGTCATTGAAGTATTTGTGTCGTCTGCAGTGACGTATTGTGACCAAGCATCATGGCAGAGCAGAATAGCAGCTAAACCAGTTCAAGGAGTGTGGGGATTTTTACTGGCTGGTTTCATCTGGTTTTCTATTCCATCCACTATGGCAACAACGACCGGTATGGCTTATATAGCTCTCAGCGCAGAAAATGGGACGCATTACTTGAGCGCTGGTCAGATAGACGAAGGTAAGATCTTTAATGCCATGGACTTTGTTTCTCTACATTTAACATACCAGTTACATAATAATCTAATTTGGTATTGATGACATTTATTTAAAAGTCACAGTTGATATTATTTACAACTTTGATTAAATTTAGTGATCGATTCTAGCTTGACAAATGTGAGGACACTGACATTCAGAACGGTACATTGTCCTCTAAATTTCTTGTTTTTTTTATGTTATGTGTTCTGATGTCTTTCATTGATGTTATCTTACATAATCAAAATCGATTACCTCTTATAATAAGCGTAAAACCACCGACTACTAATTCAGTCTAGAAAAATATGTGAGCCAACTTGAAGGCTCCGTGATGGAAGCCGTACTTTGACCTATAGATTAATTTTTAAAATTGTGACTTAGATAGAGACTTGACACGTTGGCACTCATATCACATCTTCTTAATATATATCTTTTATAAAATGACTGCATAAATAGTCAACGATTAATCTTACAGGGCGATGGATCATGTAATATGATTCTGTACACTACAAAATATAATATATAACAAGTTAAAAAGGGTACAACATCACCATTATATAACTATAAAATGAACAAATATTAGATATTTCGGATAACGGATATCCTTCTTCAATAATAGCACGATGTCAAATGAATCATGTCAATATATTCAAACTGAGAAACTATCAAAATCTTGAATTTATACAATTTAAGCTAACACCACAGACGCTGGTACAATTTTAAAATTTCCAAACACGACACAAAGATTACAACGATATGCTAAATAAAAATAGTTATTTGCGAAGTGAACTGGCTCAATTCTAAATTTCCAAAGGTCGTGACAGTTTAGATGTTATAACTGCATGGAGGGCAGTCCTCAAACAAAAAAAAATCAAAAATGCCCTAACCGGTCCAAGTTGGTATAATATTTCAAATTTGACAACGGTAGGGCAATTGCAACAGAAACTACATATTTGAGTCTCCCAAACGAATAGCAGTTTAATAATGATTAGAAAAATTAGTTTTATCTAATAAGTTAAAATAATTGAACGTGGCTACGTACTTATACATCCATCCCAAATGAATGGAGCCCTGTAATTTAAACTGGTATATTAAAAAAATCTACGAATTGTAAAGCCAGTACGGAAGCCGGAGTTACTGGAAACAAGTGATGACAGGAAAATGAATGACTCATTCTATGTTTTTTTTTATTGATGCCCTCTGGTGAAATTGTCCTTAACTTTCTTATCCAAAATCTTTCCCGAGAGACTCTGTCGACCTTCGACCAACCCTCGTTGTGGTCTATGATTGTGATGGTAAGGTTTTTGAGATCAGCTTGTGCGTGCCCAGGTGATCTCAAATGACGACTTACGGGTATGTCGGGCTTGCAAGTGTAGTCTTTTTTTTTTATCTTTATTATATTCAAAATCTATATGAACATATCAGGGTTTACAATTACAATTACACATAAATGAAAACAAGTGTAGTCACTTCGATGACCATTCATGCGTTTGTTGAATGGCTGCTCTGTCTCGCCAACATACTGCATGCCACATCGACACTGAAGGAGGTATACAACATTCTAGGTTTTGCAAGTAACATTGCAAAATATAGTGTATACAGACCAAGTCGAGTGAAAAAGATATATATACATATACACTTTTTAGATTTAATATATAACTCCATTACATGTAATCTGGTTACAGGCTTACCTTTATTGAGCCTGTGACATCTTTACCCCACACGATCACGTGATTCCTAAAATGACTAGAATGTAAGCGTAAAAGTTATGTCGTAATTGTATAAATGAACATTTTTGGGAAACCGTATAACAGATGTTGACGACGTTATAATTGATATCAATTTAAGATCTGTTTCAATTTTTCATCAACCAAATCTAGAAGTAATTTAGAGAAACAAACATTCTTGATAGGGACACGAAAGGTTGTCGAAAAAGGTCGGTTGCCTATCGTACCAGTTTACTTAAACGGTGACAAAACGCTATATTTTGATTTTGTCTTGTATGAATCGTGAATAATTAAAAGATCGCAATGACGTGTTATAACTTTTTTTGGAACGTGAAGAAGCCTTAAAACGGCCTCATTTTAAGTTCATAAAAGATTGTCGGAAGTGAAGACAATATCTAACTAATTTCGAAAAGTGGAAGATCTAAATGAGCGAAATAACACGTTCCCATTTTATCGAAGATTATGTTAACTTACGAGCGGTCTGTACTGTAGTAGAAGTTCATTGAATTGCAGAATAATTAACAGTGTCTGATTAGTATAATGACATTTCTAAAAGTTATTGTCCTCCCACGTATTTGCATTTTTATTGTTCGAAAACAACTTCTTTAATGTTAAATTGTGCAAAGTACAGGCATTAAAGTGTTCCATCTGTGAGTTTGAAATATAAATAGCAGCGTTCTTGCACTCTTGTGTTCTAATTTATTGTCTGAAGGTTGTTAAACGGATGATAAAAAAGCTTCCGGGAAAATTAAAACCGACACTTCCCATTCAACATTGATCAAATTACACTGTTGATCAACATTCTTTCAAAGACATCTCCATATTGTAGTAAAGTGTTCAATAAGGCCAAATTAAGATAAATACGTGTTTCATGTCCCCTTGAAGAAAACACAAATTCTTATGGTGGTTATAATTAGATAGAATTATATTTTTTTATTTTTTTTAAATATTTTATTTATAAATATTTTAGGAAATGCTCTGGAAAATAATTTTCAAAAAATGTTTTATCTTTTTGCCGTTTAGAATGTGTCTAGATATATATATATATATTTCTATTTTGGCATAAGTACTTTTTACAATTTGCAATACTGTGGATTTATTAATTTTCGTGTGTATCAATTTTCGTGGATTGAGGAAAAGTTTCACATTCGTGGATATTTGAATTCGTGGTTTGACAATCTTTGAATACAACGCCTATAGAAAATTTGTAATTCGTTGATCATTCACCTTTGTGGTTGACCTGCACTCCGAAACCCACAAAAATTGGTATCCAACGAATGATAATGAATTCACAGTAGAAGGAAAAGTTAAAAAGAGACACTATATTTATCAAAATAAAGAGTGGTATCAACGGATTGCCAAATGGGACAGCTATTGTCCAATGTCAATAATAAAATAGCAATAACAGGCAACCGTATGGCCTTCAACAATGAGAAACAAAAAAACATACCGTATAATTTGCTTTTGAAGTTCCGACATGAAAACTAACAGTCTATCCGATAACAAAACAATCTGTCAAAAAAAAAAAAAACCAACCAGATATGACTTTTATAAAAAAAAAAAAGACTGAATTACAAGTCATGGTCCTGACTATGGACAGGTTAAGTATTATATACACGATTGATTGATCGATTGAATGATGATGTTTCTTGCCAAAACACGACCGATGAAGATGGTTGTATAGCCTAGAAAAAGTCAACCTCAAAATCGGTCCCACATTGAGGCTAGGCTACTCTTATTGAATGACATTTTAGTGGTATATTAAAATCTGTCGCGGGCAATGATAACTTCCGAAGGAAATGTTGTATTATTATGTTTTTTTATTAACCAACTAAGTGCATTATTGCCAAAAGTGACTGTTTATTAAAAATTACATATTTTCTGTAATGGCCCTGTTTTTTTTTCTGTAATGGCCCTGTTTTTTCTGTAATGGCCCTGTTTTTCTGTAATGGCCCTGTTTTTTTCTGTAATGGCCCTGTTTTTCTGTAATGGCCCTGTATTAATGCCCAGTTTGTCTGTATTAAGCCCTGTTAGGGTTTTTAATAAAGTTAATAAAACTAAGTTGTAAATAGTATAATACCTTTTTGTATTTTATTTAATTTAGTAACCAGCAACCAACATTAAAGCATCATATAAAGGGATCACTGTTCATCCTGTTTTTTAACACATATCTCTTTCAACTTAATATCTTAGATATTTGGTATATTTAAAGCTTTATAATGGTGAAGTACAAATTATTTTGTTCAAACTAAACTGTCATTAAAAGAGTAAGACAGTACATCAAGTTAGCAGCAACACATACACTTTTGTTCAATTGGTTAATAAATGTATTAAGAAATGGGTGTTTTTATAATGGCCCTGTTATATGTCCTCGGTCAAGTAATAATGGCCTCGGATGTCTGTAATAGCCCTCGGCGTTGCCTCGGGCCATTACAGACTTCCTCGACCATTATTACAGACCTGGGACATATAACAGGGCCATTATAAAAACACCCATTCATTAATACTATAGTAATGAACTTTTTGGGTTAATCTAGATCACAATTTCTGTACACAAGGAATACAATCTGGGACATTGTAACGGATATATAAGCAACTCAAACCCCAAAAAATAAAGCCGAGGATACATGTATATAAATTATAAGTACATACGCACTTTCTTGGATATGTTTGATCAAAAAGGACCTACATGTAAATATACAATTAAGTTTATATGCAAATCTATTTCCAAAAAGAAGAAAACTAAATGATTTTACAATATATCTGTTGTCTATAAAACAACATTGTACGTTAGTGTCTTGTACAATGTATGTATATCCATTGCATCTATCGTGCCTATGATATGTAATCTTTATACATGTATTTTTAGATGAGAATGATACTGCATAATGCTTAATCTAGATACGTATCAATCTATATGTAAAAGACAACTTGGAAGAGACAATTAGCTATCTCAATTGAGTTAAATTTCCTCCAAAGCACGAGGTCACAACTACTATCCTAGCTATTGTTTCGATTCGTTTTAGTACGTTCTGATTTAGAATTTATGAGAATATTTACTACAATATCACCAATTATGGACAGCAAACACATCTAAAACGTCTGTGTTTAATCTAATTGTTTTTATCACGCTTTTTATAATTAAATGTACGAATTGACTCAAAGTTTATTTGTTTTTTTTTTCTATATCCGTGTCACAAAATTAACACATTAATTTTTAAATCCCATCTGTTACATTTGTAACATCGCGTTCGAAAATACCGAAGCAATCAATATATAAAGCAAGTGCTTCGATCTTACCCAGAAAATGTAACTACGTGTATGTTAATAAAAGAGACGCGAAAAATACCAGATGGACATTCAAACGCATAAATCGAAAATATACTGAAAACGCCATGGCTAAAAAAGAAAAGAGAAACAAAAGTTTACAGAACAAAACATAGAAAAATAAAAACGAAGCAACACGAACCGCACCAAAAATCTTGGGGTAATATCAGGTGCTTTGAAAGGGTAAACAGATCCTGCTCCACATGTGACACCTGTCGTGTTGCTCAAGTTAATAAGTCAGACCATATTCCCTAACGGTAAACCAACTCGCGAGGCCTTCTGTAAAATGTACAAAGGGATAATTTTAACTTCACCGTTTGGAACTCTTGTTTTAATAGCTGTCTTATGATCAGCAACCCCCTATCAAAGAAATCATTATAAGAAATACAAGCCCGCGGGAATATCGTATCGTTTGGGAGACATATGCTCTGTATGCAGACGCGGATTGAATGTTGCTACAAAGAATATACATGAAAGAAATGTTTGTCAATGAACCTCACACAAACAGATAAAAAAGTCCACCAAACAATAGATCAGAAAAAACGGTTCTCAATATGTGTTAAGTTCGGTTTCTAGTGCGCATAACAGTTGCAAAGATAAGATATTGTAAATATAGGCTTTATGCTTGTTTACTTGTTTATAGTACCTACATTTGTACCAGATAAGTATGAATGTTCGTCATTCTTGCTGAATCGAAACTAATTTGGCACGAAATAAAGGCAAATAGTTTTAGAACCACAATATCACCCTTGCACACAAGTCAATAGGTTTAATTTTTTAAATACTTCATTGTGATACAGCGTAATTGAAAAATGATTCAGTTTTAGATATAAGTCAATTGGAAAAATATTTGAATTAAACCTTTCAACTTCCCATTATAATATCAAATACAGGATTAAATATTATAAATATATTTCACTGCATGCAATGCAAAAATTATATGACTGCCTTTTTTTCTGAATGTAGTCTTAAAATGCGTCTAATAGACTATTCGAATTATTTTCTACAAAAAATCGTTCACCGTGTAGGTTTTTATATGAAGAAGGATAGGCAAACCCTTTTCGATATGTCTTTAAATTGAAAGTAAAACATGTACCTATAATAGGAGAAGATTTTCGTATATTAAAGAGTAACTATTAATACTTTGATATAACTATAATACTTTGATATTATATTACACTTCACAGGTGTTATATACATGTATCTAATAATGTATTAGATACAAAAATGTAGGAGTATTAGCCACCCATAGACGTATTTTTTCGTATTTCTTGTAGTTATTTTTACAGATTGATTATGCATAGATTTGCTTTTCCCACGTCTGATATTCAATGTAATTTGAAAAAAAGAAAAATGACACAAGTGTACTGACAGATATTAAATTTTTACAATATATGCAGTACAGCTATATGCTTAGGTTGAACACTATACAATTTGCAAATGATTGATATCTTAAAAGTCTGTGTGAACTTTTGCCAATATGATTCGATATTATAAACACTTATCTACTTAATGCATTACTTTCCGTAAGAAAGAGACGAAGTAGTTTCATATAACAGAATTTAATATTACAAATTGATAAGATACTTTTACTAGTATGTTATATACATATACACATTCATGGATCTACAATCTGGCGATACTGTAACTTGGCATTGCACAAGGTCATGTTTTTCTCTTACTGTGTATGACGTCTTTACACTAAATCCACTGAATGTTGGATGTGTACGGATTGATAGGTTAGTCTCAGATGCATGATTTTTTTTTATTAGTTGTTAGTGGCTTTGAACTAGCTTTCAGATAACTACGAGTACTCTCAGATCTGTTCCTAGTGTCTTTTTGTTGTCGGGATGTACAAGTACCCGGCCACGTCCACTTGTATTTTTGTCCATCTGATGAGTTAAGCCTTTTTCAACTGATTTTTATAGTTCGTTCTTATGTTGTACTGTTATACCACTGTCCCAGGTTAGGGGAAGGGTTGGGATCCCGCTAACATGTTTAACCCCGCCACATTATTTATGTATGTGCCTGTCCCAAGCCAGCAGCCCATTGTCATATCGGGGCTTTTTATAGCTGACTATGCGGTTATGGGCTTTGCTTATTGTTGAAGACCGTACGGTGACCTATAGTTGTTAATATAAAAAAGAAGATGTGGTATGATTGCCAATGAGACAACTATCCACAAAAGACCAAAATAACACAGACATTAACAACTATAGGTCACCGTACGGCCTTCAACAATGAGCAAAGCTCATACCGCATGTCTGTGTCATTTTGGTCTCTTGTGGATAGTTGTCTCATTCGCAATCATACCAAATCTGCTTTTTTTTATTTGACAGGTTCTAACAAGATGATTTATGGTCCGATATTGCCCAGTTTGCTTATATTCTTTATCAAGAGTAATTATTACCCGAATATCTCAGTCGTTTTATTGCGTCGATCCTTGATGTCTACATTGTACATACATGTAGAGTCTGAATTATTGGGGATGCAGTAAATGTATTCAAATGACAATTTAAACGATAAAACAACTGATGCTCTGGTGATACTTTCTATTTCTTCTCAAATATTATTTGTGGCCTTCGGCATGGTGACTTCAAGATTTGAAAATAATTATATGAAAAACCTATTGTAATGTACTTGAAGTCTTGAACATACATGAAATATTTGCCGCTGCATGGAAGTGTAACGAACAACAATAAATGTTTACTTTTAAACTGTCGTATTCATCGTTCTTTAAGATATCATTTGTGTAAGAATACTTGTAAAAACATTCGTTTTCACTATTTATTTGCTTTCGAGCAACCAACTATCAACCAATCACTATTGATGACTTGTCTAACCATTATTCTTAAATTACAGGATTGGTGACACCTTTAATTGCAGAGAAGGTCCTTGGTTCGTCTGGTGGAATACTCATTCTGACTATGGGTGCCATGGCTCTTATGTCGACAGGGTCAGGAGAGGTCATGGCGATATCTTCCATCATCGTTTATGACATTTATCAAACATATATACGTCCATTCAGGTGTGTTATCTAATCTTTTTTAAAAAACAGAATCGGAATAAAAACTAGAATTGCCATTGCAAGCAATAGCGGATGTCACCCTGGTCCACCAATTGCCACTAAACAGCAGCCATGGTAACGGCAGCCATTTTGGAAATTCCAAAGTTGAATGCCGCATCTAGATTGACAAGTTAACATTTCTGTAACGTTTCATACATTTTTGAAGGATTTTCAAAATTTTGCTATTTTTGAACAGTTTCCATAGCAACATTTGAAAATTCCAAAGTCATACTGCTGCTTCATATTGTGCTCCCCATAATATTATACCATCATATAACCGTAGAATTAATTTAACACTAATGTTCTGGAATGTTCCATGAAAGTTTTCATATTTTTGCAGTTTCCATGGCAATGGCAGCCATCTTGGAAATGCCAACCCCCGATTGCACATCTGCACATGGGGGTTAACATTATGGGAAAGTTCCATCATCATTGGTCCATTCAATTCCGAGAAATAGTCTGGACAAAAAAGTGTGGAATAATAATAAGGAAAAGAAAAAGAATCGAACAATAACAATATGTCACCCGACCTCCGTCAGGGTGACATAATAAATTTAAGCGCCAGTGCAGAATTTTCTCGCTGATTTGAAGACCCATCGATGGCCTTGAGCTGTTGTTTGCTCTTTGGTAGGGTTATTGTCTCTCTTTGATACATTCCCAGTTTCAATAATACATCTTTGAGCATAAATGGCAAATACTTTGACACTTTCCCAATCTTTAGCGTGGATAAAGCAAGTTGAGGCACAAAGGCACTGACACAATCAGTGACAAAATTATATTATTTATATAACGATACTTAAGAATCAGACGACAAACTTTAATATAATTTGATAGTACATTCTTAGACTACTCCATTACGTACACTCAAGTATCTATTGTGTAATTTACTACTCCGCTACTCCCTCGAATTATCATAAGAATATCTGTTCAATGTAAAAGGAAATTCAATTGTTAATGATGTTAAGATTTGTATTTTCTCAATGTACATAAATATGTTTTGCATGGGTAGAAATTTAGAGTTATCTTTCTTTGGATAATATATTCCAATACATAACCTTTTGTACAAATTTACTTTTTAGAAAAGACTTAAAGAGAACAGATTGTGTATTATGCGGTAAACTGAAGAAACAGACGGTGGCTGCTACTTATGCAAATGACCAGGACCGGGAAATTTTATGTCACTGTCGAAGTGTCAACAAATGTCATAACTGTTTAGAAGATATACAACGGCGTCATAGACCAAATTTATTTGGAATCAAACCACCATATATGTGTCCAATTCATGGACAGTATCGTCAATACCAAGACTATCTTATCACTTTTAAGAACTGGTGTATCATCTGGGTCACATTAGCGATTATTCCTCTAGGATTGATAATCTTTGAGTCCGGTATCGATCTGAACTGGATATTTTACGTGGGAGCAATTATAACGATTCCCTGTTTTCCACCAGTGATGCTTTCTATTATATGGGTAAAAGCAACTTCAAAAGGACTTATGGTCGGTTAGTTCATTTAAATTTTTGTCTTTGTTCAACAATTATTGCATAGATTTTTTCTGGATAACTATTATAACCAACTTTTCGCTTCCATTTCTCTAGTGAGGCTGCACCTGAAATAAAAGGCAAAAGCTATCACAGTAATACTCGGAACTCATAAGTCGAAACAAACAGACAGTGCATATGCAAAACGAAATGTATCACCAGACAAACAACTACTTGAGTAACAGTGATCATGGCTATTTTCCGTTTATAAGAAATTGATTTTCATCTCAAAACACACAAGACATATTTTTGAATAGTTATAAATATCCCAACCAACGGACAGTTTACCAATAACAGGTTGTCGGCAAAGATCATTTAGATGACATTTAGTCGGTTAGAATCTGAAACGGCAAATTCTTAACAACGATTTCAAATCAAAATCAACATTTTAATGACAAGTGCTGTTTTAAATTTTAGCCTCGTATCTAACGGGGAAATTCAATGCAGGTGAAGTAACCGCTCAACTCCATTCTTTCATCAATATTAAGAAACAGATTGAATTCATTTGATAAACGAATTAAAAGTAGATGCGTTTGATTAACCATAATTCTTGTTGTCAGAACAGAACAAGGTTTAAAATATGAATGGATGATATCGCTTCGAATTACAAGCTTTTTTTTGTCATTATAATACTTTTGATCATTTTGTTTAACCCCAATTAATTATTTTTTTTGTGTTCTTTCTTAAGACTTTTTTTCGATCTACAGTAATGTCGGATAATTTTTAAACAAAGTATTCTATGTCTTTTTTTTTCTTTTCAGGAGCAATCATGGGATTTTTCTGCGGATCAGCTGCAACGTTAACAGCAGCAAGTATGTACCCGAATGGTTTAAATGATTTTCTTCTAAATACTGTGCAAGATTATAGTATTTTAGCTGGAACATGCTTTAGTTTTGGTGTTAGTCTAACCGGATGTTTGATTATCTCCCTTTTTACGCATAAGATTAAAAATAAACATGACGAAGATATGGAATGGCAGAAAATGTACAATATCGATAATCCTCTTAATCCCTGGGAGTTAAATTTTAAAGAGGAGCTCGAAGGACTCCACTTTGATACGAAACCAACATTTCAACAGATGTCGACTACCTTTAGAAAAGCGAAAATTACAGCATACGTAGGGGGGTTTTGCAGTATATTTTTATTCGCCATTTTGATACCTGGGATCATGGCTACCTTCACCGTTATGAGTGAAACCCAATTCAAAGTTTGGGTTTGGTTTACCCAAGGATGGGCAGTAGTAATGGCTGTTATAGTCATCGTTGCACCTCCTTTTGAAGAAATTAGAAGAATTGTTAAACAGTACCACAAAAACAAAGAAAGGAGACAAGAGGCAAATGGAAATATCAACGACAAAATTGTAATGAACGAAGTTATTTTTAAGGATAAGTCTCTTGCCGATAGTAATAGTGTCCCTACAAAGGTTTAATATTTATCAATTAGTATAGGAAAAACAAGTTGACATTCTATAGAATTGATTTCTACTTGCATAAATGTAAGTCGTTTACGCAGAATCTTAATGTTTTATATAAAATGCACTTATATCAGCGAAAGATTAGACGATCCAAATCAAGACGTATACGAGGGGAATGTATTATGATAAATGATGCATTTTGTTCATGTAAACTGTGAATCAAACTGTCCTCTTTTGTAGGAATCGTAATAACTTTTTAACATGATGATTTGCTGAGTGTTTATAACTTGAAATCATATTAATATATACTGACAACACTAATAATAGCTATCAATTACAGAAATTAAAATGTTAATATATATATTATTCTAATTAATATTTCGGTTTAACATGTAATTGAGTGAATTTCAACATAGTGAGCTTTTTTACGGCCTCGTGTACAATTAACATTAAAACTCATGATAAGGCCACACCAAATTAATTAATAGTTCTTTGAGATTTTACCCAAAAAAAATGGGGCGAGCGAGCGAAATTTAAATTTATATTTTTAAATTCTTCGCCTCAAATTTTGAACAAATATGGAGCGAGCGATATTTTTTTTCTCTCAATTTTTATATCTTTTACCTTAAAGAAGCAACTGAATTTTCAACTCACTTAATTGAGAGGGGACATAATTTGATATAATTAAATTATCTCCCTTTTTATATGTATTTCAACTTTCTGCATTCTTTTTCATTTTGTTTTGTTGTTTGTATAATTAACACTGCACAAATATACACTTTTGAACATATTTTTTTATGCATGAACTTTATATGGCTATCTGCTTTTAATATGCACTGCTTTCATCTGTAGTATATGCACCTTCTGGTCCTTAGACACCCTCTATAGTATGCTAGCTAGCTTCTTGTAACATAACTGCATGGTGTGTGTTTTGTGTTTATGCATATGGATCACTAACCAGTCAATCCAAGCACAGTGGAAACTGGGGGTTCTAGCTAGTGCTACTTTACAATTAAATATCAGATCAATGTTTGAGGCCCAATCAATGATATCAGAGTAAAGTTTTTGTGGCCCAGTGAGCTGTTTCCCAGACAAGGGGACAGGTTTATCAGGCATGTGTAACTCATTTTGTGAGCTCATGAGTACCGAAAATGCATTAATTCCACTTGGTTTTGAATTTGATGCATCTTTAGTAGCAGTAGATCCATCATCAATTGTGAACTGCACATATTTAAAGTTTAGGTCATTACATATTGACCATACCATATTTTCGTCAGATATTTCGATACTAGAATCATCGAAACTGTTCGACTTACTTATTTGTATGGTTTTAATATTAATAATCTCACTTTGTGCATCGCTACATCGTTCAATGGCTTCTTGATATAGTTCCCTGAATGTCCGACATTTTGTTTGTGTTGCCGTATTTTTTAATATGTATGCCTTGTTGTTATTTTTGTCTGAATGTTTCACCACAGAAACAATCAGCACGTTTTCCATCTTTGCAACTTTTTTGATCAGAATCAAAAATATGCTTGACAAATGACAAACACTGCATATTTTCAAACGCCTAATTGATAAAGATTTTTTTTTAATACCGGAATCGAGTTCGTCGAAAATGCGGATTTATTTTCGACGTGCGGGAATTTTATTTTTATTTTTATTTTTTGGTTTTGGCAGGTGAGGTGCGGGAAATTTATTCTTATTTTTTTATTTTAATTTCGGCAATTTAGGTGCGGGTTTTCCAAAGAACTACTAATTAATTTGGTGTGGCCTAAGTGGGAACATCTTGATTCCTTCGATCACCAACTTCAATGACGTACCTTCTGGAAAACATTATGAAAAAAAATCTGTACGTAAGAATTACAACTTGTAAAAAAAATTATAAACATTTCCACAGCTCCTTATGGTCTGCAATTCCGTTATTGATCCTGTAATTAGAATACATTTCTTTAGTCTTTTCCCCAAGGGGGACATACATTTGCATTGAAAATAAAGAGCTTGTAAAAAGCGCATATGACTTGTATAATTGTATGTATGTGTGTTTTTTTTATATCTTTATATTACTTTTAATCTTTTGTTAAAGGAGCACTAGCTGTCAAATTCCTGTTCACCAATTTGACTCAAATTCTCATATTTGATTTAAAACATACATATAATCAAATTACAATAAGTCTGAAATAAACTGTTTACCACTGCATGTACTCGATAATATATATCTGAATTTTACCTTTGTTGCACTTTCAATGATGACATTCTTTTTCTTTTAATCATGACTGACCACGATTTACACATGCGTTATTCACTTGCAAGTGAATAATTCATCAGCAATGTTTCTTTGCTTATTTTGACAAAATTGAAACAAATTGGTTGCTAAAAACGAATTTATATTTCATCATTTCACTTATATTAATGATTGAAATAACCAAAATCATATTCTATTTTTTTTCATATCTCGTAGCTAGTGCCCCTTTAACATGTTTAAGCTTAACAATGGTAATACCGAAATTCTTTTGTTCATATATACAAATTGGTAAACTCCTTCATATTAATGCATGTGTACTTTTTATCATTAACATATATTTGACAACATATCATTATGTTCCTTTTTGAACCAGTTTACATTTTAATTGGCAGAGGGAAACAACGTTTTTTTTAAAGATGTGTAATAACAAATTCAACACCAGTTATTGGAATATAAAGTATTGGTGTTTGTATTAGCTTTTCATGTTTGTTTCAATCAAATTCATCACTTAGCTATCTACCTCGATTAATTTTGAATATAAGATTACATGTATATACTTTGTATAAAACAATGAGGGTGTTTTAGTACATGTATCATTTTTCATTTTCTTGTAACTCTTATTCTTAAGACATAAATTGTACTGTGGTTTTGAGATGAATGAATAATATATAGTTCTGTTTTATTTAATTTCACTGTGTCATATTTCTAAGTTAACAAAACATATATAGTTCTGTTTTATTTAATTTCACTGTGTCATATTTCTAAGTTAACAAAACATATATAGTTCTGTTTTATTTAATTTCACTGTGTCATATTTCTAAGTTAACAAAACCTTCTAATGTTTTAATATAAACAGTTTTGTAAACGTAAGAGTAAAGAAGATGCATTTAAAGATTTTCATTGCAAAGTAATGGCTCTGTCAACAACAATACTGATACAAAAAATCAACTTATTTTAAACAAGTGTAAACCAAAACATATTTCAAACTAATTCATTTAAAAAATTGTCGGTCAGGCAATATATGACATTGATTCCTTCTAGTTTTGTCTAGCAAATTCCTACACTTCCACCAATATCAATAAGGTGTAGAAAACTATACGAAGATATTGGTTTTAAAATGTATAAAAAATCATACGTTTTTCCTCTTAAAAAAGACTGTGGCACGTTTTGCAAATGGCTTTGCGCGGAAACAATTTCCGGCATGGATATCAAATATTTATGTGCTAGACCACAGTTCTATGTAACAATCTATGCATGTTTGTTTACGCGTAGGTCCACCAATAACATATACTACAATGAATTAAGAAATATGACTGAAACGATAGTAGAAAACTTTATATACTGAAACATTTATCAAAAAGTTAATATACTTTCACAATGAACACGTGAATGATATATGATCATCTGCATTAACACCCAAGTATTTATATGTACAATGTACTATAGAAACATCGTAAGTATCACGTTTCAGTATGAGTTAAATATATTTCATTGTTCATTTAATTCAATCATAAGTATAAAATAGTTATTCATTTTACTCAAAACTTATTTAAGTAGTTAAAATTTTCATTTGATTCATTTTTCACTTTACTAGGATATACGTGTATATGCATGTATTTATTAAAATAACTCCATTTCTTGTCTTGTGTAGCACGAACATTTACCCTTTTATGTACAAAGATAAATAAATAATGTTCTCTTATCAATACCAGTCCAAATATATGTACACATATATCATGTATATCTATAGTTTGTAGTTTTGTAATCATGAATGTATAAAAATAGAATTTGTAACAGAAACACAATAAAACTAGATTTACATTGTTGTTTAAAGTAGTGAGAAAGCTATGTTATCATGGTACATCCGAAATCTCTTCTGTATTCCGAATGTAATGGTTTTGTACTAACATGAGCAACGCATCGGATGCTACATGTGGAGCTTAATCAGCTTACCATTCTAGAGTTCCTGATATCATTCAAGTGTTGATCAGTCTCAAGTTTTCTATGTTGTGTTTTGTGTGCTATTGCGTGTATGTTGGTCTTATTTTTAGCCGTGACGTTGTCGGTTTATTTTCGGTTTATGAGTCTGATTGTTTCTCAGGTATTTTTCGTTTCTCTTTTATGATATATTGGCATCCAAAATGTTTTTTATCACATATTTGCTTCCAAAATCTTTTCTATCACATATTGGCTGGTTTTTTTTGTTCTTTTGAATGTTGCCTGAATTTGCACAAAATTAAAATGTAAATGTATTAACTTCATGTTATACTGCAATGGGTTGAATCCACTATCTCGTATGCAGTTTCTTGAATTTGTAAACTTATTTTCCTTAAACTCAGAATGGTAATTGATTGTTTCGATCTTGTGGTTGTCTTTTGATTAGCGATTAGCTTCAGTCTCCCTTTTCAGACATTGTCCTTCGTAAAGTTGAACATAGATTACTCTCATGATTTGACCTGCACGTGATGTTTCCCCTGATGTTGTGTTATCTGACCCGAGTTTTATGAAGACTCTTGCTTTTGAAAACCCGCACATATTTCAGGCTTTATTATCAAAACCGAAATACGACATTCCAGTAAATATAGTGTCAAGTTTTACAAAAAAACAAAAAAAAAAAAACAAATGGAAAATACGAAGCTGGTTTTTATAATTTACGTTTGCAAAATATGATAACATTCTAATCAGTACTTGTCCTATTAAAAAACCCCAGAAAACTCTATTTCTTAAAAGCTTTATGCAGCCGACGCCATCACGAGTTGGTTTCCTGCACTGGAATATCTGTGTCTGAAATGACCATTGATATATTCAAATTGTCGTAACTACAATCCAATCCTAACTTCCCAAATTTTTATATTCCAATTGACACTGGTTACAGCATGCGTATTTACCACGAGTAACCCGATGGGGGCCATTGCATGAGCAGGTTCTACATACCGTCCTTGAAAACGTGAGATCGCCCCCCGGTTTTCGGTGAGTATTTTAATTTCAGAAATTATTTGGTCGATTATTATTCATGTTATTGTTATTGTTATAAGACCAATCGTAAGAATTTCCAAATTTCGGAATCTTATTCTGTTTTGTGAATTACCAAAAAAAGGTAGTGTAGTTTGAATCAATCTAAAGTAAACCGATCTTCCTTCAAATGTCAACGCAGAGATCGGTTTTAACTAGTACGATTGAATTGAAAATAACTTGAGCACATGTATAGCGGCACAAACATCTCAGAGGTTCGTTGTTTAACCCATATTTATCTGTTAACAGACCTTTGAAATAAACTGAAAACATGCTGTCTTCGGCGTTGCATAGATTTGCAAAATCTGTGTCTTCTTGTATTATTTTGATTTTTTTTCTTTTCAGGAACTACAGTATTTCCTCATGTTGTAACTTAGTTGCTATATTTTTTTTCAAAATTAAAGAAAACTGCAATGAAAGAGGGACGAAAGATACCAGAGGGACAGTCAAACTCATAAATCGGAAATAAACTGACAACGCCATGGCTAAAAATGAAAAGGACAAACAGACAAACAATAGTACACATGAAACAATATAGAAAACTAAAGAATAAACAACACGAACCCCACCAAAGACTAGGGGTGATCTCTGATGCTCCGGAAGGGTAAGCAGATCCTGTTCCACATGTGGCACCCGTCGTGTTGTTTATGAGATAACAAATCCGGTAAATAGTCTAATTCGGTAGGTACAATAGTATCAACATTTTAACTTGTGATTCAAGAAAAACAATAACTTTATCCATTTTTTTAAGTGTGTGTATCAGTGTACCAACACATACATTTGATAAATCAGTTCTATTCATATACAATGTTTACAGTTTTCCTGGTAAAGATATTACATCGGTTGCGTTTTTAATTTTAGTGTTTACGCAGTGGTTCAGATGAGACCGATAGAGATCGTTATGATTAAAGATAATGTGAACGCTAACTAATGTTTTTTTAGATCGATTCAAATTAGATTGATTAAAAAATGCTAGTGTGAACGGTGTCTCAGTGTTGACTGGTTTTCTGTAGATGAAATAATTCGATCACTCAGCTCCCTATACGACAAACTGTGTAATCAACTCCCACAAAATATTCGTACAGTGAAGTAACAAGTTTATTTTAAATGCTCTAGTTATATATTAAAGAGCAACCATATCGGTGTCACAAGTCAAAACACAAGTTGATATCAACATGATCAATAGGTTGACAAAAACGACTACTTCAGACTCTGTGTTCGTGTTTTGATTAACCCTTGATTGACTGGCCCGATTCATTTGACGTTCAGATTTTTCAAATGCAATCTGTTGAGATCACATTCTTTACGAAAAGACATATCTGTGTTGCTGAAAAATTATTCTACCAGTTTTTTTTGTATCACAAACTATTCAAAACATTTACTAAAAAATCATCGGTACAAGGATTCGTTAATATAAATCAGCATGCAGACATCTTATACGCTCAGATTTTTCAAATGTTGAGATCACATTCTTTACGAAGCACCAAAATTCGGAATTAACCTCAAAAGCTGACCAAACATTTTATCAGATATATTCAGAAGAGATATGTTTTACGCGAGATGTGGTACGAGTGCTATCGAGACAATTCTCCATCAAAGTCACAACTTGTAAAAACCACGATAGGTCAAAGTACTGTCTGCAACACAGAGCCGTGGCTCACACCAAACTGCAAGCTATAAAGGACCAGAAAATGACTAGCGTAAAACCATTCAGACGGGAAAACCAATTGTTTTTATCTATATAAAAAACGAGAAACACTTATAAACCATTACAACACACGACATCTACTGAACATCAGATACCTGACTTAGGACAGTTGTAAACAAATGCTGCGGGTTTAAACGTTTCAGTAGGTATCAACCTTCATCCGTTGCCGGAACAATAGTGTAACAGCACAACACAGAAAGACACTTCAATAAATAATAAAAAAAATCATGCAACAGAGACGGTCGGTTTAATAAAAAAAAAAAACAAACTACTTATATCGATCGTAAGTATACTGAAATGTTCATGACTTCAAATCAATCTTTGTCGTAAGTTTTTTTCAGTCCGACAACAGAAGCCCGCCACTGGGTGCGAATTTTATTGCTATGTTGAAGACCCATCTATGGCCTTCTGCTGTTTTCTATTGTTTGTTTGGGTTGGTGTCTCTTTGGCAATCTTTTCATTTCCATTCATCATTTAAGGGTATACTTGCATATACACAATGGGACGTGTTCTGCTTGTTGGTAGGATTATTATATCTTTCACATTTTCTCCGTCAACTATCTATTGTAATCTATTCATTTTTTTGTAACATATCAACAACCAGTGTGAAAAACAATATTTTAAACGCTAAGCAACAGTACTTTAATTTGATTGATAACATTTCAAAAAATCGATTTCGGAAAAATAAGTTAAACTTGTTTTATCTATTGTCGTTATCTCCAAACGAATACAAGCGACACTTAATCAACACAGGTTCACAAAATAAAGGTAAGTTAATTCACATTAAACATATAGATAGATGGACAGAGACTGGGTATAACATTTTACAGAAATGCATACATTTACGATATACGTTTCGAAGAGTAGTATTTGTACCGTTTTGTGTAAAATGATTAATCAGAAACCTTTAAAAACTGTATATGCATCGCTAATGCTAACTTAATTGCTTGTTAATGTTTATTTACTTTCAAAGACTACATGCACAATTACAGAGAATAAGGACAATAACGAGTCACGTTATATGCCCGGCGTCTGCTATATTAAGGGGCTCTTTTTGTGTTTATAAACTGAACATTTCCAATAAGTTTTAATTACTTCAATATGTTGGCTTTGATTATCGCTGAAGAGGCATTTACTGTCGAAATGCGCATCTAGTCCAAACAAAAATTGCACAGTTAACACAATTATTACAATATGAAGTTCTACAAGTTGTAATGAATGGCAATGAATTGAACAACGAAAAAAAAATAGGGGTTTGATAGGACTTAACATGCTACTTTTGTTAAACAGGCGAGGACGCTTCATTCCTTATAGTCAAAGTAGATATCTCACTTTATCAAGAATACATTTTACTGCCGGAACGAGGGAAATTCATGAATTTACATGTAGTAACATTACTGCATACAAAGTTTAATGTTTCCCCTTGGTGTTTTTTGCAACTTGTTGTATGTTTGTAAAGTTCCTATCAAGCAGAAGTGAACAAAAAATATCAACCGTTGAATTTTACGTGTTTGTTGTATGTCTGTCTGTTTTGCACAACGCAGACAGAAAATTTTTATCTAAAAAAATATGAAAGGTTCTTGATATTTGTATATAATAATTTTAAAAGTTTCAAAACCAGTATTAAAATCTATTGAATCTATAAATTTAGTAATTATTTAAAATTTAATAAATAAAAACTATAAGTAAATACAATAGTATGAATCTTTTAAAGGAAGACAATACTTGCATAGCTTCACTGTTTATATTTTTCGAATTGGAACATAGCACAAAGGAATGTCACTCTTGCATAGAAAAGACACACCAATATAATTAATTAACTGCACATGCGTGCTCCATCTTCAAACAAGATTCTAAATTATCAATATAACCACAAGTTATTAATTTATAGGAGAGTAATGACCAATGAATGCTTACCTGCAGTAAAGAGTATTTTTTTGATTTTTTTAAAACTTAATCCAAAAAGAGAAAAAGGTCAAATTACTTTACTTGACTTTCATAGCTCATAATTAACATGTTTACACAATAAAAAATATATAAAAGTTATAGAATATCTGCTTCTCATGGTATAAGACGCAATATAGATCGTATGATTGCAGCAACTTACTCAAATAATTAAATTTAATTCAAGCCAGAATAATATGACATTGGATATAATTTATTCGTACACACAAGGTTTTGAAACATTATCACCATTTCCTTTTAAGAACCGACTTAATAACCATATCCGGATATCGTAATGTAAATACGCTAGTATATGCATGACTTTCGTTTTACAAAATGCTATCTTTTTTGTTTATAAGCTGTTCATTGTTCAATAATATGTAGATTTGATAGACTATAAGCTTTGCCTCTCACTTAGCAGGCGAGGTCCGCTTCTTGCGGTTTGCAAGGATCCCTAAACACGCAAAAAAGTGTGACACTATACTTGCACGAGGCATTTGATCTAACATCAATATTCTGGTAAATCATGGTTGTGAAATACTCATCCTGCAAAGCAAAAAAATGAATATCCCAACTTTATCAAAGATACATTTAACTGCCAAAATAGAGGAAGTTCATGGATGGCGATACATTACTACATAACGATCTTTAGGCTCCCCCTCGGTGTAATTTGGCCCGTGTCTGATTTTTGTTAAGATCGTTTCGAGCAAAAGGGTAAACAATTGTATTCTTTGTGTTTGTTATCTGACATTAGAGAAATATTATGCGGTAAAGGGTTGGTGTTAAACACAGCTTGATAAATCATAGCGATCAGTTTGTATTTAGCGATACCTTAAGAGAACCATTGACTTTTCAGGAAAACTGGCATTCCTATAGTTGATTGATTATCTTAGTCGAACGCAGCATACAAATAGTGACTTCACACTTCCAATCATTGCTGCTATTTGTAAGAGTTAAAATCAGTGTTTTGAATGGTAAAGATTGACGAAGATGATTTATAACGACCTTACCTACCAATGAGGGTTTTGAATGGTCGATTGATAAATATTCGTTGTCCGTGGGCTAGTTATATGAATCATCCCATAACGTGATTTAGGTGTAACTGATAATTTTACAAAGATAGATAAATAATATTCTCTTATCAAAACCAGGGAGATAGAAAGAATTAAAGTGACAGACAGAAACGAAAAACATGAATAGCAGCTGAAGACATATGCGTTATATTGGTCGTAGCAACCAATTCCAAGCCTACTCTAGATTTCAACCTAAATGAGTACCATATAATACTGTGAATCGAAACATTTGTGTTTATCCTGTATTGAACCTTTCTACTACACAGATAAGGGAGAACAGAAACATAAAGTTTCATGTGACAGTGCAGGAAATTTTTTTGAAAAGCCCTAGATAAGTAACTATGTAAACAGCAACACTATAGGTGTAAAAAAAAAGTTCTTTAAAACCGTTGTACAAATCTTTAGTTTTTGTTTTCGTGATTTTTTTAACCGTTAATTGGCTAACGTCATCGTTCGAAAAGATTTCTCATTGCATTTTTTAATTATTTATGGTATACATGTATTTTTTTAAACAATGTTATGTTTGTCTCTATGACACATTCACTATTCCATTATCTTTATAAATTATAAACACATCAACCGATAGTGGGGCAACATGTTATAATAAACAATATCTAAAACACTCAGGAAGTGCATGCACACATCAGCATTTAACATGTTTAAACTCAATTGGTAATGTAAGATATCACCGAGCTATTTCAGAACACTCTTCCTTGTTTATCTATTATCGTTAAGATTTAATATCTCAAAACTAATACAAGCGTCACACTAAACGATTCGAAAATAAATATTCCACGAGATGTATGTCAATACATGATATATGCACAATTACAGAGAATAGAAACTATTGGCTATACAAACACCATTTGAGTTATAGTGGTAAGTTGTGTCAATATCAGTCATACCACACGTATACATGTTTATATTTCTAACACCATTGTTAATATTGAACAGAAATCAACCGATACGTATGTCCCAAATGGTTGATTGATGTTATCTTGCTTTACGGTCATCGGTACATATTTAAAACATTAAGAAATAAACATATAACCCAACTTTCACTATTCTATGTTGTCCTTTTTGGTTTAAAAGCTTTTGATTATTTAAAATAATGTTGATTGACAATCGTATTCATTTGATGATTTCATAACATATGACGGCTGAACATATTCGTAATATGTATAGTGCATATGCATTTTATTTTAAAATTTTTGATCAAACATCAGTCTGAAAAATAGAGATTAAAATATTAAATATTAATAACACTCAGCAGGTGTATGCAAACATCAATATTTAAATTCAAATGATAACGTAAAATACAACGATCGATTTTGTTTTAACTTTTTTATATTTACATGTACAGATTTAAATTGTCCTTTAAGATTAAATAAGTAAAAACGAGTACAAACGACACTAAATCGGTACTGATTTACAAATTAAAGCTAAGTTAACTCATATAAAAAACAAGACAGAGATAGATTGGGTATAATGCATAACCGAAATGTAAACAATCACGATAAACGTCCCGAAGAAAAAAATGCCTTTCGTATTCATGTAATAATGTTCATCATAATAGTTATCAAAGGTACCAGGATTACAATCCAGCACGTCAGACGCGCGCCGCGCCCACACAAGACCCATCAGTGACGCTCATATTAAAATATTTATAAAGCCAAACAGGTACAAATTTGAAGAGCATTGAGGATCCGAAATTCTAAAAAGTTGTGCAAATACGATAAAGGTAATCTATTCCTGGGATAAGAAAATCCTTAGTTTTTCGAAAAAATCAAGGTTTTGTAAACAGGAAATTCATACAAATGACCACATTATTGATACTTATGTCAACACCGAAGTGTTGACTACTGGGCTGGTGATACATTTCAATACTGTATAAGCATCGCTAAAGCTTATTAAAATGCTTTACAATGTTTGTTTACTATCATAAATCAAATATAAATTACAGAGAATGGGGAAATTAGGCTTATATTCCTAACATTATTATTAATCGTAAACCGGAATAAATCGAGGTACGTGTCTTAAATGGTTTATTGAGTTTATCTCGATTAAAGTCCTATAGTTACTTCATATTTAATAAAAAAATAATAATTAACAAATAGTTCTAAGATGTGTTATCCAAAGGTGTGTCGAAGAACAGATACTTCAACCTACACTGAACATTACGTTTTTTTTATAGGGGCATACATTTACCCTTTCAACATGCAATCGAAAGCTCTTCATGCGTTGCTGTATGAGTTCTTTAACGTGTAGAAAGAGTGGCGCACTACATGGCATCTGATTTCACCATTTTGACCAGATGAAGCTAAGAAATTTTACATAATGCACACCCAAAATGTATATAAAGCATTAGCGATGATGACATTTCTATACGAGGGAAGTTTAGTGATGCCGACTTTATATCCCATTACCTTATCAACACATACTTTTTTTAACATCTTGTATTTAACATTTATTAATAGATATTTCGTTGATGGCATAACCTTGCATGTTTATCTATTGTCATAAAAAATCGTAATTATATCTAATCAAATTAGTAGATTTAGCTGACAAAGTCCGTATATTTGAATAAAGTGACATTCTTTTATAGTGGGATTTATTGAATAAACATTTATTAAGCTAAAACTTAAAATTGTTTGTTAGCCCCTCTATGTGTAAAATGTAAAATAGCCTTGGTTAATTTTAGGATTATAAGAAGATAATATATATATTTATAGTCTTTTTTAAAAGTTTTCTGTACATGTAGGTTCCAATTATAATTTTTTATTGAAACATTTGGCATAAGTTTGAATAAAGAGGTGGCTATGAATGTTCTGTTTTTTTTTGTGTTTGCGCGCATTTGAATTTGTGTACATTTTTTTCCAAAAAAAAAATGAAGGCAACAGTAGTATACCGCTGTTCGAAATTCATAAATCGATTGTGAAAAAACAAATTCGGGTTACAAACTTAAACTAAGGGGAACATATCAAATATAACAGGAGAACAACGACACAACATAACGACAATTCACCCAGAAACGAACTATAATATAACAATGGTCATTTTCCTGATTTTGTACAGGACATTTTAAGAAAAATTGGTGGATTGACTCTTGTTTTGTGGCTAGCCAAACCTCCATCTTTTATGGCAATGTTAAGTATACAGATAAATCAAATTTTCAATTCAAACACAATTATATGCACCATATTGAAGCAACACAAAATGCTTTTACAAGTAGCAGGATCATGATGTTGACACAATTTAAAACAGTGTATCCATGACAGCTGAATGACTATATGTATCTATTAACATGCGTTTTGATCACCTTAATGTAATACCTCATATTATGTTTAGACAGTATTCTGTTTTGTCTGAGACATTGTATTGGTATATTATATTACAGTTGATTGTCTCACTACACCAAATACCTTATAAGAAAGTCTTCCTTGTCAGAATTGTAAACTCATATGTGTAAGTGAATAATATTTATGAATATATTAATAAATGATGAACGGTTCTTTATATTGGTATGTAACATTTCAAATTAATAAAATTATATTTATTCATCAATGTCTTCAGTACACCAATAACAAAAACCAACTGTCTATTAAATTTACAAATTTTGTAATTATTTAAAATTAAATCAAGCAACTATAAGTAAATATAAAACTAGTATCTCAATTGTTTGTAAAACAATTGAAAGGTCTTTCCTGTAAAAGTGATGTTTTCGTAATGTTCTTTGTACGACCTTTCGTTTGATATACACACGCATACCTTCTGAAACTTTTCGCTTTTTACACTTAATGACCTCATCCGCCTACATTTTTGAGATCGGAAGTATGATATATGTAACACAGGATAGATGAGCTTTCATTTGATATGCGACAACGCCATGTTCTAAAAGATTGATTTTTGCACTTAATAACCCCATCCAACCAATTTTTGGAGGTTGGGAATTTGATATTTCAAATGTATATATCATAACCTTTTATTTGATATACAACAACCGTATCGTAAAACTCAATGACCCCATCCAACCAATTTTTGGGGGACGTCAATTTGAAATTTGAAATGTACGCTTTATGCTCTTTCATTTGATATGCAACAACCTTACCATCTGAGAAATTTGAAGTTTTACACTAAATGACCCCACCCTTCCACCTGGGATGAAAAAGAGGTTTAAAATTTTCATTTTTAAGTAGAGTTTATTAATACCTTCAATTTGATATATCAGATGACCCCATGCCAAAAATGATGCAATATCAACGATATAAATAGAAGTTATGAAACTTACAAAGTCAATGCAAAACATAAAAATTTCAAAATGATTTTTGGTGTTCTTTTCAATGGAATGTTTTTGGTATTTGGTCAAACATATAACTATGTTAACCTCTTCAATTTCTTAAACATGTTAAGTGGTAATCTGTTGTTGATTCAGAAATACATGCCGCCGCTCGCAAAATTTCAAACTGCATTATCTCTAAAACAACAATAGATATCTCAAATATGTTCAATGGTAAATGGTCTACAGTTAAAGGACAACATTATAGAAAAAGAAATGGGCCAATTTCAAAGTTCACCAAGGTTACAATTAATCATCAAATATATGATGCAATACCAAACTTGAGAACCGAAAGTCGTGGAGACATGGGACTACCACCATTCAACTCAGGACCACTTGACCTTTCAAATATCACAAGGTCAAGGTCATAGTATACTGTGAAGGTTAAGGTGAAATTTCATTATGACCTGACATTGACCTCAAATTGACGGTCTTGAATTACTGATCATCTTTGCAGTTTATAGTAGGTTAATATCTGTCACCTTTAAAAAGATATACACAAAATACTATACTTTTAAGAATCGTCCTGTTGTAACTTTTGAAGAGACAGTCGGACATTTTTTGACTTATCATATAAAATGTAGAGCTCGTCGAGAGGAACATTTTATACACTGTATGTATGCAGCAAAGTCTTATCGTTTTCCTATTATGTAAGCTAAAAATTGCAGCGTATTTTTTTTGCACTCAGTGAACTTTGACCTTGACTGCATATTAAAGGTCACATGAATTAAAGATTATTGGTCACAGTCCCAAGTCTCTACGACTTCTGGTTCTCGAAATACAATTTTTATAAAATTATGTACAATATTTCAAGGGGAATAACTCCTTATAAGGGTTAATAACAAAAGGATTTTACATGTTCATTGACATTGCCATCTTTTCCTGTACATGTTGCCGTTTTCAAATCGATTCTATCTCTTATACTTTTTGAGAAAAATGCAAAGGAAAGAAATTGTTTCAAGGGGATATAACTCTCATAGGGGACGATGAAATCCTATTCAGCCTCACATGGTAATACATCATGGTGAGATCTACATTTTGTCCAATTAAGGTCATGATATCTTTAAAACTAACGAGGGGGGCCATGTTGAAAAAATCATTAAAAGGGAGATAACTCATAAAAGGGACGATGAAATCCTTAACAGGCTCATTTGGCAATACATTTTGGTAAAGGCCTAGCGATGGTCTATATTTGGTCTTAATAACTTTAGCAGAAGCAAGAGGCGGGCATGTCAAAAAAATGTTGGAAGAAAAAAAAAGAAAAAAAAAAAAGAAAAAGAAAAAGAAAAACATTAGAAAAACAATAAGGTCTTTCCTCACGTAGGGGAAATACCTTAATTATGAACCTGTTACAGTCAGAGAATACTCGCATAACTCGAATTAACTTTTTCGAAATAGAATATAGAACAAAGAAATGTCACTCTTGCATACAAATGACAGTACAAAGAAATATAACTCTTGCATACAAATGACAGTACAAAGACATGTCACTCTTGCATACAAATGTTACATCAATAAAATTAACTACGCATTCGTGCTCCACCTTCAATAAAGATTATAAATTATTAATATAACCAAAAGTTGTGCTAAACCACAGAAAAGGGTGACATTTTTTAAAACTTACTCAGAAAAATGCTAGCTGACTTTCACAGCTCATTATTTACGTTTTTGCACAATAATATGATGTTTAAGTTAAATATTGTTTGCGTTTCATAGTACAAGACGCAATACAGATTGTATGCTTGCATCAATTGACCCAGATACAGATTTAATTAAAGCCTGAACAATTAGCTTTGTTTCTTCAAGTTTATCCGTACCGGTTTTCTCTGGTTTGTATATCTTTCATCTCGCTTTGATATTTTTTTTGTATTTTCTGGTCTGTGCGTCCGTTTGTCCGACCGTCTGTCCGGCCTTAGGTTAAAGATTTCAATTTAAAGTTTTTGCTCGAGGTAGTTTTTGAAGAAGTTGAAGTCCAATCAACCTGCAACTTAGTACAAGTGTTGCCTATGATATGAACTTTCTATTTTAGAGATTTTACCCCATTTTCACGGTCCACTCAAAAGATAAAATGATAGAGCGGATGGGGCATCCTTGTACTAATGACACATTTGTGTTATAAATGCTTTCAACTTTGTATTTCATTTGTTCATCAAACTATTTTGATTTTATTATTAGTGTGGTGATTTGATGAGTTTTCTTTTCGCACTTCTGGCTCCGAATATTCCTGATGAACATTGAACCTTAAAGACGTTTGTGTACAAAGATATTCCATTTAAGGTTTAAACAAATATTGTTTGTTTAGACAGAAAACAAATAAAAGTAGCAAAGTATCACAACAACTTGTATTTAACGGAAGCAACAAAACAGTCTGTTAGCATTACGGGAGTGTTAAATAATCATTGAATAACTGAAACTAATACAATATATCGATTGTAAAGCAGCAGAATAAAGCAACAGATTATTATGATAACAACAAAACAAATTGTACATTGATTGATTGACGCTTGAACGATACAGTTGTCGTTCGACTAAAATGCTCTATTTTACAGTCAAATGAACGGTTATCGCTGTTGTAGTGCATTGAAGAAAAATCCTAGATATTTGTTTTTGTATATTTGACAAAGACAAAGGTTGAGTCTCTATTGGACATAGTCGACATGATGATTGACTATAATATTCTTTTTTCTTTCCCTTTTAATTTCTAGCTCTCCATACATGTTTACCCACTTGTACAGATCCAACCTTTATGCTGATGGCTAATTCAATGTACACACCAGAACGAAGGAACAGTAGGTAAAAACACAAAAGCATAGTATATAATTTTATATTACATGTAAAGGAGTACAAATGTAGGTCCAGTAAGACCCCTTTTTGGCCCCAAAATATAGCAGTTTTACAAAATTGTTAAAATGTAAACTTTTAGTTATTCATTGAACAGTAGAATGCTTCTGCTACATAAATTTGGGCTGAGTTTGACTATACAATGCACATATATCGGGTACTAGCACCATTAAGTCATGCTAAATTACTGCAATCTTCACAATTCTATCATTTTTGTTAAATTTTAGACGGTTTTCGTGTACAACGAAAGTGGCCGCATTCGTGTTCATCCTTAATATTAAAATGTAAGTTGTATTTTATGATAATACATAACATATATAAAGGTTGAGGATGAACACGGATGCGGCCACTTTCATTTTTGACAAAAACCGACTGAAAAATGACATTTTTCGGCATATTTTTATTACTTAATCAGTTAAAATCTTTCACATAAAATAATTGATTCAAATCAAATAGACACTTAAGTGTTTAAAAAGTGGTCAAAATCTTTCGTCAGATGAACATGAAATTTGAGGCCAAAATCGGTCCTTACCGGACCTTCTCCTTTATAAATAATATAGATTCATTATATTTGTTTATACATACATGTATGATCAATTAAACAAGAAGCTATTAGAATATCATGATATAACTGCCTTCATTTATCTATTTTACCCATTACGCTTTTGAGATAACTTGCATGCACATGAGCGGGTATTTTCATTGTTTTATTTTTTTGAGATGTTGCACTTCATACAGTTGTACAGGATAAAAACAACATTGTGACAGCTGTGGTTAAATTAGTTGGTAACTTTTTATTTCCTATTCATTGGCATGCTATCTCATTCCAAATAAAACCGATCGGAAAAAAATGATGAAACAAATAGCCTTAATTTTGCTAAAATTTGACTACAAAACTTAATACGACAAAGATATTTTTATTATATAATAGGAGTTAAATCGGCTTTTTCTTTGTATAAACATTGTGAATCACATATTTTTGTAGTTAAGTACGCATGCAATAAATCAATACAGATTACAATTTTCAAACGACAAATAACGTTAAATCCCTTCAATTCATTTGATTTTGGGTAATGTTTGTTTTACGAAATATATGTTTCAAATCACCATAAGAATGCAAGTAATTGTCGTTGAAAACATATACTTCACTTATCATAAATTAGTAATGTTAGTGTTGTGCAAATATTTCTCAATATTTTAGTGTTTATACCACATGATTTAACAGGCAGAGATATTTCACACAACTGTTTGGAATTTTGGATCCTCAATGCTCTTCAACTTTGTTCTTGGTTTTATTACTATTTTGATCTGAGCTTCACTGATCAGTCTTATGTAGACGAAACGCGCGTGTGGCGTTTATAATTATAATCCTGGTACCTTGATTATTATCAAATATATGTGCAGAGTAAAGCCAAGTTACTTAATTACATGTTATAGATTGACAACGAATGATGAGAGAAACGAGGTAAACATTGTGGTAATTAATTCAAAATATATTTTAGTCAAATATCTGATATTTTAAAACATTAAATAAAGTTATACATAATATCTATAAATAATACGCTTAATGCGTCTTAACTGTTATAAACTTGTTTTCACGTGCATTTAACAAGTATATTTTAAATCGATTTTTCTGATATTTCTTAACCTAGGTTTCAGTTTGTATTGTATATCGTCCGAAGTGTAATCTTTAGCACCGTGCAAATCAAAGGGGTTTCATTATGTCCAAATACATGTACGTGTACAAACAGTTTCAATGGAGTCGCAGTATACTGTTACAACACAGGACTGACAAACATCCCATCGGAGTTTCCAAGTGATTCGTATAGTATGTGAGTACACATAACATGTAATATGTTTCTTTAGTTGATAATGATGTATTATATATAAATCTTTAATACAATGTGAAAATTTCGAAATGAAAGGCAAATCAATATATAAGAGCAGATAATTCACACAAAATCTCCGAAAGTTGATTTCTCATGGTCCTAAGTTTAGAGAACCCCAACACATCAATTGGAACCATAACTTCAAAATAATTATGGATTCCATTGAGGACTACGCCAGAGCATGGGCTAAACGAGAAGAAGTTGAACTGGACACTTTGTCAAAATGGGTTAAAACTATCAGGTCTCTGATAAAACGTCGCATTCACAAGTTGAAAAACTGTGTTAACGATCGACCAAAGTCCATTTTCAGAGACAAAGAAATGAGCCATGAAATGTCTATCATCTCTTCATGATAAGTATGTTGTTGTTCCTGCGGACAAAGCTTCAAATAATATTGTCTTTGTATGTAAATCGTATTACTACGAATGTCTTGTAAAAGAATTGGGTATAAAGGAGCACTCAGGTAATCCCACATACAAAGACATATCATTTGACAAGGATGAGATTTTAGCAAATCATAAGTCCTTCATGGCTTCCATAAACATTACATTGAACACCAAATCGGAGGACTTACCTTGTTTGTATTGGATACCAAAGCTTCATAAAATTCCGTACAAACAACGGTATATTGCTGGCTCATCTTCATGTTCCACTAAAGAATTGTCCATTAGATTGACTAAAATTTTATCCGCAGTGAAAGAGGGTCTTCAGAAATACTGTGAAACTGTTTACTCGCGTAGTGGTATTAACCATATGTGGATTCTTAAAAATTCTAAAGAACTTCTAGACAATTTTAAATCTCGGTCTATTTCTGAAATTAGTTCTATCAAAACTTTTGATTTTTCAACCCTGTATACCACCATTCCCCATGTGAAATTGAAAAATCGCATAAAAGAAATAATCCACAATGCCTTTCAATATAAAAATGGTAGCATACGCTATAAATTTATTACTTTGGGATTTCATAAGGCATATTTCGTTAATAGTGACAAACAAAAAGGTAAAACCTGCTACACAAAAGAACAAGTGGTCAGTATGCTGGAGTTTCTTATCGACAACATATTTGTTGGGTTTGGAGGTAGACTTTTTCAACAAACTGTTGGCATTCCTATGGGAACGAACTGCGCGCCTCTCCTTGCTGACCTCTTCTTGTTTTCATATGAATCGGAGTTCCTTCAGACACTTGTCAAAAACAAGAAGATCAAAGAAGCCAGGTTATTTAATTTCACTTTCAGATATATTGATGATGTTCTTTCAATTAACAATCCAAACTTTTCTGAATGGGTTCCATTAATATATCCACCAGAACTAGAAATTAAAGAGACAACAGACACGGCTTCATCCGCCTCATTTTTAGACTTATACCTCGAATTTGACATACACAGTCATCTTAGTACCAGAATCTATGACAAACGAGACGATTTTGATTTTGAAATTATCAATTTCCCCCACCTTAGTAGCAACATACCAACTTCACCTGCATATGGAATATACATTTCCCAACTTATTCGGTATTCAAGAGCTTGCAGCTCCTACTCAGACTTTGTAAAACGTCACCAGTGTCTGAGCAGAAAGTTGATGAACCAGGGGTATGTCAAAGAACGTCTCGTCCTTTTTCTAAAAAAGTTCATCGGAAGGTACCCAGAACTTGTTGATAAATATTCCGTATCAACTTCACAAATAATACACGATGGTCTTGAAGTATAGATTTTGCGTACTGACGTTGTTTATCATCTTAATTACGTGTTATATTATCCTTTTATTTGTCTTTATTAATATTACTTTTACTGTTGTCTGTTTTTAGAGATATCCTTTTGACGTAACTCTGTGCTTATGTATCCCATCATACTTTGAACGACAAAATTATTTTATGATGTGACTCTGTACCTATGTATCTTGTCATACTTTGAATGACAAAATTATTTTATCATATGACTCTGTACCTATGTATCTTGTCATACTTTGAATGACAAAATTATTTTATTCATTAATATTACCTTTACTGTTAACCAACTTTTTTGTGATATACATTTTACGTGACTCTGTACTTATGTATCACGTCATACTTTGAACCACACTATTATTTTATTTATTATTATTACTTTTACTGCTAAGTCAGTGTTTGTTATATCTATTTTGCGTGACTGTATTTATGCATCCCGTCATACTTTGAACGACAAAATTATTTCATGTCTACCTGTGCGAATTTCAAACGCGCAATTTTACACCAGTACCCATACCCTCCTTCCTTGATGGGTGCATTTTACATAGACAAATATAATCGTATAATATAATCAAAATGAGGATGTTAATTTGATGTATGCCTTTTTGTGCTTCTTCGTTACATTTGTTGTTTTTATAGTGATTAAGATGATAACACAATGTTGACTGCTGTACCCCTATTTTTGACATTTTTACCTATTATGTCTGTTTGTTTTGTTCACGCATCGGTGACTATATAATGGAATTTGATGCGACTGTCATACAAGTGAGAGGTTTAGCTAGCTATAAAACCAGGTTCAATCCACCATTTTCTACATTTGAAAATGCCTGTACCAAGTCAGGAATATGACAGTTCTTGTCCATTCGTTTTTGATGCGTTTTGTTATTTGATTTTGCCATGTGATTATGGACTTTCCGAATTGATTTTCCTCTGAGTTCAGTATTTTTGTGATTTTACTTTTTTCAGATAGAGCTACTTTAAGAAGAACAATTGAATGTGTTAGACATTTTTTGTAATTTATATTTGATTATTTTCATATTATTCTCAAGTCTCATCTATAAATAAAGATGTAAAAAATAATTTTGTTATAACACATAAATATATGGTTTGTTATATATATAATTGTTACAAATTATAAAGTACATAATATATAATACACTACAGAATAAATTGAGCTCTATTTCTTTGTAATATTATCAATATCTTACCACTTTTCTTTTATTCTTATTGCCTTATTGGTCGAGCACAAACTCATAGAGACCATGTCAATCTGATAACAATATCTAAGCCATTCAGGATCAATAGCTTCAACAACAGATGGGAATGTAAATTGAACTCTACATAAGTAAACATACCCCTTCAATATCAGAATACATGTATTAAGAATATCTTTAAACACATGATATGTAACACCCAAGATTATACTTGATAAGGTTTGGAGAAAACTTATGTTAACTCTTCCAACTTTTGAAAAATAATAAGCCATAATGTTCGATCATATTTACATTAGAAAAAGAGATGTATATATGTTATTATAGTTTCTGTACACAAAGTGCACAGTTCTGTTTCACTAAATTAACACACAGTAATCTGTATTACAATGCTATTAAAGTGGTATCTTCGTCAGTTATAAGTAAAAAGATACCAAAAAGGAAACTCCATTTTTCGACCACAATATCTATTCTTAATTTAATTTTCCATTTCTTTTGTATACGAGATGGGGTTTCCTTTATTTTATCTAGAAAACAAATATAAAAATTTTTGCAACTTTATCCACTGTTTCTATGGCGGTTGCAATTTTGTGACGACAGTATTTAGTTAAAAAAAAAATACTTGTGAATGAATAACATTTTTCGATTCCTTTCAAGTCCATATAACTACAAGAAAGTTGGTTTTTATATTATAGTTTCTAATAAATTGATTTAATTTTTAAAATTCTCCATTTTACTTAATGAAATCATTTATCAAAAATATATTATTTTTTATCCAACTATTACAAAAAGCTGTTCTTCCATCATTCATTACATTTTCATTAAAATAAAAGTTGAAACAAGATGTCACTTCGGGCTGGTGTCAGAGATTCACAAAGTAAGACCCATAATGAAATTACATTTTGCCAAAAAGGGTTAAATTCTTTTTTAATTGTATTGAGTGCTGAATGCCAGCTATTTTCTAAGGGAGTCTGCCAATAACACCTTCCATGATAAATAATGTGTGGGGTATACAACTGATTAAACCCAGGATAGCTTAAGTGATTTTTATAAAGGATTCATTATGTGACATTTTTACACCGCCATCCTCGTAATTTGAGATAAGTATATTTCTTTTAATTTTGTCCCCTGTACCATCTCACATAAATATGTAAAGCCTAGCTTGTATTGGCTTAATATATCTGGGGATGGATCTGGTGAAACAGTAAAATATTGAATTAGAATTGTTAGGGCGAAAGTTTTCACAACTACATTTTTTCCATTTAGACTAATCACTTTAGAGATTATTTTTTTTCTGAATAATTATCAACAAATATATCAACTTTTGGCAAACAATATTGAATGCCTAGGAGTTTTCAATTTCCAGAATGGTTCCATGTTATTTTTGTTATTTGTGTTTAGCTCCTCACCATAGCCACTGTTTTCCCAAATCCAAATGACTTTTTTCTTCAAAATTAGCCTTCAAACCAGAGCATGAAGAAATCATGCTATAATTTTCAGAGGACTGTAAGAAACTTTAATTTTAACAAACATACCTGATATATGATCACTTTGTTATTAATTTTGATTAGTTTGAACCAACTGAGTTTTTTAAATATTAGGTATCGCAGTACATGATAACTGTATTGAAAGAACAGACAGGAATTAATTTTTCACATTTCAAATATTTATTGTCTACTGTTCGTGATAAGATTACAATTTAAACATGAACAATATGTGTTTTTTTTTTTTTATCTTTCTCTAGAAATCTACGGTCCAATGATTTTACGATAGTGGCAACTGGTTCATTTAATAATTATTCTGTATTGGATGTTATGTGAGTTAATTTGATACAATTAGTAAGCTTATACATATACATAATTAACGCATGTAGATACAACTGTTTGCTTTTAAGTTTTCTATCGAATCTGAAACATTGTTAAATAAGTATAGTTAACATATACATGATATATTATTTCAAGTATAAAGGAAAAAGAAAGAAAGAAAGTCGTTATTCACTGTTTATATAAAGGTGTCTACCACATCAACAAAAGTCATTTAATGGTAAACCGTTGCCTTATTTAACAAAACCCTTCAGTTTACGTGCAAGTAACGAGTTCAACAATAGACGAGTCGCTTTTCTTTTAAGCCCGTTACTTAGTCATGAAGTAAATCTCTATAGATGTACATTAATCATATTAATTAATAACGAATGTTTTGACGAAATAATAAAAAAAAGAATGGCAGTTAGCAAAATTGCAAGAATGCCACAATGCCATTTCATTAATATATACATTTAAGTCATTCAACTGACTTATAATCAAATGTAGAATTCTAAGAATTAAGATTATCAATCAAATTAATGAAACTAACAAAGCACTTCCAAAAGACGTAAATGCAGCCCGATATATCGATTATCAGGTTTGATATTGTAAAATATCAGCTGCTCGACGCAATATGAAGGCTTGTGATCTCGTTCACTGCATTTACTCGACAAAATGATTCATATTGAGACTCGCAGCTGATATGTTATAATATCAACATGCAGACAACATGATAATCAATAAATTTGGTGACTATGTGGAACGCATCTATCCAATTGAGCGAGAGATAAAGGATACTACAGGTACAGTTAAGTCGGCCTCATATCTTGACTTACATCTAGAAATTGACAATGAGGGTCGGTTAAAATCAAAACTTTACGACAAAAGAGATGATTTCAGCTTTCCAATTGTGAACTTTCCATTTCTAAGTAGCAACATTCCAGCAGCACCTGCATACGGGGTATATATCTCCCAATTGATACGATATTTCCGTGCTTGCATTTCCTATCATGATTTTCTTGATAGAGGGTTGCTGCTCACAAGGAAGCTATTAAACCAAGAGTTCCAAATGATGAATTTGAAATCATCCCTTCGTAAATTTTACGGACGCCATCACGAGTTGGTTGACCGTTATTGACCGTTATGGAATAACCGTTTCACAAATGATATCGAATATGTTCCTTACGTCGTAACTACAATCCCCTTCCCTTTCATGAATGTGACCTACCGAATTCGACTACTTACCGGATTTGTTATCACATAAGCAACACGACGGGTGCCACATGTGGAGCAGGATCTGCTTACCCTTCCGGAGCAACTGAGATCACCCCTAGTTTTCTGGTGGGGTTCGTGTTGTTTATTCTTTAGTTTTCTATGTTGTGTCGTATGTGCTGTTGTTTGTTTGTCTTTTTCATTTTTAGCCATGGCGTTGTCAGTTTGTTGTAAATTTATGAGTTTGAATGTCCCTTTGGTATCTTTCGTCCCTCTTTCAGTACGTACATTTCTAAGAAATATGACTTCATGTAATAATTGTAAATGTACCATTCTACGAAATATTACTAATATTCAAATGTACAATTCTAAAAAAAAACAGGACTAAAAATCTAATGTACAGTTCTTAGAAACATGACTTAAAATCAAATGAACAATTCTAAGAAATAGGACTTATAATCAAATGTTCAAATCTAAGAAATACGACGAATACTCACGTGTTCAATTCTAAGAAATATGACGAATACTCTAATGCACAATTGTAAGAAAGCTATATGACTCACTATCAAATGTACAATTCTAAGAAATATAACTTATACTCAAATGCACAATTTTACGAATCGTATATGACTGATAATCAAATGTATAGTTCTAAAAAAATGACCAATAATCAAAAGTACAATTCTAAAAATTCAATATTATCAGATTAATACATGGCATTTTTCATATCGCATGTATTATCAGCCCTAGGTTCAATATCAGCCCAAGAGCCGCATGGCTCGAGGGCTGATATTGACCTAGGGCTGGTAATAAATGCGATATGAAAATTGACATGCTATGATCTTTTTATCATATGCTTCAACAATGGAGGAAAAAAACTAGATTGATATATGGATCCTTTTACGTGGTTCCCAAATAGACGTTTAAAGAGTGTTCAGGGTCTTCAGACGACCCCAAATTAAGAACATTCGATATGAAATCTTTCTACAATATAAATCAACAGAGAAGAAAAAACATTTTAATATCGACGAATCGACAAAAAAGTAATTCAACAATCGACATAATAAACAGTTTGGAAAAGTCATCTATTTTAAAATATCTTTCTAAAATATATTTGAAACTTTTAAAAAATGTAATTATTTAATAATTTGGGTTTTTTTGTTGTTTTTTTTTTAAATTATTTTACACAACATACTTTTCAGTATTCAAATAATTGTTCTGTACACTGCTTTGTAATGTTTTCACTGAAAACGTAGCACTGAGGTGTGTTTTCCGGAATTTGTCGAGTATCAACGGAATGCCATGCGATAACGTTACGGAAAGGCATGTGATTACAATCGAAGCATGTGATAAACTTTTCGTATCAGCCCGCTAAGCACCAATTCGAAACATTTGGAATTTACGTTAATTAAATGCTAATACAACCGATTACATTGCGTATGAAGGCAAAAATAACATCTTTGATTAGCTTGCTTGATAGCTGAACCGTGAAGTTATTATCATGTTAGGTAAACTACCCTCTTTTAAGAGTAGACTAGTCTGACACATAACCAATCTATCTATTTGTTGGACTAGCCTTCTTCTAAAGGAGGGTATAGTATACATGACCTAATAATGACTTCACGGTTCAGCTAACAAGCAAGGTAATCAAAGATATTACATTGCCTACACACTTAATGAAATCGACTGTACCATAGAGTCAAAATCATATGTTATTTTGTCTAAGTATATGATAAGACTAATAATCAAATGCACAATTCTACAAATCTCTTGACAACTATCATTAAATAAATTTAACACTACCGAATCGCATGTAGATGCACTAACATGTATCCGTTCTTCTTATGAAATGTTAGACTTAGCTGATGCTGCTTTTCTGTTGAAATTTACTAGGTGTTAAGAATCGAAAATGATTTGCTTCCTTTAAATTTGATTTTAAATATACGTGTGCAGACTAATTCAAACTCATGTTGTTTTTTTGTATTATATAATGGTGTACTGGGTTATTGTCTCTGCTATAGTGAACACCCTGATTGTAACGTAGGCCATTGTAGACTGAGCGTTGGATCATGCTAATTCAATGCATTTATTTTTCAACACATTGTCATGAGATTTATATGGACCAAACAATGTATGGCAACCCTTCATGGTAAGCTTGATGTAAGGTGATAGCTAGGACTGTTTTGTGTAGCACTTTTTAGGTTCTATTCGAGCCGCCCGACACTCCTGTAACCTCGTACATACAAACCTTGATATCCCACTATTAGTTTTTGTTAAATTTGCACTTTTTCATTCAATGCATTGTGGAGAATGTATCTATGTTTAAAAAACAGCAAACTTGGCATTAGTAACTTTTTATCCTGTCCAGTTTTATAGAAATAAAATGATCCACTGCATATACAAAAATAACCATCAATGAAAGTTAACCAATCAAATTATCACCGTTTTTCATCCTGTGTACTCGCTCATTCTGTGTAGTATTTGTATTTGTATCCATCTAATAAGGCAAGCCTTTTCCAATTGCTTTTTACAGTTCGTTCTTATGTTGTACTGTTACACCACTGTCCAATGTTAGTGGATGATTGGAATCCCACTAACATGAATATATATGTTAAATCCCGCCCCAAACTGGATGTATGTGCCTGTCTCAATTCAGAAGTATGTAATTCAGCGGTTGTCGTTTGTTTATGTGTTACTTTTGTTTTTCTTAATTATTTGTACATAAATTAGGTTAGTTTTTTCGTTCTTTTAACATACATATGGTACGTTTTCTCGTTTGAATTGAATACGGTGACCTATATTTGTTAATTTTTCTGTCATTTTGGTTTCTTGTTGACAGTTGTCGCATAAGCAATCATACCACATCTTTTTAAAAGTAATGATTTATTTGAAATCGTATTTGATGTGTTTACTGCCATATATATGTATATTATGTACATTGGTTACACAAACCAATTTTTAACATGTTAATAAAGATAATCCGATTAGTCTTACACTTTTGGTATTTACATAATGAAATAAATCGAAATAGGTAAATTATAATTATTTTTTTTCTTTCCAATACCATGTATGAGGCGTTAACCACATGCAGACCCTTTACAGTCAAAATCGCGGTCAACCGAAGTAAAATTAATTGCAATGAACTAAACCTTCTCCGTCTATCTAAAAGCAAATATTTCAATACTATCTAGTGTGTATCATAACTGTAAGCCCAACAATTAGTTGAAATATATTTCAATGTTAATTTATATGCACGCAACAAAACATTATTCAAAATGCAATTTATTAAAAAAAAAATACATTCATCATTTATTTCAGTTTTCTTACCAGTTGCAAAATCAATGTTATTCAATCAGGGGCATTTGCCAACTTACCTAAACTTAAAAAATTGTAAGTATTTATGTTTTTGGTAAATGATTCACTTTGAGCGAACTGTTTTGACGGGTATACTTACACAAACCGTTCATTATTGGTTACATTTGAAGTTTCCAGAATTGTTTGGTATTCAGTTAAGCATATCTAAGGAAAACATGAAGTTTTTTTTATTCCACAATGACCATAGTCATAGTCGCTTTCTTTATCACTCTCAGCTTCACAATCTAAAACGGTAAAATCCCTTATAATATGTCACAATTGATTGGAGATTGTCTGTCGTAATGTTTTCAGGATATTATTCATGTTAATGCAATAGTTTGAATTTAAAAAAAATAAACAAATCAATAAAGAAAGGAAACAACAATTAGACTTTAACTGGAGTATATACGGTTTCCATCACTTTTGAAGTACCAATGTATACACAAGTATTATACCATATACCAATTGTCAATAATAGCTTGTAAAAGTGTTTACCAAATATCCTTTACCATATGCATAAGACTTTTGTAACCACATTTATAATAATTTTAGCAACAAGGCTAGACTTATTATTTATTATCAATTACTGACTGTTATCGTATTCGAATAATTTTCTTCTGTATTGAGGCAGACAGTCCAAAACAAACTTGTGAATAGGAGTACATTGTCGATCTATTTGTTTGCTCAACCTGCAAAAAAAATAAATAATGGCAACGATTTTCATTGGAACAAAGAAACATTAATAACTCCTCATTTTGTTAAAATGGTTTTTACAGCAACCGAATAGTTGTTTTGATTTAATTTATTTTTTAGCCGAGCGAAGATAAGAAATAGATAGAAAATAGAGGAAGAAATCATATTTCACATCATGCACATGTAGCAAAGAAATAAGTTTTCAGACTGAACATTTTTCCTGTAATCTTTGATAGACACATTACCTCCTTACAATATATTTCACAAATCTATCGAATGAATGTCCCTTTTTTTCTAAAAGAAATGTGTTTTCAAAAACTATTCATCATCTAACTGCTCTTTTTATTGTATTTAAAAAACCAATTATCAGCGTAAAATCTCATTTTGGTAAATTATTAGAAAATTCTATCAAAGATTATAATTAGTGAAGATCTAACTTACATTGAATTATACACTACATTCAACAATGACTGGAAGAATTCTACCAAAAAAACCAATTCATTGTTGGGTATATGGAGTGGATTAAGTGTTTAAAAATGTAAACTGCTCACAAGGAAGCTATTAAAGCAAGAGTTCCAAATGGTGAAGTTGAAATCATCCCTTCGAATATTTCACAGACGCCACCACGAGTTTGTTGATCGTTATGGAATTACCGTTTCACAAATGATATCGGATATGTTCCTGACGTCGTAAATACAATCCCCTTCCCTTTCATGAATGTGACCTTCCGAATTAGACTATTTACCGGATTTGTTATCACATAAGCAACACGACGGGTGTCACATATGGAGCAGGATCTGCTTACCCTTCCGGAGCACCTGAGATCACCCCTAGTTTTTGGTGGAGTTCGTGTTGCTTATTCTTTAGTTTTCTATGGTGTGTCATGTGTACTAGTGTTCGTCTGTTTGTTTTTTTCATTTTTAGCCATGGCGTTGTCAGCTTTTTTTCGATTTTGACTGTCCCTCTGGTATCTTTCGTCCCTCTTTTTCAAATAAATTATATGACTACTGATTCATTATCAATAGTTAAACGAAATAACGCAATAACACTTATTTGTTGGTACTTTTAAACCGCGTATTTGTATGACGAAGGACTTAAACAGTTTACAGGCCTTGAATAGATACAAAAATTGTTAAAAACCGCGAAATTGAATATTCGAAATGTTATCCTCATTACGACGAAAGTAAATAAATTAAAAGTACATTTTAAACTTTTTAAACTTTTATAAACACATGCTTCGATTGTGTCATTTATTTTTATTTCTATTTTCTAGATATTTGAATGGTAATAACATCAGTACAATATCCAGTGAAACATTTGTAGGACTGGGAAACCTTAATCAAATGTATGTATAGATAGAAGCATGCATTATATATACGTACTAAAAGTGTACATCAATGATGAAGGTCCACGATAGTAACAGTTTTTATTATTGAATTATGTGTACACAAATGATACTCGATTGGAAAGATAATATAAACAATAATTCAGTATACATGTTAAGCACATTTCAAAACCTTTCATATTTATTTTAACAAAATTTTTCTTATTTTGAACTGAGGTTCATAGTGAAAGTTATATGGCCATATAATATGTATGTATTTTGTTAATGCTGATGCTATTGCTTATGCGTCATAGCGATAGACACAAACATGTTATTGAATGGTAATAACATCAGTACAATATCCAGTGAAACATTTGTAGGACTGGGAAACCTTAATCAAATGTATGTATAGATAGAAGCATGCATTATATATACGTACTAAAAGTGTACATCAATGATAATAACATTTCGAAATATTCAACTTATTCGGATGTGTCTACTTTTGTGTTTCAAACGTCTGGTTATGTAAATGTATTTCAGTTGCTTCCTGTAATTAGTTAATACTTCAGTTTTATCATGTATATCTTTTGAATATTCATTTTATAAAATTTACTGTTTGCAAAAGTATAAATTATTCTAAATTATAGGGATTTTCTGATAACTAACAGAAAACCCTTACCGTTTTTGGCACAACCATTTTGATTTTTTGGTCCTCGATGCTGTTCAACTTTGTACTCGTTTCGGCTTTCAAACTTTTGTATCTGGGCGTCACACGTAGGTCTTGTCTGGACAAAATACACTTCTGGCGTTTTAAATTTTTGAACTTGTTGCCTTTTGTTGGCTGTTGTTCGTGTGATTCTTTGTCAATTGTGTTCTCCAATTTATTTATATTGTAGTCCTGTGTTGTCATTATGATGTTATATTTCACATGGCCATAAAAGTGCGAGGTTTGGCATGCCACAAAACCAGGTTCAACCCACCATTTTTTCCTTTAAAAATGCCCTGTACCAAGTCAGGAATATGGCCATTGTTATATTATATTTCGTTTCTGTGTGTATTACATTATAACGTTGTGTCGTTTGTTTTCTCTTATTTTTAAGTGTAAATTCACATTGCGATAAGACGTGTCACGGTACTTGTCTATCCCAAATTCATGTATTTGGTTTTGATGTTATATATATATGTTATATTTGTTATTCTCGTGGAATTTTGTCTATGTGTGTTACATTTTAGTGTTATGTCGTTGTTCTCCTCTTATATTTAATGCGTTTCCCTCGGTTTTAGTTTGTTACCCCGATTTTGTTTTTTGTCCATGGATTTATGAGTTTTGAACAGCGGTATACTACTGTTGCCTTTATGTTAGTATTATTTTTTTTAATCAGAAAATTAACAAAATAAAACTTTTTGCATTTAGTAAAAACCAAAACTCTAAGATAGTGTTTACATTTAAATTATCACATTATATATCTGAAACTTCATGGTATTATTTGTCACCTGGATGTCAACAAACGGTTCAAAACGTCGAAAAACATTTCAATTTAGTGAACCTATTTGTTTTCAAAACGTTTCCGGTAACAAAGATGATCGTTAAGTTGCCACAAACATACTAAACATTATATTCAAATGTAATTTACATAAAATGACTGATGACTGTTTTACTGCTGGGACACAAAACACAAATAACTTTCAATTGTTTTGTTAGAGTTACTTTCCATGCCACGATTCTATTCCCACAATATGACACAATTAGACAACGTATGTTTCACTAGATAAATTACTGAGTCATATGTCACATTGTGTCTTTTGATGTTTGGATGTTACATTCTAATTAGAGTGAAGGTCGACGCTTGTTAAATCGTTTAAACATGCTGCATTTGATTGCACCTGTCCTAAGTCAGGAACCTGTATTTCAGTGGTTGTTGTCTTTTAACGGGGTTCATAGGTGGGTTTTTTTTTAAAGATTAACCGTTTGTTTTCCAGTTTGGATGGTCTTACACTCTTTCTATAAATATGTATAGCTTGATGTTTCGGTGTGCGTAAATTCTGAGTTTTAAAAGCTGTACTTTGAACTATAGTTATTAAAGGTACCAAGCTTATAATTTAATACACTAGATGCGCTTTTCGTAAACATCAAACTCATTAATGACGCTCAGATTAAATAAATAAGAAAGCCAAGCAAGTATAAAGTATAGAGTGGAAAGAGCATTGAGGACCAAAAATTCCAAATAGATGTGCTTAGATTATCTTTTTCTGGGACAATATTTTCTTAACTATTCTTATCATATCATGATTCCATTGCACAACGTAAACACTGTTATTTATTTAATCACAATAATTTTTCTCGATTTATCGGATAACAACGGTGAAAAAGTCTAAACCGAACAAATTGAATACTTTAATTTCTTCAAAAAAAAATAATGCAGTAATGAAAAAAAAAAAACGTACGTCTTATATAACATGCGAATCACGTGAAGGAAACACGTGTCTTTTTAAACTATATTTCAAAGAGAGTTATATATATTTAGAGTAAAAAGTATACTATCAAATATGAAATGTACCAATGAGACAGGAAAACCATTATATATTGTAAGATAAGATATCTAGTACGCTATAAGCAAACTGTATATTCTTTAATATGTTTTACATAAACGTGCATCCAAGATTGACTTTAGGATAGTTTACGGATTGCTAGTTAGACAGAATTGAAGATATAAACATATTTATTCAATTAACCCTAATCACTGTTTTGATACTTTTTCTAGACACCTACAACATAGCAAAGTGAAACATATTGAACAAGCAGCATTTAAAGATATGGTAAACTTGCAAAATATGTAAGTTATATATATGAAAACGGATGGGAATTATCGCAAATGTAATACAATATTAATTTTAATGAGAATAAATTGTACAATATGTTACTATTAACTCAAACAATGATACGATGTTAGGGACCTTGCGTTACCTATCATTATTTCCTGGATTGATAATGGATGCTTGCATTGAACTTCCCAAACCAAATGTTTTGGCGGCCAGTTAAAACACTAACTTTAATAGTTTCCATGACTGGTATGGGTTTTAATTCTCTTATCCACAACCATACATTTTCATTTGGTTTCTGCAATAATCACCTCTTAATTTTATATCAGTATATTGTATCTTTCTAATTCGACAATGTTGTTTCTTTTCCAGATAACACTGTGTAACGAATTTATCTTGATTTTGCTATAACACCACTTGCATATGATTTTTCCATTATTAATTCTGTATAGACACACTATTCAAATTTAACCTGATATCTATATAAAATCTATCGTTTTTCCATATCAGTAAGGTAAATTTATGACAAGATGGAATCCAAAATACATGAATATCTTACATATCTCAATTTTGGTTTTGTTTCATATTAAGAGGCAATATAACTTTGTGATGAAGAACAGCAATACAAAACTAACAGTATGCAAGTTTGATTCATATATTTATATTTACCAAGCACTGTAGTGAAAAGTTCATAAATAATAAGTGTCAAAATATTTTTTTGGTGTCTGTTTTGTCTACTGAATACTGTTGTTTGATAGAAATATACTGCCAATAAATAAAACCATTTATCATTAACATTTAATATAACAATTGTATATATATAATGTAAATGAATATTTCACATATTCTTGTATGCAAAAGTTAATTCTTGAAAAATTAAAATGTTAAATATCACAAACTCTTAGAACAGTTTTATCAACCAGTTAATTCAATTAAGGGGGTACAGAACACCTAAGAAAAGATAACTCTTACTCATGGTCTGATTCATTGCTACGTTTTAAAATCATGTGCAATATGCAAGCTTTTAAAAGATCATGATTAGAATGATTACATTATTGCTAAGAGCAGCTGTACACATATTGTTATTCATTTAATCTTTTAATCCATTTAAAGTTACTCATTTTCCATGAATGAATCTTTAAAGAGATATAATAAGGAGATTTCAGAGTGAAATCAATTTACCAACAGAAAACCAGGACGTTAGAAAAGGAGGGAAACAGAAATGTCAAAGGACCATGATAACTGTTAAAGTGATAAAGTACAAAAAGTCAAAACTCTAAGGATGCTATAGCTACCATTTGATTTTATGGGGGAGGGGAGGGCTAGAATCAAAAATGTTGTCCTGCATTTTTATACGACCGCAAAAATTGTTCTAGTTATAATCAATGGGGGAGGGAGGATTAGACTGGGATATTTATTTAAGCTCAGTATTTCGGGATCCGGGAATTGTTTTTTCGAATTTCAGGATGTCGAGATTTAAATTTATTTAAACTCGGGATTTCGTGTTTTTAAGCCTTGGATTTCGGGATCAGAACCCCTCCTGATCCTCCCTTATCTGACATCATTTCCCTGCACTTTTATTTTTCATTCTTTAATCTGCTTGTTATGCCAAATTACTGTTCCTGCCTTTGTTTGCTCAAAAGCCTGTCTTGCCTTTTCTCAAATTTCATCCAAACCCCCCTTCTCATATGGCAGTTCCCTCTGGCGATACAATTTTAACAAAATAAGTAAATAAACCATAGACAATTATACAATGCTTCTGTTTGTAGATCTTCGTACCAAATTGATTAAAATCAAAACTGAATTGACTCCACAATACTTATTTTTTTAAAACCATACCAGTCCTGTAGTTTTTAATGAAATACACTATGGGCTTAGTAATACACGTAGTTATGTTAAATAGGTTATGAATAATTTTTGATTTTAAAAGGAGTAGGTTCAGTAAGACCTCTTTTTGGCCCCAAAATATAGCAGTTTTACAAAATTGTTAAAATGTAAACCTTTAGTTATTTATTGGACAGTAGAATGCTTCTGCTACATAAATATGGGCTGTTTTTGACAATACAATGCACATATATCCGGTACTAGCACCATTAAGTCATGCTAAATTACTGAAATCCACATAATTCTAGCATTTTAGTTAAATTTTAGACGGTTTTCGTGTAAAACGAAAGTGGCCGCATTCGTGTTCATCCTTAATATTGAAATGTAAGTTGTATTTTATGATAATACATAACATAAATAAAGGTTGAGGATGAACACGGATGCGGCCACTTTCATTTTTACCAAAAACCATCTGAAAAGTGACATTTTTCGGCATATTAGGTAGATTTTTCATATTTGAGCTTGAATCGGATCGTTTTTAATGACTAAATCTGTTAAAATCTTTCACATAAACTAATTAATTCAAATAAAATAGACACTTCAGTGTTTAAAAAGTGGTCAAAATCTTTCGTCAGATGAACCTGAAATTTGAGGCCAAAATCGGTCCTTACCGGACCTACTCCTTTCTGGCATATTTTTAAAAATTGCAATTGAATATTTTATTACATGATTTATATTCATGTAAAAAGTTAGAAGATACCGAGGGGGATAATCAACCACCAGTACATTAATTACATGTCACGGAACAACGACAAAAAGAAGAGAAAAAAACACCCGATTCAGTCCACAAAACACTACACATTTTTATGCACTCTCAATTTTATCTGAATAAAAAAAAATACTACATCTTTCTAGTATCTTTTTTCAACCTTTATCCTGACAGGTGTAGAAAATAAACGGGTGTCTTCTTTTCCGTCCGCAATTTATGGGAAAGTAAAGTCTATGTTTAGAATCATGGTTAAAACTGAAACTACACATGTATGATATAGATAGAACATGTTATTTTTGCTTTATCAAATTTAAATTTCGAATGGATAGCAAAATTTGTTGTTTTTCATTTGTTGTGCTTTTGTCATGTTTGTGTATCTTTTTGAATTTTAAATCAAATGCAATTTTGAAATAAATATAATAAAGAAAGTGACAAGTGAAAATGTTTCTTCTCAAGTTTCAATTCAAGATTATTACTGAATATAGTAATCATTTTCTATAATAATAAAGGAGCCCAAAAAATAACGTGAAACTTGTTACTGCCGTGCTTTTTTTTTTTTTTTAACTAAAAACAGTTGTATTTAATTTTCATAAGTTAACCTCTGTAGAAATACTAAAAAAGTTCTATGTTTAACGAACTAGATTTCACAGTATAAGGATTTTGCACAGTCAGCTCTATTTCATCTCTCATGAACTGTGTTTTTTTGCACGATTAGTTTTGTTCTTAAATTTTGAATTGTATATTTTTGAATCTGTGGACCAATAAAGTGAAAATCTTGATCATGTAAAGCAACTGCCAACTTTAAAGCTTCTCCCTATGTATCATATGTATTTTTGGCGTGTCATGCTTTTAATTTCAACAGCTCGTATCTCATATCAAAAATCAGTTACATCCTTTTTTGGGGGGGGGGGGGGGGGGGGAGGTGTAATTGTTTTACCCCTGTCCGTTTTTCCTTCCGTTCGTCCCATTATTGGAATATAGTTATTCAGTATAACTCCTCCTTCTGTTTGATTCCTAATAAGTTTTCACTTTGCTGTCTGTTGAGTAGTTTAGTATGTACATTGCGCTTCAATAGAAACTTTTTTTTCAAGCAATTTTATGTGACTACATGACCATTATGTATTCCCTGTGCATGGAATGGGTTGACATGTCATAAAATGTGTCTATATTGTTGTATGGTCGATTGAAGCTTGTGTAATTTTTTTTTAAATAAACATGAATTCATAACTACATAAAAGTCATGGCCCATACAAGTAATCCTTACCAAAAAACACAATTATCATCCTCGAGGTCAAAGTTCAAGGTCAAAATTTAAGAAGGCACACCACCTTATGATGATACATCCACATGCCGAAGATGTAAGGCCTAGGTCAAAAGGTGAAGAAGTTATGGCCTACATGGTTGTGTTTTTCACGACAAAAACCAACATAAAGTTGACCTTAAGGTCAAATTTGAAGGTCACAAAAAGGTCATCATGATGCAAGACACTAAACCCCGTGATGATACATCCACATGCAAAATGTATAAGGCCTAGTTCGAAAGACGAAAAAAGAATATGGCAATTATGCACTTTTTGAATAGATTTTGCTTTTATTTAATGAATCAATTTGAGGGTGGGTCTTATTTTAAACTTAAATACCAAAAAATCTAACGGTTAAATTTTAAAAAGATTTTGCAAGAACAACCGACTAGTATAGCACTCCAAATGCTTAGTTTTTTGAAAAAATGAAACGACACATTTTTTTTCAAAAAAAAATTTTCTTTTTCAAATACTTGAAGCACAGCATTTACTTTTCATGGCTGATTCTGATACCCTCTTTTAAAATTCGAGAAATTGTTTAAATCCGGAATAAAAAACTTACACGAAAAGGGTATAAATGACCAAATATACACCTCAGCTATCGTTATTAGCTATGCTATTGTCAATTTAGGATTTAATTTTAAATTTTTTTAATTTTTTAACACTATACCCATATTTCAGAAACTTCCAATTTTGGCCGATACTAGTATGTAAAAGAGTCCATGTTTTAGTTGCCAAATCTTTTAAACCTATGGTTCAAATCTTTAAAAAATTTTACAAGATGTTTAGGTTGGCCTAGTTAATCAATGAAAAAAAATTAAGAAAAATTAAACGACAGGATTTGTTTTGGGTATAGTGTTGGGTACTCCCTTAACAAAGTGTATTTTCCACCATGAGATTAAAATGTCATTTGTTGATTGTTAAATTGTGGATTATTGTAAATTTGCAGTCATTAAATACGGCAGGATTTGACTGCATACATGTACGTGTTTCAGACTTAACATTGTTTTGAACACATCTGTTTTCTTTGTATTCACCGAAAACATCAGTAAGGTCAAGTCCATCTAGATATTTCAAAAAGTTAATTCTACCTCCTTCCCTTTGAATATTTTCACTTTCATTTGCACTGCTTTCTGTGATAGGCAATGCCAGCTGATTACATGAAACTGGTTCAGGAGATGGCAATGCAAGAATTGCTGTAGAAGAAATTGCTGGCATTGCATTATTTTTCTTGACTAAATTGTCTGACAATGTCTGACCCATTTTAATTTTCTCTGAATTACCAACCCATTGATACACAGTTAGGGATTGGACACTTTTATGTCCAGTGACGGCTATAATCTGGGCTGGACCATACATATTCTTTGATAAAATTGCAGCACATGTAGCCCTAATAGAATGATTTGTATAAATCTGTGATAGGTTATAAAATTGAGAATGGAAATGGGGAATGTGTCAAAGAAACAACAACCCGACCAAATAAAAAACAACAGCAGAGGGTCACCAACAGGTCTTCAATGTAGCGAGAAATTCCCGCACCCGGAGGCGTCCTTCAGCTGGCCCCTAAACAAATATATACTAGTCCAGTGATAATGAACGCCATACTAATTTCCAAATTGTACACAAGAAACTAAAATTAAAATAATACAAGACTAACAAAGGCCAGAGGCTCCTGACTTGGGACAGGCGCAAAAATGCGGCGGGGTTAAACATGTTTGTGAGATCTCAACCCTCCCCCTATACCTCTAACCAATGTAGTAAAGTAAACGCATAACAATACGCACATTAAAATTCAGTTCAAGAGAAATCCGAGTCTGATGTCAGAAGATGTAACCAAAGAAAATAAACAAAATTAAAAACCAATTGTTCAGAGAACCATTGATGGTCTTTCCACCACTTACAACATATTTTGATGTGAAAATATTAAAAATTCAGTTGATATGTCAGTTCATATGACTTTATGATGTCTAAATATGAATTTGGAACAAAGGTCAAAATCTAGAACGTCCAATTAACCTATGACCTTGACCTCAATTTCAAGGTCATAGACTAAGGATCTCAAACCTAAAGACACTAGTTCCTTAATATGTATGGTTCATGAGTAATATCACTTTACGCATAATTCTAAACATAAGAGGGGCGAAAACTCCCATTTATTGTCTACGCACCCTTTCAACCAAAATTTATAAGTTACGACATGTCGCAACTAACAATTTAGTAAAAATAATTTGTCGATAAGTTATACGGCTTTTAAAAATAAGTGAAAATGAGCCAAAATCAAAATTTATAATATGACCTTGACCTTTGACCTTGACCTTATTTTCATTTTTTTGGACCAAGGATCTCAAATCAAAAGACCCTAGGTCTCTATCACTTATGGTTTACCAGTTAGAAATGCATATTCTTATATCAAACATAAAAGGGGGGATAACTCTCATATGGAATCTATATACGGCTTCGGTCAAAATAAAACAGCACATCCTGAGGATATAACGAGCAATTTCGAAAAATAAATTTGTCGGTTTCTTATACGGTTGCGAAGCCTTAGAGATAACAAGGAAAACAGTGTTCGGGGAGATAACTCTTACAAGGGAAAGTATTCGGTTAAGCAGAGTTGGTTTCAAAAGCGTATAAACTGTTCGATATCATATTCCAAAAATCTAAGCGACATCTTGCGAAACAAAAAAAACAGCGAAGGAAATGAATTAGGCGGAAGAAAAAAAAAAAAATAATAATTAAAAACCAATTGTTCAGAGAACAATTGAAGGTCTTTCCACCTTATCGCTCAAGTTATCTTTTCTATAAATAGCAAAAATATCCTGAAATGCATAAATTGGGAAATAAAAAATAATCACAGTGTTATATTGGCCTGAAAAGTATGAAAAGTATGAAAAGTATGACTTACCAGTACTCAAAGCCTTGGATATAAACTATGTCTTATAGAAACATCTTCCTTCTTTGCTGATAAGTCATTATCAACTATTTCACCTCATGGCAGTTGTAATTTTATATATGAAACAATGAACAAGAGCTAAAACAATTGAGTTTTATACTGTTCTCACTGAGGACATTTTGTAGGGAACGATGATTTTCATTCTGGAAAATATATATCTTGATGATCAATTGTTACATTTAGACAGAGAAAAAAATATAACATAGAATTGTGAAATAAACATTGAATATGTGTATTACTTTAAGAAATTATCTTTTCTAATCTTTCATTTGGATTAATTGATTAAATTATTGTTTGTTTATCATACAGTGGCAAATATTTCAAACTCATTCAGAATGACGAAAGAAACACTTTAGCAACTACAATGGTCATACAGTTTAACCTGCCTAATCGAGAGCTGAGTATTCCAACATCCTGCTTTAACCGACACATTTTAGTGGTCCCAAAATATACCTATCCTTGCAGAAAAAACCCGAGTATTCCGACATTTTTTCTTATCCCCCATTGTGTCGGATAACAATGGGTATGGTGTGTTGCCAGAGCCCTGTTTGTTATCAGCAATAAATCATGTTTTAGTGCTGATATCCGCCTCCTACGACGGGGACGAAGGGTTGGACTTTAGGAGGCATATTTTTTTTTATTTATACAATGCTTTAAATCAAGTTTAAAACTGATATTTGTTTAATACTGTTCATATTTATAATTTATGGCTCTGTCGGTTCTACATATTTATCTTACCTATTTCAGTCATATGGAATTACTATTTTCAGTGCCTCATGATAGCTGTAATATGTTGGAATAATAGCAATCTGTGTATCAAGACATCCTTTTACATACACATGATCAATAAGAGTCCCTCCTTCTGTTGTTGGACTATCTATAAGCTGTCTGAAACCTTTTGATGACATGAAATTAAATACTGTACAACCACCTTTCAAAATATCTTGATTAAAATCACCAATTACATTAATTTTTTCTGATAAGTCTACTAACTTACATATTAATATCTCCAAATTCTCCAAAAATTTTCCTAGATTATACTTCTGGGTTCTGTATACAGTAGCAACTAAAATATTTTTACTTGATATCTTGAAAACTATACATTCTAAGTTTGAGGCCAAGTTGCATATTTCAGTTTCTGTAGAAAGCTTGTAAAAAACACATACACCACCATGCTGCATTTCCTTTAAAGAAGAATAATAAGAATTATCATCTTCGAAAGCTAGAGATCTGGGCAAATGAAAACCATCATATCCCATCATTTCAAAGCAAATGAGTTCTGGATTAGTCCAGGTTTCAGTTAGACAAATATAATCAGCCCTTCTAAAGTCTGGATTATGTTTCAAATCTTCTGCATGAGTCTGTAAACCTTGAATGTTGTGATACATTATTTGAAAAGATTGTGTAGGTTCCTCTGCTACATCATCAATTTCAAGCAAAAATCTAGTCATTTCTGAAACACCCTTTACAATATCAGGATCACAGAAGATTTTCTTGTCTATTTTTTCAGTGTCTATGCTTTTAATGTGTAGACCAGATTTTGAGGTAACTCTGCTAAGAGCAACATATGCTTGACCATATGTGAAACATTTGTTCAGATCAACAACACATTCTTCAACTGTTAATCCTTGAACTTTGTGAATTGTGCAAGCCCAGGCTAACTTTAATGGAAACTGTTTTCGTACACAATTGCTAAAAGGAATGTCTTCACTTGAGGGTTTCAATCCAACACAGCGTTTTCCACTTATGATTTTTTGTACCTTTGCATTTCTTCCTACTCTTTCATTGTCAAAGTGAATGAATATGGTACTTGGGAGGGAGTTAGGCAAGAAGTCTTTGATAGATATAACAGTTCCCATTACACCATTTACTAAACCATCTGCGGTGTCCTCATTCTTGATAAGCATTACTCTTGCTCCCTCGGCCAAAAGGATAGATATTGGAAGACATACATCTGACTTTGTGCAATGGACTCTTTTCAAAGTCAATTTTCCTGACGTTTTGTCTTTTTGGAAGTCTTGTGCTTCAATTAGTTTTAATTCTGTACATAGCTTCATTATCATCTCCTTGTTAAAGTTATCAACCTCTGCATTTGTGGAATATATGTGCAAGGCTTCATTGGGGCCATCTCCAAAGCAGTGTGTTAGCGTTCTCTTATCAAACAATGTCAAACTTTCATTTTTCTGCTTAACACGCAATCTATTTAGTAGTTCTGCAAACAAACCATCCTCACGTTGACGCATTATTTCATCCAACTCAGCAATTTCAAACAAACCATTCCATAGTTGATTTGAGGGATTAGAGGGATCATCTACATACAATTTGTCTACCCTTTTTGTTTTGACAGGTGGTAACTGATAAAAATCGCCAACAGCAATTATTGAAACACCTCCAAATAAACATTTGTCTGGTCTTTTTTTCACTTGTCTAAGTCGCTCATGTACGAAAAACAACAATTTCTTATTGACCATAGAAATTTCATCAATAATCAAGATTTGCAAATTTTCTAACTTTGTTCTGAGTGAATTAATTTTGTCTTCACTGAGAGTTGCATGATCAGGTGACAGTGTTTTGAAAATTCCAAGAGCACTATGAATTGTCAATCCATGGATATTAAAAGCAGCTGTTCCAGTTGGAGCTGTTAATAGAACTGTTAGATCATCTGGATTCTCTGAAGTTTGTGCTAATATTCGAGTTGCTTCATATTGTATACACTTGATCAAGTGACTTTTACCCGTTCCAGCTCCTCCAGTGATAAATAAATGTAAAGGCTCTGGTGTTTTTCCATTTGATTTCTGAATGCACCAATCTCTTACTTTATAGAGAATTCTTCTTTGTTTCACATTCAGACTTCTTAGCCTTGGAATAATTTCATTTTTTGTGAGAGAAACAGACAGCAAATTAGTTCCAACAGATGATGAGCTCTTTTCCTTATTCAAATCTGGTATTGATAAATCCTCCTCAATCACACTTGTTACTTTGCCTTCATCTATACATTCTCTTCTATTTACTTCTGCTTCTGGGCATAACTCACACCAAGCATCTTCATTCGGACCTTTTTCATTTAATTGCTTTTCTGCTTCCTCTAAATCATGACCATCTTTTACAAAATCTGACATGTTTTTGACAACAATTTCTCTTACAGAACTTAACTCATTATCTCCTTCAAATTTTACTGTACCACAGGTGAAGAAATTCTCATATGTTTGAAATAGTGGTGGTTTTAACTGTTCATCATATCTGTATGGTAAATAAAGTTGCAATATGCTTTGATAGTATTTTTCTGGTGAATTTTCTGATGAGAAGCGTGGATATTTTATAACTGCAGGGGAAGTTCTTGTGCGCTTTCTAATGTATCCAAGTAAGCCATCAAGTTTGAAGGTTGTTTCTTTATTAATTTTTTGAGGTAATTGTGATTCTAGTATAACACTGTATTCAGAACAGAATCTTGCCAGACATATTTTGATAAAGATGTCAATGTGTGGTCTACCTTTATATCTATCAACAACATTGTTCATCCAAGTGCTATTCTCATCTTCATCTTCATTTTCACTGTCACTATCACTCCTTTTTCTTTTTGCAGACTTACAACTTTGTTGTTTCTCCAGATCTTTCAAAGGAATGCTCATTCGACATGGATTTTCACCAACGGGTATAAATTCTACTTTCCTTGAACATTCTCTTAATCTCAATCCTGTTACTCTGAAAACAGCTTCTTGTGCACTTATCTCCCTATGGTGTAAGTAAGAAGTTCCAATTTTTTTCAAAGTCTGCTGAGCATTTAAATTTCCTTCTTCAGCTTCATTTTTGGTCTGCAGCAGTAGTAATCCTAGCTCTCGCTCAGCTTTACTTATGTAGCTTATAATATATACAACACAGGAAAATGCATCCAAAATATATTGTATGTCCATGTTTGCATCCCAAGCCCTCAAAAGATGTGGGTTATACTGATTGGTGTATATTTCATTTGGCTGACGTTTAAGAACTACTGTATTTCGATTGGTGATGAAACAGTAACATTTTTCAAAGCTTTCTTGAGTTAGTCCTGCTTTCTTGAAAATTTCAGATACATCTAAGTTTTTATCTTCATTCTCTTTTATTACTTTCCATAAATTTGACAACATTTCCTTTGCAAATTCTTCCTCTTCCTCTGAATCCTTATCTGGATCACTTGGTTCTGAGATAAATGTTCTATTTGAGGGAGGTCTGGGGAAATTAAAACGACATACTGTTCCTTTTTTCTTACAAGATTTTGAATGCTTTTTGCTATGTTGGTGTACTGCCATAACAATGTCATGCAACTCTTTGTCTTCCTTTTCATCTGGTATCTCACATGAAATGTACTTGTCAATAAAAGTGATAATTTCATCATTTTCAACTTCACCAAATTTTGGAGCATTCTCTACCCAAAACAAACAATGTGTGTGGGGAGAACCTCTTTGTTGAAATTCAACTCGGTAAAAATAGTCGATTATTTTCCCTATTGGTTGAGCTTCTGACATGATAACATTCTTCAGAAATTTATGGAATCTATTATCAAACATTCTTGCTGCTGTAACTGGATTGCTACAGAGAACTTTACATTTTTCATCCCATGTCATATTTTCAGTATTTCGCATGTCACCCTGTTGTTTTAAAATTGTGTCTACAATTTCTGACCATCTAAAGTCTGCAGAAGAAAAAGAATAGAAGAATGTTGGGACTCCTAACTGTCTTATCATTGCAAATATATCTTTTTGTGAACTTTGCCAATAGGGAGGAGTTCCTCGAATAGGTTTTAAATATTTTATTGCTTCATCTTTTTTAAATAATTCTTTTAAGGTTTCCTTGTTGCATAGCATTTCTCTAGTTACTTTCTTTCCTTCTTTAGAAATAGGACATTGCTTTCTAAGAGATATCTGTACATTTGAAATCATGCTAGTGAGCTCTGTTAAATATTGACTGAAAAATATATAGGAAGTATCTCTGGCAAATCTATTTTCGACACTCATCAATCTAAGATTAAAGTACCTTCCAATAGTCAGTTTTTCATCACGGTTTGCATCAAAAGTATTTTTGCCTGAAGGAAAGTGTACAGGAAAGGTTTTAGCTTCAATTCCTGGTTCTTGAAGAACACTTAGAGGACTATTATTTTCTGCTGGAGCTATATTAAATACTTGGTCAAAGCATAAATCTAAAGCCTCTTGTCCGATATCAGCAGGTTGTAAACAAGTGTCTAACTGAACACCACGTAAACTATCATCAATGTAGCTAACTGGTTCACTTTCTATTTCTCTTTCATTGCCTGTTGTAGAAGACTTTGTCATTTCTCCTTCCTGTATTTCGTTTTCCACTACCAGCTCATTATCATCAGATTCCTCATTTACTACTTGATTATCGTCTAATTCAGGAATTGGATTAATCCATTCATTGTTGATAGTCACATCTTTATACCATATGTTTTGATCCTTTAAATACAAAAGTGCTTGCTCTAAATGGTTTGGTCTTACAAATTGATATTTGTCATATCCTTTGTAGTTAAGCTTTCTCTTTTACTTTACTTTTAGTAATAGACTTTCATCTTCAGATCGGGGTAATATAGATGTCACTTTTTTCAAATCAGATGGCACACAAACGACAGGTCCATGAACTCCTTTTTGTCCTCCTTTTGGTAAAGCCATAATTTTCATGAATGGAATGTTCTGTGCTATAAGTTGCTGCTCTATTGAATTGAGCCGTTTTAACTCTACTGGAACATCTTCTAGTAATAGGCTATTCGAAAAGGAGTCAGCAGGTATTTTACCTTTCAACATTTTACGATGGCAAGTATAACAGATCCATAGACTTGTTCTACATGTTCCTTCAAAAGCACAATTTGTCTCACAATCATCTGTGCATTTGTGTTCATATTTATTTGTTGTAACTGAATCAAATATAGAATTATCATAAGAATCTTTCTTGCAGATCTGAACCTGTTTTTCAAAAAACAGTCTCAAACAACAAGCACAAACACATTCTGGACCTTTTTTAACTTCATCTTTAAATTTTCTTATTACCTCAGATATTTGCTTGTTTTCTTCCTGAAGACTTTCACGACGTACTGATGTTTGTTTTTTAATTTTAATTCTGTGTGCATCATCATTTGCATACTTCTGTATACTTGCTTGTTTCACATGTTCCTTATGATTTACATCTACCTTATACTTTTGTATACTAGCTTGCTTCACATGTTCCTTATGATTTACATCTGCTTCATACTTGTGTATACTAGCTTGCTTCACATGTTCCTTATGATTTACATCTGATTCATACTTGTGTATACTAGCTTGCTTCACATGTTCCTTATGATTTACATCTGCTTCATACTTGTGTATACTAGCTTGCTTCAGCTTTTCCCTGTACTCATTGTCATCTTTATATTTCTCAATTCCTGATTGTATTAGGGCTTTTCTGTAATCCTCATCTTCTTGATACTTATGAATTCCATATTCTATTAAGGTATCTCTATAATTTTCGTCTTCTTGATATTTCTGAATTCCTGCTTGTATCAAGGCATTTCTGTAATTCTCGTCTTCTTGATATTTCTGAATTTCTGCTTGTATCAAGGCATTTCTGTAATTCTCGTCTTCTTGATACTTATGAATTCCTGTTTGTATCAAGGCATCTCTGTAATTCTCATCTTCCTTATATTTCTGAATACCTGCATGTATCATATTATCTCTGTATATTTCATTCTCTTCATATTTCTTAATGCCTGAATAGATTTTTTTTGAACGTATTTCTTCATTTTCCCAATATTTTCTTTTTCCTATATCAATCTTTCTAGCTCTAAATTCACCATCTGTCATGTACCTGATCCTTTCTTTCTGATTTTTTGAAAAGACTTTTGATTCAGTTTTGCCGAATTTTATTTTGTTATCTGAATCGGTCATCTGGTTTTCATCAATTTTCATTTTCTTTGTTGGCACCTCAGATTTAGAATTCTGATTATTTTTCCAATGTTCTTGTCTAGATTGTGATCCATTTAGTGAAATGGACTCTTGTGTAACAGCTGTGACTACTTCATAATGATTTATATCTCCATTATGTTGAAGATAAATTGCTTGATCATTAACATTATTGTTGCTACATATTTGAGATGAAGAATATTTAATCCATGAATTGTTAAAAAAAGTATAAATGTCTGTTTTAAGAAGGTCGGCACAAGCTAGTATTTCCAGTTCAGTTCCCCATGTATTATTTTCTACCATTTTCAGTGTTTGTATATGCTCTTCTACAGTTTTAAATCTTGGCTGTAAAAAAGACCTGAATATTTTTGCATTTCTCATCAAATGATCAACTATTGCCCTTCTTACTTTTCCAAAATATTCTTGTCTACTGGATAGTGAATATGAAATGGCTCGAAATAAACAATTTCCATCACCTGTGATAGTCTTGCAAGCAATTGGTGGTCCTATGTTATAAGAATTTGAAGAATTTTGTTTGGATACATTCTTGCTTGGTATATTTATGATTTTACAAAGCTTCCTCTTTAAAAGTGTATGCAGGGGTATAAAATCATAAAAGATTTTAGCTGAAGACAATATTTCAATATCAGATTCATCATCCATAATAACCTCATTAATGTGTACTTCATTAATTTTATCAATGCCAATACTTTTATTAATGTTCAATTCGATTATTTCTGGTGATATGTTGTCGTTCAGAGTAATATTTTCTTGAGTTTTAGGAAGCTCATGACTATCTTTGTTTCCAGTTTGTAGAATTTCAGATAGTTTAAGTGTACTAGTGTTTATTTGTGTATGACTTTCTGAAAGTTCAGAGTTAGTTTTGATTATAGGTTGTTGTCCAAAAATAGAAATACTGACTCCTGTTACCTCAAACCATTGATCTTGACTTGCACCAGCAATCATGTTGCAACAATACTGGTATAGATGATCCAGACTGTTTAACTTTAAAAGTAAACTTTTACCATCACTGTCCTTTAAGCCAAGCTCATTTCGTGCATGTGAATCAAACAAAAGTAATTCTTGATTATGTTTCAAGGCTAAAAAAGTAGTGTCATATGCACATATAAAGCAAGCATCATAGTCTATAAGGGACTCTTGTAAAGCTTGGTCTAAAGGTAAAGAATTTCCAAATGCACTAAAATCTGTAGTTCCAGAAGTATCTACAACAGCTGTAATTGATTCTTTTCTTGATATTTCCAATAACTTTCCTGACATGTCTATCATACCTGGTAGTTATGATACAAGTAAATGAGATTTATTACCATGAATATTTCTATATATTTCATTTCCATCAATCAAAACATTGTCTAAATACATAGGATCCCAATCATTTAGATCTTTAATTTTACTATGGGCAAGAGCTGATAAACAGTTTGCAACACATTGCTTCCTACTATCAATTCCAAATCTGGTATCTCCTTGGTGAAAACTACCTTGAACTACCCAATTATCAAAAACTGATCTAACCTCTATACTATCTTCAGATATGTTTCTTCTATTTCTATGACTATACAACTTTAGCTTATCATTCTCTTGTTTACATTCTGAAAAATCATTACAATCAAGCTGAATATTTTCAGTTTCAATAGCCATGCTTTCAGTCTTATCCAAGAATTCATGACTATTCATGTGTTCCTTATTAAAATTTGTATCCAATTGGATTGCATCATTCAAATTTGAAAGATTGTGTTTGATTTTAGAACTTTGTTTTGATATCATTGACTTCATCGATTCAACATCCAGATCTGTTTTCATTGATTCATTATCCATGTTTGTTTTCATTGATACATAATCCATATTTGTTTTAATCCATTCATAATCCATACTTGTATTAACTGAATCATAATCCAGATTTGTTTTCATCAATTCATTATGCATCTTTGTTTTAGTTGATTTAATATCTAGGTTTGAAATAAATGATTCAGAACCCACATTTGATTTCATTGATTTATTTAATTGGATTGATTTGATTGATTGTTTTAATTCAGATTTGACTGATTGTTGTGATTCAGATTTGATTGAAAGATTTAATTTGGTAGATTCTTTAGATACTATTGTTTCAGTACTTCTGATTGATTCATTATTATATGGACAATTTAGTGAGTCGACACTCTGATCATTGTTGGTAGGACAGTTTAGAGAGTTGACGCTCTGGTCATTGTTGGTAGGACAGTTTAGAGAGTTGAAGCTCTGATCTTGTTTAATAGAACAGTTTATAGAGTTGACGCTCTGGTCATTGTTGGTAGGACAGTTTAGCGAGTTGAAGCTCTGATCTTGTTTAATAGGACAGTTTATAGAGTTGACGCTCTGATCTAGTTTTATAGGACAGTTTATAGAGTTGACGCTCTGATCTTGTTTTATAAGACAGTTTATAGAGTTGATGCTCTGATCTAGCTGTATAGGACAGTTTATAGAGTTGACGCTCTGATCTTGCTGTATAGGACAGTTTATAGAGTTGACGCTCTGATCTAGTGGTTTAGGACAGTTTATAGAGTTGATGCTCTGATCTAGCTGTATAGGACAGTTTATAGAGTTGACGCTCTGATCTAGCAGTATAGGACAGTTTATAGAGGTGACGCTCTGATCTAGCAGTATAGGACAGTTTATTGAGGTGACGCTCTGATCTAGCAGTATAGGACAGTTTATAGAGGTGACGCTCTGATCTAGTTGTATAGGACAGTTTATAGAGTTGACGCTCTGATCATTGTTTGCAGGACAGTTTAGAGAGTTGACGCTCTGATTAGTAGGACAGTTTAAAGAGGTGGCGCTCTGATTATCCACGGAGATGAGGTTTTTGTTATTGGCCTGCTTTATTCTTCTCTCTCTCATTCGATCTCTCTGCTCTTTCTTTTTACTTAAATCACTTTTCTTTCTTCCTCTACGTGGCATTTTCTACAAAATAAGAATAAAATTATATAAAACCCTGTTATGAAATCTAAAAGCTACATGTAACATTGTGTAAAGAGGATTAAAAGACAAGAAAAGTCCTGGAATATATATATATATATTCTATTATCTAACAAGAATGTGTCCATAGTACAGTACACTCACACTTTTATTTTCAAAGTTGGGATAAAAACTCTAATTTGGCATTAACATTAGAAAAATCATATCATAGGGAAAATGTGAACTAAGTTTAAATTTAAAGTTGATTGGACTTCAACCTCATCATAAACTACCTTGACCAAAAACTTAAACCTGAAGCAGGACATACGGAGGAACGAACGAATGGTCAGATGAACAAATGGAGGGACGTACAGACCAGAAAAAATTATGCCCCTTTACTATCACAGGAAGGGCATAAAAAGTGTTTGTGATCTTATAATATTCAAATACTTCAAACCAAACAACTCTGATAATCAACTTATGCAATATATAATTCTGTTATTCATTTGATATTTTTCTATACTTGAATTATTGGATGGGTTATTCTACAATGACAAAGGAGTAGAGGCAATAAGGCCCTTATTCGGCTCAAATATTAGTGCTATTTGAAAAGCTACCATTAATATTCTTAACTTTTTCCCCACTTCAATAAATGCATTTCCAAACAGTTCTCATAGACTAAATGTTCTTGGGCAAAAAGATGGCCCTAATGCCTCTACTCCTTTTTAATCTTTTACAAGATTTTTTTTTTCGTTATATATATGTGATTTAATAACAGAAAAAGCTGTATTAACTTACCACAACTATTTACCACTTCTTAATAAAATTAACAAGCTTTAACAGTCAGCTTCAAATGTAATCTATACCCTCACTTCAACAAGTCAGAACTGAAGAAATACCTGTTAAAAGAAATGTTATCAGTACATGTACTTGACTGTTTCATGTTTGTCTTTTTTTTTTTTCATAATTTTCAAAATATAGCTTGAGAAAAAAAAAATTGACATGTATTAACAGTTCCTATTGTTGTCAAATCAGTGATCATGAATTTGACAGTTGTATTGTAAATGCGCCTTTAAAAAAGTATTTCTGAGTAGCTGCCCTTTGGGTTATATGGCAGAGTAGAATGAATCTGAATTAAACATATATATTCTGGGTTTTTTTTGGTTTTTTTTTAAATTATAAGATGAAGAAGAGGCTCTCAAGAGCCTGAATCACTCACCTTGATTTTTGGCATTTATCTTTCGTTTAAGAGGTTTAAGTGTCACATTTCATTGTAGTTTGTTATTAAATAAAATTGTGTAAAACTGTTCTTGAAGGGCAATAACTCTTTAAGGGGTCAATTGACAATTTTGGTCATATTTATTAGTAGATCTTACTTTGCTGATCATATTTGCTGTTTACAGCTTATCTTTATCATTAATACTATTCAAGATAATAACCATAAACTGCAATATTTCCTAAAAATTACCAATTTAGTGGCAGCTACCCAACAATGGGTTATTAAATCCATCTGAAAACTTCAGGGCTGATAGAACTTTACCTTATGAATACTTTTACCCCTTGTCAGATTTGCTATAACTGCTTTGGTTTTTGAAATATAAGCAAATAACTGCATTTTACCCCTATGTTCTATTTTTAGCCATGGCAGCCATGTTTTTTTACGAAACAGAAAATAAAACACAAACTTTATTCTAGACATCCTAAGGATCATTCAGCTTAAGTTTGGTTGCAATTATTTAAATGGTTTCAGAAAAGAAGATTTTTTAAAGTTCGAAAACATGATAAACAAATTTTGTAAAATTGTCCTTAAAGGGCAATAACTCTTTAGGGGTCAATTGACAATTTTGGTCATATAAACTTATTTGCAGATCTTACTTTGCAGAACAAATTTGCTGTTTACAGTTTATCTTTATCGTGAATACTATTCAAGATAATAACCAAAAACTGCAAAATTTCCTTAAAATTACCAATTTAGTGGCAGAAACCCAACAATGGGTTATTAGATCCATCTGAAACTTCAGGGCTGATAGAACTTTACTTTAAGAATACTTTAACCCCTTGTCAGATTTGCTCTAACTGCTTTGGTTTTTCAGATATAAGCCAAAAACTGCATTTTACCCATATGCTCTATTTCTAGCCATGGCGGCCATGTTTTTTGACGAAACAGAAAATAAAACATAACTTTATTTTAGATACCCTAAGGATCATTCAGTTAAAGTTTGGTTGGAATTGGTTCAGTAGTTTCAGAGTAGATGTTTGAAATAGTTTACACCAGTGATGGCTAAAGCTCACAGTCATACATACAGTTCCTTCGGAACAGTGAGCTAAAAACAACTACATAATTTTCACACAAATCAATTTCATTTTTTTTTCAAAATTTGTGTATTTCATTAAAGATCTAGACAATTGTGTTCTGTTACTTTACAATTCAAGGTAACGCCACAGAAGATCTACCTTAAGTGCTGTACTTTCTGAATATATTATATTAGCTTACCACAATGTTTACTATAAGTTCCAAAATCAAAGAAACCAGCTTTTTTGATCAGCTTAATAAAATCAAAAACCTCTATTACTCCAACTAGTAAGAACTGAAGTAGGCCTGTAAATAAAAATGTTATTGGTAAATGTAACTTTAATTTAATACTACATGTATTCATGAGATGTATTTATATAACAACATGAACAATGCATGTCTACTGTTGTACATAACTTTATCATTGCTTGAGAAAAAAAAATACCTAGTACATGTGTATGAAGTTATCATTACAATAAATGGACTTTATTTTTCACAAGACTTGCATGAATTGACATGATTGAGAGCATTCTGAGAGTATTGCCTGGTAATATGTAGTGACACTAGTCCCCTACCAGTAAAAGTAATGGAACAAAGTGCTTAATCTTAATCAATATTTTGTGATATTATTAATTTTGTATATTTTAACTAACTTAATTTGTTCTGGGTTAGTGACACGACTATAGTTTTGATAGAAAACGGGGGAAAGCAAAACTGACATTGCACGGTTATTTTTAGAAGGTCTTAAAACTGATATACTTTGTGATCATCTAACATGCCTAATGAATTTCATGAAATGGTTAAAAGTGTTTAACTAGTATGTTGTTATAGTAAAAGGGACTAGTACCGAAAAATGTATATGATACCTTTAAAATTCAACAAAATTAAATGATAAAAAATAGAATATAAGTACCGACAATTTTGATACAAGTCTGATAGGAAATTAATAAAATAAGTATAGATACATGTATGATAGCACCATAGTTATTACAACTATGGCAATTCAACAGTTTAGAAAATATGTCTTGAACATAGTTTGCATGACGTTGAATAACATTAATTTTATCTATTTTATCTCAGCTGAATGACGACTGAGTGCGGGAGTTTCTACCTACATTAAAGACCCATTGGTGGCCTTCGGCTGTTGTCTGCTCTATGGTCGTGTTGTTGTCTCTTTGACACATTCCCCATTTCCTTTCCCAATTTTATCAGTGTCTCTTTGTTGTGGGATGTATAAGTACCCAGCCTCGTCCACTTGTCTTTTTTGTATTTTATCTATCTGATGGGTTAAGCCTTTTACAACTGATTTTTATAGTTTGTTCTTATGTTGTACTGTTACATATTTGTTTTTCATTAATTTTTTGTACATAAATAAGGTCGTTAGTTTTCTAGGTTGAATTGTTTTACGTTGTCATTTTGGGGCGGGCCTTTTATTCTGACTATGCAGGATGGGCATTGTTGAAGGCTGAACTGTGACCTATAGTTGTTAATTTCTGTGTCATTTGGTCTCTTGTGGAGAGTTGTCTCATTGGCAATCATACCACATCTTCTTTTTTTGCTTCACATCACGGTGCGGAGCTATTAGTTTCAGTCGAAATACACGCCATCTTGAATAAATTACTTATCATGTATAGATTCTGATTGGTTGCATAATAATGAGGCTGAGATTGATACAGCAACAGCTATTGGCTTAAATGAGATAAAGAATTACAGACTTTTCTCGTCCAGGATAAGACATCAAATGCCAGAAAATTAACAATGATTAACTATGTCAGTGTATGTGTATTTCAGTTCTTTAATTCATGTTCCTTTTATTATGCATACCTTTCACAGATAAATTCAATATTGAAATATCAATTATTAATATGTGTTTAATTGCTTTGTTACTCTGCAATTTGCATGTTTTGCTTTGCTAAACAATGTTCCTATACAATGTTTACAAAAATGCATTGTCTGTATTTTATAACTTCTGACAATATAGGCACACCTCCAGAACGGCACACCTCAAGAACTGTGTCTAAATCTATAATTGTTTTAATTTTCAACAAGAAATTTAAATTTTTTAAAGGCATGGGTGTTTAACGCACACTCTTAAAGTACATCCATTTTATATCAATTAATAACTAAAAATACTACATTTCCAATACTAACTTAACAACCACATGCACACATATAACCTTAAATTAGTGTAAACCAAAGCAGTACATAGCTTTTTTAGAAAGCTAATACATGTACTTGTATATAAAAGTTTCATAGTCAACCATGGTCAATGAACCATGATGAGAGGGTTGGGCTTTATAGTCTCCATGGAAATAAGATGTGCTTATGCTTATTCATTGTACAACTGAATATTAATAAACATTGGCCTACCACTAATGGTTTTCCTTGAACTGACCTAATCACAAACTAATAATACATGTAAACTTTAGCAAAATTTTCAAAGTCAATAGACCATGACTAAGGACGCAGAGCCATATAATCTCCATTGAAATGAGATATATATGCCAATGGTACATGTAATACAACTGCATACCAAATATCATTGACCTACATGTATAGCTACCACTAGTCGTCAGTGGCGGATCCAGAAATTTTCATAAGTGGGGGCCCACTGACTGACCTAAGAGGGGGCCCGCTCCAGTCACGCTTCAGTGATTCCCTATATAAGCAACCATTTTTTTTTCCAAAAAGGGGGGGCACGCCCCCCCCCCCCTAAATCCGCCTCTGGTCGTTCCCCAAAAACTGACCTAATCACAAACTAATACACGTACATGAAAACTAAGCAAATTTTCAAAGTCAATAGACATTGACTGAGAATGAGGGGGCATAGCCAAATAATCTCCATGGAAATGAGATATGCCAATGCTTAAACAGCATACTAAATATCTTTGACCTGCCACTTGTGGTTAACCATAAACTATACATTATCACAAACTAATTATTAGCCTTACACAATGTTACAAGTCATTCAAGTGGCATTTCAGTTAATTGCATAGAAAATAATCGCCTCCTTAATATGCTTAGTTCAAACTGATGAGCATGTGCAGAGTTGGTATGTGACATTACAGGTCATTTAAAAAAATATATACAGTATACGGTTGAGGAATTTCATACGTGAATCATTTTATATTATTATTATTTTCAAAAAAGTGCATACACCTCTATTAACTTATTAAGCAATTATTATATTTTCACAATTTCAACACTCCTTTCCAGCAAATAACCTGTATAGCCCTCCCTTACTTACAGTTACCTAAAAAATGTATTTACTGCCTCGCACATACACATGTATATAAAAAACTAACCAGGTTCAAGAAACATTATTACATCACTGTGCAAGTGGTAAATACTGCATTTCAAAGGCAGTTCAATACACATTTATTGTTAAAAATGATAACAGACTGCGTTACAATGTATGTGTAGTTGAACAACTTACTTTAATCAAAGCGTAACAATGTACATTGTAACTTGTACATGTTCCAGACCATATGAGTACGTGTACCGTCTGGACCGTATATATGAGTATTTTGAAAAAGTATACATACTGTCCAGACGGTACATGTACGGTTCAAATACTCATACGGTCTGGAACATAAGTGTTCAAACATGTACAGGTCAACAAATCTATTTTTAGAACAATTTGTTCTAATCTTGTATCACAGGTAAAGCATTGTAAAGGAAACGTTGGTACGCAAATAAACTAAAACAAAATGTGTTTATAAATTTTATAAAAAGAAGACAAAATACAATAACCATGATAACATGTAAGACTTTAATATTAGATATCTAAACAATCATAGGTTAGTTAGTGTGTAAAACTTCATTTCTGGAAGCATAATTTATCAGATAAAGGCGTACCTGTATCCCTGCTCTATTAAATTAAAGTTACCAGCACTTTCACAATTGTCATTCAATAGGGTAGTATACTTTAGTAATAATTTATGTTCCGTATGTACATAATTTTGATTCCCGTACGACTGAGGCAGGGTGACCATCTTATTATATTTCAATTTCCCAAATATTTTGTGCAGTATAAATTATTTTTTCAACATATGTTGAAGAGGATAAATACAAGTAGTTCATTTATTATTATACTAACACTTATTTGTGGCAATACAAATATTCGGCGAATGTTTCAACAAACATTAACCCAGTGTATCCCAAACTTTGTCTGACTGACAAAATGTCAGACAAGAAATTCTTTCGGACAGACAGAACTTTCAAGATTTTTTAGTTGAACATGTAGTAAAGAAGTTCTTTCTTTTTCGGTCAGGCTAACTTTATAACGGTTTGGCTAAGACTGTGTAACTATTCTGTTCAATAATAAAAAATATACAACTAGAATACAATATTTTCTTAAAGAAGAAAATTAAAATCAGGGCGAACAGTCTCTGGGACGAACGTGAATCAGGACGAACGGACCCGGATTCATATTTCTCCATTTGTTATGATAAGTTTACCCTAAAAAGATGTTAAATTTGTAATATCAATAGGAAAAGATGATATGAATACCTTTTAAACAATGAGTGACGATACTCTCAGTCTTTTTTCAAATGTGCTTACCGCGTATAATAAGAATATCTTTTCAAAACAGCTCGAAATCTTCTATGCCACAAAGCCTGCACAGGAAATCAAATCAAATTTTTAACGTGTAAACCAAAGTCGGAGAGAATTCCGCATTTTTTGTAGCTCATACCTGGGACTATATATATAAATACTAATAAGTAATATTATATAGTATAATAGTCCCAGGATATACGAATATATTTTATTACTTAATGAAAACATAAAACATTACTATAACAATTTTTAAAATAGCAGGTATATAATTACGATACTGTTGTCAAGTCATTAAAGATTGCATATTTTGGCGTTAATATTGAGTCACTGATAAGGTCTTTGCATCGGAACTAAACACATTTATTCTAAAATACAGTTGTTGGCATGACACGGGTTATGTTCTTCTCATATATGTTATGATGGTATGATACTAAACCCCTAACGGGAAGGATTGTGCCTGATGTTCATATGATGAAATCATAATCTTTCAGTCAGTTTAATTGAAGTCTGGAGCTGGCATGTCAGTTAACTGCTAGTAGTCTGTTGTTATTTATGTATTATTGTCATTTTGTTTATTTTCTTTGGTTACATCTTCTGACATTAGACTCGGATTTCTCTTGAACTGAATTTTAATGTGCGTATTGTTATGCGTTTACTTTACTACATTGGTTAGAGGTATAGGGGGAGGGTTGAGATCTCACAAACATGTTTAACCCCGTCGCATTTTTGCGCCTGTCCCAAATCAGGAGCCTCTGGCCTTTGTTAGTCTTGTATTATTTTAATTTTAGTTTCTTGTGTACAATTTGGAAATTAGTATGGCGTTCATTATCACTGGACTAGTATATATTTGTTTAGGGGCCAGCTGAAGGACGCCTCCGGGTGCGGGAATTTCTCGCTACATTGAAGACCTGTTGGTGACCCTCTGCTGTTGTTGTTTTTTATTTGGTCGGGTTGTTGTCTCTTTGACATATTCCCCATTTCCATTCTCAATTTTATGTTAAATATGTAGCCGTGTGTATTTTCGGTACCGTATATTTTCAGTGTCAACTTTAACATATTTTACCCCAGCCCGTGTGAAGAGTAGATATCGGAATCCTAGCCGAGTCTCTGATCCTTCATATATGGCTTTGCAAAACTTAACACTAGCAAGTTTACATAGTTTATTTGTAAATTACATAATTCAACATAATTCAACAAATATCAACAATTTGTACAGATAAAAACATGAAACATGAATATGAAAAGCAAGTTAAAATTCACATAAAAGTGACATAGCTTAATCTGTCATTTTAACCTTTGTCTAGATAAGATGCATTATGTAATTTTAGACACAATAGCGACATTGTGTCTAGATGCAGTGAAATGCATAACACCTTTCGTGTAGACAACACCTTTCGTGTACACAGTGCATTGGCGGATCCAGGGCGGATCCGGAGGTTGGAACCCCTCTTTTTTTGGCCGATCAATGCATTGAAATGGGGACATATAGTTGGGGTGGGTTGGGGTGGGGACGTTGAACAGACAACATGTATAGAGACAGAATGCACACAATGTAATTTCTTTTGTCTTTGTAGGAAATTGACATTTCACCAGCAGTGCATGATTTGGATTTAATTGATCCGGTGTAACTTTAAAACACATTTAAGAATTATTTTCTGATAATGTACATTTTTCATCACCTGTTTGTAACACAGATAAGTATTTCAATCTAGGAGCGGACATTTTATTGTAGGATTTCACTGAGATTTACGGACCTAGCAATCGATTTTTATGGCATTGCCATTTCTTTTCTCTAGGAAAAGTCTTGAAAGATATCGACACCACGTTGTTTTATGAACCTTAAGTACATGTATGCCCTGCTGACTGTAAATTTTGGGGTCGATTGGACTTGTAGTTTCAGAGTATAACTGATAACAAGGAGGTGGATTTTTTTCTCACAAGATATGTAAGAACAATATTAAAATTCAATTCTTCTTGAATAATTGAGAGTTTTTTCCTTCCATATTATTTTAAATATACTGTCATTAATAAACTGTCATACATATTGATTGATTGATTGGTTGGTTTATAACTTAAACACTTGGGATAGGGTCTCTTGAAACAAGCGACAAAAACAAATGAGACCTTGGACCCCGTATTAAACAGACGAGACGGAAACATGCATGCAATGATTGATTAGTTGGTTGATTGATTTATTGATTGGTTGGTTTATTGGTTGGTTGGTTAGTAAAAATAATTTGTCGATAAGTTATACGGCTTTTGAAAATAAGTGAAAATCAGCCAAAATCAAATTTTATAATATGACCTTGACCTTTGATCTTGACCTTATTTTCATTTTTTTGGACCAAGGACCTCAAATCAAAAGACCCTAGGTCTCTATCACTTATGGTTTACCAGTTAGAAATGCAAATTCTTATATAAAACATAAAAGGGGGGGGGGGGTAACTCTCATATGGAATCTATATACGGCTTCGGTCAAAATAAAACAGAACATCCTGAGGATATAACGAGCAATTTGGAAAAATAAATTTGTCGGTTTCTTATACGGTTGCGAAGCCTTAGAGATAACAAGAAAAACAGTGTTCGGGGAGATAACTGTTATTTGGGAAAGTATTCGGTTAAGCAGAGTTTGTTTCAAAAGCGTATGAACTGTTCGATATCATATTCCAAAAATCTAAGCGAAATCTTGCGAAACAAAAAAACAGCGAAGGAAAAAAATTAGACGGAAGAAAAAAAAAAAAAAAAAAAAAAATAATAATAATAATTAAAAACCAATTGTTCAGAGAACAATTGAAGGTCTTTCCATCAAAACAATGTATTTTGATATGAAAAGTTGTGAAACTAAGTTTAAAATGTCATTTCAATCGTCAAATGATAGCTCCTAGTAAGCTGATTCCAAAAATATATTGTTTCCATACATTTTTTTTAAATAAGGGAGATAATTTGTTACTTCCGGTTTGAAAAATGTTACTTCCGATTATATTTGAATATTTACTTGACACTGATTCCAAAAATATCTGGTTCTATATACTTTTATATTAATAAAGTACAAAAAAATAGCTATTTCCGGTTTACAAAAGGTCACTTCCGGTTGTTTTTTACAAGGTTAAATGGTTTGATACCTTTTTCTAAAAGTTGTATATCTTTATCATGTATACATATAGAATAAAAGCAAAGGTCAAAATCTAGAACGTCAAATTAAGCTATGACCTTGAGATCAATTTCAAGGTCATAAACCAAGGACCTCAAATCAAAAGACCATAGGTCTTTATTATATTTAGTTAATGAGTTATATCACCAAACGCGTATTTTTAAATACAAGAGTGGAGAAAACTCCCTTTTACATTCAACGTACGCTTGCAATCAAAATTTACATCTTACGACATGTCGCAACTAACAATTTAGTAAAAATAATTTGTTGATATCTTATACAGTCTTTGGATATAAGTGAAAATAAGCCAAATTCACAAATATTAGAATATGACCTTGACCTTTGACCTTGACCTAATTTTCATTTTTTGGGACCAAGGACCTCAAATCAAAAGATCCTAGGTCTCTATCACTTATGATTTATAAGATAGAAATTCATATCACTTATATCAGATGCATAAGGGGAAATAACTCTCATATGGAGCGGTCATATCGCTTCGGTCAAAATAGGACAAATCATGCGAAGGATATAACGAGCAATTTTGTAAAATAAATTTGTCATAATCTTTTACGGTTGCGAAGGAGATGCGCTAACAAGGAAAACAGTGTTTGGGGAGATAACTCCTACAAAGAAAAGTATTCGTTTACGCAGGGTAAATTTCAAAAGCGCATAAACTGTTCGATATCATATACCAAATATCTAAGCGACATATTGCGAAACAAATGTTTATCGCAAGAACAAAATTAGGCGGAAGAAAAAAAAAAATAATCAGAAGAAAAACAATAGGTCTTTCCACAGAAAAGTGGAAAGACCTAATAATCAGAAGAAATCCAATAGGTCTTTCCACGGAAAAGTGGAAAGACCTAATAATCAGAAGAAATCCAATAGGTCTTTCCACGGAAAAGTGGAAAGACCTAATGACAATAATACATAAATAACAACAGACTACTAGCAGTTAACTGACATGCCAGCATTTTTACTAAGATCGGACATGTAAACTGTTAACTTCTTTTCTCCGACTGGTTCATTGCAGTACCAGGTATCATCTGTACTGTAAAAACTGGACCGAGGTCTCTGCCATAATCTGTTGTTTTCTGGATTAAGCTTTGACACATACATTTCGAATGAGCTCACAGGGCAATAAGGTGAATCTGCAAATAAAAGGGGTACATGTATTTTATAGTCGTCACATTCTTAATTTTTTTATTTCAGATAATAAGATTTAATATATTTGCTTAATATTGTGATATTTATTAGTCTTAATCATGTTAATAAATGTGAATGATTTTTGTGTTTTGAAATTATCATTATGCATGTTCTCGTACTGTCGGTGTTTATTATTCAATAGCTATATATATATATGTACATGTATATGTTGAAATTAAATGATGAACATTATGATAACACCATGGGAAATAACGTATATAGATATAGGAAAATGTGGTATGAGTGCCAATGAGACAACTCTCCATTCAAATAACAATTTATAAAAGTAAACGTACATGAATGTTTAATTTTTTAACCTGTAAGCTGTTCCTTTAGGTAAATAATTATTTATCGGCCCAATTTTCTGATGTTATAAATTTGAATGACCCGATACTTTTCTTCTGTATTAAGACAATTATTGCCTATATAATTTATTACACCCAATAATGGCAATATGTTTTATTTCAATATTAAAAAAGAGGTTAACATTATTTAACCTTTCACTTCTGGCATGACTCCCAAACTCTCTTCTTTGTCAGTTTCCCTGTGTTTTTTTGTCATCTCATCCTCCATCTTTCGTACAACCTTTAGTCCTGTGGCAGGGTCCGTCTCTACACCAAGTTGTTTTTGTCATCAAATGCATGTTCTCCTATCCCCTCCTGCAAAAGTACATTTTTATGTCAAATTTTTCTTTTGTGTACAAGCCAGATGGAGTATTTGTTGCACAATAGATTGAACTGTACAACTTGATCAGGTCAGTTTCATTGATACTGGGATAGTGATCAGTGGTACCGAGACCCATTCTTTTCAGTTCTGAAATCGCTGCTTTGAAATTTACATTTGCATCGTTAAATGCAGCGTACTTTATTATGCTAAATGTTTTGTTGTAAGGGGGCGACCTTAAATATCTATTAAATCCATATCGAATGTTTTCAAGTGACGAAATCTTGTAGTGGTTACCGTCTGGTTTTCTTGCATTCATATAAAATTGCCCAAATATTTCATTCAGGCGAACTTCATCATATTTCTCAAATCTTATGTCCAGTTCTGATTCTCTCAAATATTCCCTGAGGGTGTTCCCAGTCTTTTTGTTTGATCTTATTGTGTTTGCTGCATTTATTTTAAGCCGTTTGTCCATCATCTCTTCATCCGTCGTCTGCCCAAAACGTTTTAAGCTTCCAGTCGCCATCTTGCAGACGTAAATAAACAAAAGGGAAGAAACTCCGAATTTCTTTTTTTTTTATTAAGTCAATGGTACAAGGGAGATAATTTCAATTGACGTGATAAAACATTGTGCTGAAATTTATTAGGACAATATCAGCCAATCAAATTTCGAGAAATTACTCTAAATCAGGATAATATTCTTTACTATTAGAACAGTTACCAATTACAATATTTATAATTTAGATATAAACTTGAGTAACCTATTATTCACGAAGAATTGCAACAATAACTTCTTTTGTAATGTATGCTATTTTCAAAAACTAGCATAGACATTCGCATGTTAAATGTGTTAATATTAACATTTATAGACATATTTCTGATTACAAATCATATCTTTCAGCTGAGTTATCTGTTTGGAGTTCGAACATCTTTCTTATTATGTCTTTTTCAAACATTGCAATTTTACAAAGGTTATTCATACATGTTACAGTAAATGTTTAACCAAGCAGATAATTCATAGCCAATCAGTTAAGCAGGATTATATATCTTCCTTCAAATATTGTGTTCTGTCTTATCATTCGTGGTTTTAACTATTGTTGATTTGTATGTACAAGTTATGATAATTAATCAGATACTTCGTTTATGTAATTGTTATTGCTATGCAACTATATGCTTAGGATATATATATGTTTTTATACAGTTTTAACTAAGGAAAGTTCATATGCATCACATTTTGTAAAGGTCAAAATATAGGGCTGTGCGGCATATTTTCAACATTTATATGCCCTGAACTTCTCAGAGTTTAAACTAACACTGATTTTCTTAACTACTCCTACCTTGAATGAATGGTTACCACATATTTCAATGTAAACAATATGCACATGTTTATTTACTGGTAACATTCCCAACACAGAGAGCATTATTGGGAACCAGTATGTAAACACAATTAATTTTCTATGAATATTCAAGATCTCCCCAAAAGAGGCGTGTTTTGAGAAACAGCTGTATTTACAAAGTGCAACCTACAAACACAATTCCATAGTAATATTCTCTTATCCGCTAGAAAATACGTAAAGTAAAACCATTTCAAACACTTTATCCTAATTTTAATTATATTCTATTTTTAGTGGGATATACTGGTTTAATGTTGTAAATTAATGGAAGATATTTTGTAGTAGTTTACATGTTTTAATGTACTGCTATATTAATAGTTCATGTGTTTCTCTTTTCTGAGTGTTCTGGGGTATGATTTTTACTGACTCACGTAATGTTGCCATTTATCTTTCGATCTGAACCTTTCAGCAATGATCACTCAATAAAATTGGAATAAAATGAAATTGCGATTTTCAAAGAAAATAAACCCATAGAACCATTTAAACGTAGAAACAATAGATCTATACTAAAGTTTAGTATAAATCCATGTCATATTGCAACTTTTGTTTCGATTCAAAGTACATTGTTTCAGTTGGTAAATAATTTAATTGTTTTCATTACAGATATCTGCAATATAATGAGATCAGTCAAATAGCAGCAACGACATTTTTCGGGATGCGTCGGTTGTATGAAATGTATGCATTTTAAGTAGATTTGGTTAAGGTATATTTTTATTTGTTTTACATCTATTATGTGCTGTCTAGTTAACATAAACATCATTTACAATTGTATAACTTGGAATTGAAGTATACAAAAAACACTGTATAATAATCAGATGTGTTATATATGTATATCAGTTATTAGTTTCATCTAATGTTGCACCGTTACTACACTGTCCTATATATTTGAGTGGAAAGGGTTTGTCACCAGGAAACGTTCTTAACCTCGCTCCATTATATATGTGATTGTCCCAATTCAGGACACTACTCAAGTGTTTGTCGTTTTTACTGTACAGCATATTTGTTGTAATGTGATTGTTTTAGGTCGAACATCAATCTGTTCGTTGTAATTATCGTTCTAGGGTACTATCATCGAATTGCTTAAGGTGGTTCGGGTGTATTCCTCTATCTTGGATATTGAAAAAGCAAATAACTTTGGTCTAGATATATGATGAAATGTGCAAATTTTGAGAGTTGTATGTAATTTATGTAAAAGACTTTTTATATAAACATAGAAAATTGTGTGTTTTATCATAATTACAGCTGTAATTTTACAAAAACACCTTGAATGCGTTTGATTAGATTTTTTACCAGCTTTACCAAATAATATCAGATAAAGATTTTTTTATAGAAAGTTTTATAAATTTACCTATTTTGATCTATTTTGATATGTAGCAAAAAACCAAGTTCGGGACCCCATTTTTTCTTTTTCTTATCTGAAAGCATATTATAAGGGGAACCTTGTCACATTTTATCATAAAGTTCTATTAGTACGTTTTCTTTTTATCACACACAATTTGATTTTCCATGCATAATCTATACAAAATCTGACAATTTTGCACAATCTGTAGCGTGAAAAAAAGTCCGGTGACCCATACTTTTTAATATATTTTGAAAAAGCATGATAACAACTTCATTTTGACAAGATATCAGAAAATTCTATCAATTTTAATTAAGACGCCCTAGTCATCTTAATATACAGTAAAGGGTTTGCTAGTCGTAGAAGGCCATAAAGTTACCCAAATGTGTTTACGTTCATGGTATCTGGTCACTACATGATATTTTCATTATCGATGAAACAAAATATTCTTATTTTTAAATATGTTCATCGTAACAGTATTAAAAAAGACGGATATTAAAATGATTATTTTTATGGTTCAACATTTATTTTCTTTTGAATGTGCGGTTACTAATTATTTACATTGTCTTGATGTTTAATCAAAATGCAATGCCTGTCATAATTTTAACATTTGTTTTGCCTAAAGGGTCTTTGTTTGTGTTTCCTCACTGTTTTAAATTATGTTCTGACATTTAGTAATAGGTTGACACTGTAAAAAGTAAAATCACAAAAATACTGAACTATATATACTATATAGTGCATTAAAGATACATTAAAATCAATCTTTCTGTAAATGACTACTGATACATCACGTATTCTAATTAGATTACAGTTTTATTTATGAATAATGTTTACACCAAGATAAAATAATTGAGTACAACTTTTTTTCTAACATTAACAAAAAAAAAAAAAAGAATAAAAAGTCCTGCAAACCCTTTATTCTTATACTGCTGGTCAAACCCTAATATCTATTAATTTAATCAACTGTTTAATTTATGTTATGTTGTAATATTAGAAAAAATATGTAAATTTATCAAAGTTATAAATGTGAAAGTCAGTCCTCCAAGTTAATTTCATTGTATTGTTCACACATGCTTGTAAAAATTGTACCTTATAGTTATACTTATGTATGTTCTCTAGAACTATGTAATAGTTTTATGAGAAATAAAGTATTCGTATTCGTATAGGAAAACACAAAATTTTCGCATCACTTTTGGAATTCTGATATAAATTTACATTTATGTATATCTCAGACTATTAACGAGTAGAAATGGAAACAAAGCAATATATGTATAAGTTATGTTAAGCTGTATGATTTTAAATTCTAGGTTATCTTACATCAGCGAACATATGTATATTTACTCTAAAGACCTTTTTTTTCAGAAATCTTGGATATAACAGTATTAGTACATTAAGGACAGGTACATTTGTTGGACTTGGATATCTTAGGACGATGTATGTATTGAACTTATAAACATTATTCATTATCATTGCAATACACATATAATAAAACCTCTTTCATTACAAAGTAACAATTATTTTATGTTGTAATGATAACAAAATAGTATGTATTGATATCAATGAACAATTAATGAATGAATTAAAATGTTAGTTATGAATAATCTAAAAATATGCAAGCTATAAACAAACTAGTAATGCTGGTATGCCAAACGCGTGTTACGTTTTCACAATGCTTCACTAAAGCGTTGCATTGAATCGATTGTATAGAAAAAAAAAAAACAACATTACAACATCAATTGATGAATATCAAACGTAAAACAATGCATCATATTATATCTCCCACATATGACGATATTGAAAAATTAAAAGTTCTAAACTTGAAAAATCAGGACTATTTCATATTATTTTTCTATCTTTATTTGTATCCTCAATGAATGATAATAAAACACTATATAATTATTCATTTACATATTTAAATATCTATTACGCTTAGAAACTTGCAACAAAATAGATTGACTACGATTGAAGACGGAGCAATTGGAGACTTGCAAAACTTGATTTATCTGTAAGCTATCAAATAATGCAAAGTGATTTAAAGATAATAAAATATAATAACAAACGATATGCTAGGTTTAAGTAACAATAACAAACAATGTCAGCCTTAAGAATATTAATAAGCTTTTATGTATGCAAAGAAAATATTGACAAATTGTGCACAGATTCAATACACTTGTAATCTCAAGTATTTGTACACATGTAATACGTAAACGTATGAGATAAATGTCCAGAATTATATACACAAGTGTTTATAACAATAACTTGTTAAACATGGTGAAATAGATAGAAAAAAGGGCAATGAAAATTTCCGCTGTAACATTTTTCAACGTCGATGTTGCTGCGCATTGTCAAACAAAAGTTTTCTTAAATTTGGGAATTTTGTTTTTATTTGTCTTAAAATTTTATTATTTTTATTTTTTTTTTGGGGGGGGGGGAGGGCATGTTTATCATTTTTCTAAATGTTATTTCACTTCTTTTTTTTACTTAATTATGGCAACTAAATAATTCCAGAAATATCTTTTTCAGAAACCACAAAGTGTGAATCTATTCTAACAAACATTTGTTGATGGAATAAATTAAAAACCGAGTCGTTGTTCTAATATTTTCTTTAAAACACAATTATATAGTCACACAGTTTTTGCTAAACCAGAGGCGAAATATATTAACAACACAGTAACCATCACATATTAACAAGTTGGAACATTACAATAATTTTAACATGAATGGTGTTATTGCAAATTGGAACATGTAATAGCGAGCATTATTTGACATTTTTTTTCTTATTGTATCCCCTCTATTTAGATTTCTGCAATATAATGACTAACCATTTGTTAAGGTTGCATGACTATGTAGACCGTTTGTTTATGTGGAAGATGGTTTATGCCAATGCAAAATACACACATATATATATATATATATACATGACTCTTGTGCTGTATGTGTATTGTTCTTTTAGAAAAAGTTGGGGGTTAATGTGATTTGGTTTACTGTCCTATAATTTTGTAATTATGATAAATATTTAATATCTATCTTATGGATCTTATTTTATGCATTCTTGCACACAAAGTTACTACTTTTTATATAAGCAATAATCATAACTTTATACCAGGTTCTAATCGAACTTGAGTGAATAACTATTACTTGTTTAAACTTGTACACTGATTGATAATGTTTTATATACAGGTACTTGCAAAATAATGACCTATCAGTGATTTTCAATACAACTTTTCCCTATTTAGCAAGGCTAAATAGTTTGTAAGTATGTATAAAAATAACACTCATGGTAACTATGACATACTATATGTATACGACCTGCATACTTTTGTTATACATTTCTTTATTTTGTATACACAATGAATTAAATACTATTTTAATTCAGTGCGTCCAAAGCATGTTTACTTTGGGTTAACCATTATCAGCTACTCTTTAAAACCTTGCGATCAGCCAGCAGTGGCTATAATATGATAATTCTACATATGTAGTAAATATTGGTGAAATGCGTGAATTATATATTTCAAGATGCCATGTATAATTGCGAAAATATCATTTACTGAGATATCATTTTAACTTAAGAATAAGCATAATAAGTGAAAGAGAAGATTACTTTACCTGGTGTGTAATTACACGACGGATGAGAAAAGGATCTGCTAGTACTTCTGGAGCCCCTGAGATCACCCCTCCCCCCAAGTTTTGTGTTACATTTCGTGTTGTGTAACCTTTACTTTTCTATGTTTTATTATGTGTACTTTTGTTTGTGTTTTATGCTTTTCCTTTTTTAGACATAGGATTGTCCGTTTATTTTGGCATATGAATTTGAATGTCCATCTGGTATCTTTCGCTCCTATTTTCCGTATAATCTTATCAAAAGGCAGATATAAACGACTTGATATGTACTGTCTTAATAAGCTGGGATTAATATTATGAGTAAATTGTAAAATTCAATATCATTCAGCTGTAAAATAGCACGGGTATCAATTTTATCTTAAACTAATGTCATCATAAATTATATCCCAACTTATATTTGTAGAAAACGAAAAGTGAAATATTAATTCAAGGCGACCGTTAAATGTTCAAACGATTCGGTCAAGTAAGACCCATTTTAGCCACAGAATATAGCAGATTCACAAAACTGTAAAAGGTTAAACATTTAGCTATTTATAGGAAAGTAAAATACTTCTGAATTATACGTTTGGGCTGTTTTTTTACAATACAATGCACATACATTAAGTACTAGCCTCACTAAATCAGGCTAACTACTGACACCTTCATAATTTTAGCATTTCAGTGAAATTTTAGTCAATTTCGCTATTAAATAAAAGTGCCGCAAGTTTGTCCATTCTTAATTGTGTAGAATGTTTGATAATAATACATACAATAAGTTACATGCAGCAAGTACATTTGATTTGCCATATGTCATCAATAAAAACTAAAATTTACTTATTCGTTTACAGGGATTTGGGTAGCAATCGAATAGCAGAAATACAACCGAGTTCCTTTGCCAACTTGATTAATTTAAGAGTTTTGTAAGTTTGTGTTTGCAAAAAGATCTAGGTACAATTACGGACGATATCAAAATTGCAATGAAAGTATATAAAACTTGATTCACATAGTATTTGCACTGACTGCCCATCTTCTTAACATAATTTGAGTAAATATGTAAAATCAATTTTGGATAACCAACAGTTTTTTTTACTCCACCCTCCCCAAACTATTTGATTGAAGTTTTTTATCCAACATATCTTTTGATGTCGCCCCTTTAACATATCTCGTCGTTTGTTTTAAGGAATGTACCAAATTTCAATATCGACAGACGAAAACATCATAAATAAACTACCCAAAACAAACAAGGACATTAATATTCAACATTACAGATTGAGCTTCAAAATATGAAGTGTTTTAAATCCATATGCTTCAATGTGTGAACATATAATTGTAATATTATTAATCTTTATTAGTTAACACAGTCAAGTAAATTAATATAATCGCCGAATTCTGATTCCGCATGTAAACCATCATGCATAAGACCAAACTAGTGACAATTACAATCTAATGAGAGAATAAATGAGATGATTTATGATTTAAAAGTGCTTAATGGTACAAAAAATATACGTGCTTTAAAACATTTATTTTAAAGCCTAAATCATCCAATTTATTTTCCTGCACACACTGATTTTTCAGACGAATTCGTACGGATCATCAATTGGTATACAATCAAAAGTATCCATATATAACTGGCTGGTACCCGTAAATAGCTCTTCACAACTTACTAATGTCTATGAGAAGAGAGGCACATTTTTTTACATGTCAAAAAACTGCAATTGATTTTCCAAAGGATTGATTTTTCAGGACATAATGTTAGTTTTATAGACCGCTCCTACATTGCTCGCAACAATTAGTGATTCTCAGTTAACTGTTCAGAAAACCAATTTTTGACTTTTTATCTTTCTTTTTTGTAATTAGTAACATTGAGTTTTCGGCTTATTTATTGTCAGTGCCTATTTCTTGTATGAATTATTTTGTGTCTTAAAATGATGGTTTTACGGATTGTAACAAGTTGCTACGAACATCACGTGAATCTCTTAATATTTTACGAATACATCCAGAGATTTTAAGTATACTTACGTTAAGGAAAGTTATTTCAGTTGCAAAATTGTAAGAACTATTAAATACTAGTATCTTAATTGTATTTCTTTGTAATAGCATATGTATTTTCTTTTAGAAAACTAACAAACAATAGTATCAGCGATGTGAAGCAAGATTATTTCAATGGTGTGTCTTACTGGTACGAAATGTAAGACATCATAGTTATCTTTAAGTCTTTTGTATTAAGATACATTTGTCAGCTGACCATTATAGATCAATACTATGTATAACTAGGACACAATTATACAAGAGCACATTTGTATGTGAGTGAAATGACAGCTGATTAAAGAATGTTATACATTTTTTTTTTAGATAAGACGTTAAGCACGTTATTGCGTCAATGCATTGAGATGCGACAGAGCAATTTGATAAATAGCTCTTCTATGAAATATAAATAGTTCAGCTTTATGAAATTTATATCCATAGATTAGGCAGGTATTACTGTTTCCAAAAATATAAAAAAAATATTCTTTAACTTTTCATAATAGTTTCAAATAATGATACAAATGTTGCCAAAACGTCAAAAATATGCGTGTCAGACGTAACAAATTATTTGCAAAATAACTTTTACGGGAATTTTTGTGGTATAAAAAAGAGTTTCAAATCCGCGAAAATTCGCATGAATGATAAACGTGATATATAATTTATTATGGCATTGCTGTTTTTTGTGTTGATGGAACGGTCAAAGCTGATTTTTTCAAAAATGAATAATCCTCGCCATGGTCAGGTTTCGGAAAATGGTAAGTTATCAAAAGTTATCGCTTTTTAAAATATCAGATGATATAGAATTTTGTTTTCATAAATTATTCCTACAAAAGTGCTTAGATAGACCATTTCAAATCCGGAATTTTATAGCACTCGCACCACAAATAAAAACGCATTGGCTTCGGTAAAATGTCTTGCAAGATTGTCCAATGTCGAATTTCGCCGCTTTTTACCAAAACACTGTCAGTTTCAACGTCATTATATTAAATATTCTATTTGTAGCATACCAAATAGTGCTTTTGCGTAATTTTGCTTTCACCCCACAATACGATAACATACTTTTTGATAAGCTGTTAAGTCGAAATGACTTCGTTTTTTAACAAACCAAATGTCTTGCAAGTTTGTCCACTGAACAATTTTCTTACGTTTTGAACGTTTTCGATTCTGGACGCTTTACATATATGTATTTTCAAATTATTTCTAAAAGTTTGTTCTCTGTTTTGGTCTTAAACACCACTACATCATGTACATGTATAAACGATATTTGTTGTATTTTATTGACCTGTCATCATAGGTAGGAGAAGCCGGACATCAGGCGACCTTAAGTTAAAATATTTCCAATAACTGTCGATTAGGATCGGAGTCGAACAAATCTCGCCACGAGCTTATCTTAAAATCGCCGCAGGCTTTTTATCACTTTATATGAACTCAATAGGCCAATCACCCTCCTTGGACATCGAAATTGAAAGCAGTTCGTATTATCATATGATATATGAACGGTATTTCATTGTTTTTAAATAACAAGTACGGTTCGATTTCATGTTTTAAGATCAGAGGACAAAACAAAATAACCACAAATAATTACAAATTTCGAAAATAGACAGAATCATAGAAACCACGATAAGAACTGTAATATATAATAGTAGTTATAATCAAAAAGAATATGAATAATTATCTAAAATAAAAAACAAAACAAACAATATGGTAATTTGTCAATAAATAGGTAAAATATTTCAGATGACTGGGGTTGTTCATTTAACCAAGGTTCTAAAGTTGTGAAAGGGCTATATTACGAGAGAATAAAAAATCAACCGTTTATTTTCAAACTTGTGAAGCGTAGAACTGCGATTTGCTATTCATCTGCAATATGGTTCATTTATGCTGAAATTGAAGGAAGTAGTAAAATTGTTGTACCTGAGGAGTTACACCTCGATATTATACAAAGCTTGTAAACATATCAGATGAATATAATTATTTTTTCACGCAATCATTCTCTTTCTTGATTAAATTACTCCGTTGTAAACAATAGAAGTCTTCTTCATTAAAATCCTTTCACTTATCATCACACACACCCCTCCCCCCCCAAAAAAAACCCACAAAAAAACATCAACGTTTAAAAAAAGATAAAAGATTACAGCACAAAACACACAAACTATGTTATTTAAGCAACATGAATTGCTTCCTGCCTTCCCTCTCTTCTTAAATTTAAACGGGTGACCAACGCATTATATAATAAACTATAGGCACTATTTTCTCACCCAAATACCTATTTTGTATTGTTTATTTTTGCTTGAGTAGCTACCAGTAGAAAATATTTCATACATATTCAAGACTTTGAAGTATCCATATCGATCACAAAATGATTACAAACAAAACGAACGAAGTATACACGATTACCGAGATAAAACGTCAAATTTTGACGTTACTAATTGGGACGCAATATCGTGCATAACGTCTAAGTATTTTTTACTAAAAATAAAGAAAATAAATGTTCAATGCAATAAATGTTCGAATCAGTTCATTATTGTCTTTTTAGATGGTTGGATAAAAATAATGTTACATATATAGAAGAGGGCGTATTTCAAAATATGTCAGCTTTAAGAGTACTGTAAGTTTTTCTTATAAATAGAATATAAATTATATTGATTGCAAAACATGAGACTCTAACAAGGAAGTGTTGAAGAGTCGCTGTGCAATTATATTTAATGTGATAACACATGATATGTAAATGATGCGGAATTATATTGAGGATTTTTATTTAGCCTTTCAATTAAGACATGTAAGATACGATTCAGATAAATACTGACCGATCAACTAAAAAAACCTTCAATGTACAGAATTTTTCATTTAGCACTTTATTAGATATTTGGAAATTATTTTCATCAACACAGTTGTTTGACCATTGCACACGATCAATTCATAATTGGGATTCTTGAGGTGTTAGTTTACTTTTGTTTACAAGAGTTAAGTAAACGTGATTGTACCATGTTGTATTCTAGTGTTTAAAATTTTCATGTTTTATTTATTGTATACTATATGCATATTTACAGCGCTCTGGACTTATACTGTGATTGCAGCATAATTCCGTTTTGGAATTGGTTAAAACTAGTAGGGAAGTACGGGTCAACTATTACTTGCTTTGAGCGAAATGGTGCATTTCTGTCAAGTTTACTTAGCTGCGCTTTCAACAAATGTAACGGTAAATAACATATCTGTAAGGTTGTCTATGAGAAATTTATTGTGAGCTTTAGCAATTAGTATATGTATCAACACTTACACCAAATAATATTATAAATACGCCAAATTGAAAGGCCAGCAGTGTCCGGATTAAAAATAATATTATAACGCTCAGGATTCCAAAAACGGATTTTCTTTATTGACAGTGAACGTGAACGCATGCTTGATAATACAATTCCGAGGCTTCAACCACGGAGTCGAATATTTCAAATCGTAAAATATAATAAAAAGGACAAAAAATATATAAACAAGTCGCCATTTTCTAGAATTTTGGGAAATGATTAGTTAAATACAAATTCAACTTTTTTTAGCTAGTATTTTATACCATTTTAAGCTTAAACAATCATAATACACATATCAATTATTTACAAATATTTTTTAAAGCCCGAAATATTTAACAAAATAATGTTTTTAGAGTGGTGTATCCACACTCTCACAAATTTCTGTGACAATTATTACATTTTAATTTAACTCTTCAATTGCCATAGAAACTATATGTCCCGATAACTTCTGCACCAACGGAGGAACCTGTTTTGTAAATGAGTTTGGAGACCCTTCTTGTCTTTGTCCCGGAGATTGGATAGGTGCAAAATGCAATGGTAAATACTTAAAGTAATGTATAAAGAAACGTTAAGACTATATGTTCTACCAAGTTGTTTTATAAATATAATCATTAAGAGAAGAAACAAACGAGGTAACACAAATATAACCTACTCTAAGAGTGTTATCATGCTTTGTTCATTCACCTAGACTCATCATCATCATATATTACCACATGTTATGCAATTAGAAACGACACGCTTACTGAAATCATTTATCAACCGCCTGAAAAAATTCAGATAAATATTTGCAAGTTATCTAAACCTTTGTATATTTAATAGTAAAGAAATAACACCTATAAAGTATTTTTAAGTACACGACGAAGCAGTTATATGTACACCTAATTAATTGTGTCAGAAGTTTACCTGAAGAAACATTTCGATACCTTTAATATGTAGATTTTCTATTTGGATTTTTTAAGCAAGATCATTCTCATAACTGTCATGTATGTTGCTGATAATGGTTGAAAAAAGGCAGCCTTAGTATAACGCTGTTCAGTAATCATAATTCAATTAAGCCCCTCTCTCTCCCCTAAAAAATAAAGTTCGAGTAACAAACATACAACATAAAATTGAAAATGGAAATGGGGAATGTGCCAAAGAGACAACAACCCGACCATTGAAATAAACAACAGCAGAAGGTCACCAACAGGTCTTCAATATAGCGAGAAATTCCTGCACCCAGAGGCGTCCTTCAGCTGGCCCCTAAACAAATATATACTAGTTCAGTGATAATGAACGCCATACTAATTTCCAAATTGTACACAAGAAACTAAAATTAAAATAATACAAGACTAACAAAGGCCAGAGGCTCTTGACTTGGGACAGGCGCAAAAATGCGGCAGGGTTAACCATGTTTGTGAGATCTCAACCCTCCGCTATACCTCTAGCCAATGTAGAAAAGTAAACGCATAACAATACGCACATTAAAATTCAGTCCAAGAGAAGTCCGAGTCTGATGTCAGAAGATGTAACCAAAGAAAATAAACAAAATGACAATAATACATAAATAACAACAGACTACTAGCAGTTAACTGACATGACAGCTCCAGACTTCAATTAAACTGACTGAAAGATTATGATTTCATCATATGACATGTATGAACATCAGGCACAATCCTTCCCGTTAGGGGTTTAGTATCATACCATCATAACATATATGAGAAGAACATAACCCGTGTCATGCCAACAACTGGTTTTTGAATAAATGTGTTTAGTTCCGATGCAAAGACCCTATAAGTGAATCAATATTAACGCCAAAATATGCAATCTTTAATGACCTGACAACAGTATCGTAACTATATCCCTTCTTAATAAGTCTATTCAAATGTTTCGTTAGTTTTTGAGGTGAATACTGACACCTTTGTGCTTTATAAAGAATATTTCCATAAAAAATTGGATGTGAAATACCTGAACGTATAAGAAGTCTGCATGTTGAACTATATTTACGAATGATGTCCTTTAATTTAGTAAATGTTTTAAATAGTTTGTGATATCGAAAACCCTTGTGTAATAATTTTTCAGTAATACATAAATTTCTCTCGTTAAAATCTAAAACATTGTTACATACACGAGCGAATCGTACAAGTTGAGATATATAAACACCGTAAGAGTGTGACAAGGGCACGTCACCATCTAAAAATGGATAATTAACGATAGGAAATGAAAAATCATCTCTTTTATCATAAATTTTAGTATTCAGCTTTCCGTTAGTGATATAGATATCAAGATCGAGGAAAGGACAGAGGTCATTGTTAGTATTAGCTTTATTTAAAGTAAGTTCAGCAGGATAAGTTTCTTTAATATACATACTGAAGTCGTCATTATTGAGAGCCAAAAACTATAAGAAGAAAACATTGTAATAAGAGAAGCATAACACTATAAAGAATGCAATAACCAACAGACATAACAATGAACTGTATATAACAACTGCCATATTCCCGACTAAGTACATGAAATTTTAAGAAATAAAGGCAACAATAGCATACCGCTGTTAAAAAAAAATCAAGAAAAACCTAGCTTTATGCTGGTGTAAGGGCATACGATACAGTTTTGATCGTATAAGAACATTTTGATGAAAATTTGCATATAGGATAATTTTACCTGATTAAATCAAATATGTAATAAAAATACCTGTATGTGCTACTTTTTGTGTAAAATGTGGCCGAAATTTTTAGATATTTGTTAAAAATTCGGGTTTGTTGACGTTTTGTTTTTCCTTTCGAAAGAATTCCATAACTTTTTTGTTTTAAAAGACAAAAACAGCTGTTGTTTGTTAAATTATTTGCTATATCCATTCTACATAAGTGTCCCATAAATTTGTGATTTTTTTTATAGAAATAACTTATTCTTATCAAATGTTCATGAATAGAGAAAAAATCTGTTTTTTTGCTGTATATTTATCAAAGTTTTAGCATTATTGACTTTTTTTTTAAATTGGTATAAAACTTTTCAAACATAGTTAAACCAAATGTCATTTTAGAAATGAGGGGTCCATGAACTCGTTTTAAAGTGTAATCAATTTAAATGATAAACATAAGTCGAAAAAAACATCTTTTCCTGATATATCACAGATTGACGTCGCGAAAATAACGTTTTACGTAAGCAAAGTCATTACCCCCCCCCCCCCCCTGTAACTGTATCGTATGCCCTTAATGCGCTAACAATACATATAATTGATGTTGCTATTAGAATATATTATATTGAAACGGTAAAATTTGTAGAATTTGTCTTCCTTTAACCATACTGTTTATTTTAGTACATCCTTGTCATAATAATCCGTGTGGCATTCATGGTGTTTGTGAAATGGGCGGTTTTCAAACTGCTACGTGTCATTGCTATGGAAACTGGACGGGGCAATTCTGCGAAAGTAAGTTATTTTTGTTTTGTTTAGTTAATACAGTAAGTTTAATGTCATTTTATGCAATTTGCCTAAGTTAATGATTTTTTAATGTATACCAAGAACACTTGACGGTTCGACCAGAGGTTAAATAAAATGTAAAAAGTTGGAAACTACATAGAAAAACACCTATAGACACAGTTTACTTTAAAGAAGGTATTAGATTAGTTAAGAAAACCTGCATTAATTCTTACTGCTTAATTTCATGATTTTAGTTTAACTATTTTTAAATTTGATGTTTCTATCATTTTTTTCTTCTTAATTGATTTTTTCATATTCAACCTATTTGTTATGATTTAAAAACATATTGTGCATTATATAAACTTAACGAAATAAATAAATTGTAAACAGTTGATAGTATGACTTATATTTTTTCATGTAATTAAACAACAAAACTTAGGAACTAAGCTTACTCCATGCATGCATAGATGAAGGCATCTAACGTTAAATTAGTCTGCTTGAATAATTAAACAATTTCCAATGTCTATGTAAAGTTAGTTTAGCTCATGCATACAAGAACTAAGTCTATTGTGTTAGTCCATGCAAGCATAAACGAAGTCAACATGAGTTTTTCGTCCATATATGCATGGACTAAGTCTGTTGTGTTACATGTAGTACATGCAAGCAATGACTAAGTTAACGTTAGCTGCCTTCGTCCCAATATATAATTATAATATAAAATGAAAAGATTTAGTCATACAATCTAGGGTTTGCAATTTATTTCTTAAGGTAAGTTATAATGCACAATATGAAATAATAATAAATTAGTGCCATTTGAAAAAATCAACTAAAAAAAAAAAGAAGAAAGTTACATCAAATTAAAAGATAATTGTACTAACATCATGAAATTAGGCGGTGAAAAGAAATGGAGGTTTTCTAGCTTGATGTTGATTTCTAGTTTTATTTAAGGTGGTACCCCACACCTTCACTAAAATTAAAATATTGACAAAGTATTTCATTTGACCGTTTGACAAAAATATAAAAATATAGAAAAAAATTGAACTTACAATTTTATCAGAAAATATACTGGTTATACAGCAGTTTGACAAACACAAATTTCGATCACTGAGAAGCCTAATATTTCCTTTACAACACAAGTTTATTAAAACGTTAAGCTGATGTAACAGAGTTATCTCCCTGTAGTGTTAGGTACCACCGTAATACCTTGTTTTTAGTGGAATTGAAAATTGTTAACGTGTTTTTTAGATAAGATAGTTCTATTTATTCATTGTTATCCATCAATGACTTTCACATAATCTGAGTTTAACGCTCCTAAACGAGATAATCATTGAATTGGATGCATGAATATTAGAAAGTGATGATATATTTTCTTTTCATTTCATTCATTAAAGTTATACCAAACGACAATGTTATCTAATTGCCAATGAAACAATTGTCTTTATAATTTGTCGAAATAGCTTCTTTTTACATCTTGTTGTTAGTGTTTTTTACATGTAAATACAGAGACTGTTGACATTTGAATGCATAAAAGACAATGGAAGACTGTTGACATTCGAATGCATATAAGACAATGAAAGATTATTTATCCTTTAAATATTTTTGCACAATTTAAAAAAAAAAAAAAAAAAAAAAAAAATTCATATTATGTTTTACTATTCACCATACATTTTATTAAATGTAATTGCACATTTTACAAATATTATAATAGATATTAAGAAAAATATATCTGTGATTACTCTGCAGGAAATCCTTGTGAAACGCAGGTATGCAACCAAAGCATGTGTTATTATAACGACACCGGGGCATCGATATGTCTAAACTTACAAGAAATTCTGTGCACTGGTATGTTAATTGAGGTTGGTCACATCTGAAAATGTGATTTTACCTAACATATGAGAATGTTTTTTATAATATGTGCTTTATAATTATTCAATCTAAGTTAAAACAATATAACCATCCGTACCATTAGTTATTATAACATCTACGCAGTGAGTTTTTCAATTTCTAGCGACATTTTTATGTTTATTATACACAATTACGTAGTTAATATAAGGGTCATCAACACAAAAAATGTCCAAAATCAAAAGACAAATAACGTTATACAGAGCAAATATTGTTTTACTAAAATAAATATTTATATTATATTGTTACTTTTTACTATGACTGCAATTTACATGATGCATGTAGTTGCTAGTGTGTGACAGCTTATTCATAGTCAATACAGGCATAGTAGTGTTAATGTTGTATATATATGCACTGTATGCTTTTGGCTGCGATACATGTTGTATTGATATTCCAATGCACGTTTGAAAATTGAAAAAAGATATGCCTCGTATACCACAATTTCAGATTAAATGTCATTATATTTTGCAATGTAAATAAGACTATATAAAATTTATTTCATACGATAAATTAAAACATGTTATTAGTTTTATATCTGCTCGTTACCTATTATTTACGTTTTGTTTAATACATGTTGTCAGTCTTGAATTGTATATGATTACGCACATTCAAATAGTCTTTAAATGTTTACAAAGTAAAGTTTTCCTGTTGAAATAATTTGTTTTGTAGTACATACTTGATGAAATATGTTAAATTGACAAGCATTTGGTTAACTAAAAACACATACATTTCGAGAACTAATTTCATGATTTTTTTCCTATTTCAGAATACAGCTTCAGCGTACATAATATGATAGCAAAATAACCACCAAATAATTTTGAATAGTTGATAAATGTTCTTCATTTTTCCTGTGCATTGTATTCCGATCTTTCTACGTAATTTGGGCTAACACTATGTAGTGTCCTTGTTTTTCTCACCTTCTTTTTTACTTATGTATCCACATTTTACTTACAATCATGAAAATTCGAATAACATTATAATAACCATTGAGAGACAATTATAAAACAAGTGTAATGTATCTTCATCTCAAGTACACCATCACTCGGCATTTTAACAAAATGTCGCTAAATGTGTGTCTCTTTTTACGCAGCAATATTGCATAATATTTGCTTACTCTTCCAGAGCACCTCAGATTATCCATAGTTTTTGGTGGGGTTCGTGTTGCTTAGTCTTTAGTTGTCTATGTTGTGTCTACTTACTAATATTTGTATGTTTGCCTTTTTATTTTTAGCGGCATGGAGTTGTCAGTTTATTCCCAATCTATGAGTTTGACGTTCCCTAATTTCTCTCGTCCCTCGTTCATATCTTCTGTCTACATGTAACTAGGGAGAAGTTCATGACTGACTACATTCCAATACCCACGTACATCAATCATTTCGGACATGTTCAGAATAACAAATTGATTACGGGCGAGTATGGGAAGACAATTACACATATGCCAATTGGAAGATTTAACACACGCAGTTATCATTATATGTTAACAAAGGATGCATTCTGTGTTTTCATTCACTATCTTTCTTTCGTGCTATTTTTCATAACTTGTAAACGTAAGTATTCAATTAATTTACACTACACAACTAGGGTCACTGACGTTCAAAATGGTGTGAGTTGAATAATTATTTTAGTTTGTTTTATTTAATTTAAGTTTCTAATTGATATATTTATATATTTCTCACGAAATCAAATGTAAGACTTATCTCAACTACATTATGTTTATATAAAACTTATTCCAACTCAATGTCAATAGTTGCGACTTGGATTACGATTTATTATGTTTAATATTGCTGATTTTTCTCTATTTTATAGATGGGGTTATCATTCCGTATTTCGACCTGCAGGAGATACAATGAAATACATATATAAATGAATACAGATGTTATGAACAGGTTTGATATCTGTACACTGAGCATGGAGCGAACTGCTTTGTTTGTATATTTGGGTTCTCTTTTAAAACAAGTGGGGTAAAACAAAATCTAGAAAAATATTGTCCGAAAAAAATATAGAATAAGAACTTATAAAACCTTATATTCCTAATTGTTTAAGTCTTCATTGGCAGGACTATTGTTACTCCTGTAGATTTTCGAGGCACATTCCATGTCATGACCGAACATTAAGCATTACTACACCATTTAAACAATACATTTAAGGTACATGTGTCTTAACTTATTGTCTTGAACGTAAAGAATTTGAAATATATATGTTATAATGTAATACATCGCGGAACATTGTGAAACGTGTTTTTGTTTTCGATTGCGCGAACATGATATGAAGTGTTAAGTGAGTCTTTAATAAAACTGTCAGACGAAATTAGTTCAATTGATAAAAAAAATGTAAAGGGCATCCATAATTTCGTGATGTCGTAGGAGTATGATATTAAAGATACCACGAAAACTATCTTAATGAAAGGGAATGACGTAGTATAACATGCAACGATTATTCTTACGTTAGTTGATGTTTTGTTTTTTAATTATATTAAGAGATACTGGAGGTTCCTTATTACGTCGGAAAAATAAGTCAAACGTAACAACAGAGGCAATGGATATACATGTTCCAGACCATACGAGTATTTGGACCGTACGCGTACGGTCCGGACCGTATACGTATACTCGTATGGTCCGACCATACGCGTACGGTCGGACCGTATGAGTATACTCGTACGGTCCAGCTGACCATACGTGTTTTGGTATCATATGGGTTAAATTAAAAAAAAAAAAAAAACAATAACCAAAAATGTGTAGCTTTAGTTCTCCAAGATGCTATTTTTACATCAGATGGGTAAGTGAATAAGCGTACAATTGAAATTAAATGTTTGTTTAATTCTATATCTGAATCCCATTGTTGTACTCTCGCTCCAGTTGACACTAACTAACACAAGGAATGTTATGTTTTTTATTAATTTACATTTACATGTTTGCGGTCCATTCATGTTCCTTTGCATATGCATTTTTTTTTTAAAGTTCACAAATATTATAAAGCAATTGTCCTTGTACGTTTTGTTTACATCCGTTAACTTCAATTTCAATGAGCATAATGGCCTTTAATTAATTACTGACATGCTAATTACAGGAGATTAACAAATTAAACTAGCGCGACCTTTTTAAAAAGTTAGGATATTAAGTTTTCATTTCAATATCAATTGAATTTTTTATATTAATTTGAGATATAAGATTTTTTTATCTGTTATTTACATTTATATCTGATAAACTTGACCATCTTCTTATTATTAGTTGGACCGTACGCGTACGGTCCGACCGTATGCGTATTTTGAAAAAGTACGCATACGGTCCAGACCGTACGCGTACGGTCCAGACCGTACGCGTACGGTCCAAATACTCATACGGTCTGGAACATGCATAGCATAGATGTTTCAAATTTGATATAATGTCATACGGTAAGTTTGTTTTACATACATTTACTTTGTCACGTAATTTCGTTTAGCAAACACTCTAATATATAGTTCCTCGATATTATAAGAAATCTAGAATGATATTCAAACGTCATGTTTTTTTTTTATTTCAGAAGACCGTTGAATGAAATTGAAAAGAACGAAACTGAAATGCCAGTCGAAAGATTTATTTAACGGTCACGACAAGACGAAGCAACAATATAACTTAGTTACTCGTTCGTTGTTATCAAATCTATGTTGACTGCAGACTTAAATACGCAACGAAGAACATTGTTCAAATGATGTAATATATATTTGTGTTACACATTGTTATTTGAGTTCTCCTAATACTTATTAAAATATTTACGGACAATGAACCACAGAGACAAAATATCATAAACATCGTTTTAAGCTTTTGTGTTGTATCAAATATGTAAAAATATACAAAAAGTTGTAACTTAATTAAAATCATTTTTGTCAAAGAAATTATATTATAGTCAACTAGCCATTACACAGGTTAAAGTGCCAATTGCAAAATTGTCACATGGACATACGGTATATGTTTTGATGGATAGTGTTGAAGGCCGTTCGGTGATCTATATAGATGTTGACATGTACTTATAATTATATATATATATATAAGTATAGTATACATCATGTAGTTGATACAATGTACTAAACATTATATACATGATTCAATGTACTTGCCATTGTATACTTCATGCAATGTTTTAAACGCAGCTATATGCTTCCCTTTTGTTTTCATGAGTTAATAATTCTCTTTAGTAAGATATAAATTTAAAAAAAAAATATATTCTTGCTATTTTGACTATGACATTTATCTTCAAACATTTGCATTTTTTATATAGCAACAATAACCTAACCCAAAATAAACTTTGACCTTTTAAAAAAACTATGCATTGTTTAATCAAGGAATAGATTCATTAGCGTTTTTGTAGACTAAACCCGAGTCTGACGTATATCATTTTAATTCTGGTATCAGTTTAGATCTGCATACCTTTTATAAAAATTGGTTACTGTGAGAGTATTTGCAGGTTTTCATAAAACTTCTGAAATAAGATATTCTTCGTCAAAATTAAGTTAGCTTCCCTGTAGAATATTGGAATCGATATAAGTAAAACCAGGAAATCCTTAAAAGTTTAGATGTTTTATGAAACCAAAATAAGTCTTTTTATAACATGTATAAGAGGTCCCAATCCATTGCTAGCTACAGGTTTCACCGCAAATGGAAATTGGACTTTAATTTGATATATACAATATCTACCATGATTACAGACAGCTTCTATAACGAGTTGAGAATATGATGGCATCCAGCATATACAGATATGATAGATAAAATAAATGCATAAAGAATTTCAGATTATTACTTAACATTTTTTAATTAATTGTCAATTTTCTTAAATTGTAAAGAAAACACAGCATTAATTTTTATTTACACTTTTCATGAATATGCCAAGCTATTGCTGATTGGACGCCATTGTTGTTAATTATGATATAAAAACTATGTGTTATCCTGTATCTTTAATAAATAATCATTTAAAGGGTTGAAACTTACATCCTTAATAGATTAACCTGTACTGAAATAAGGAGCAGTAACATTTATTTCATGGAATAGTTGTAAAAAAATAATAATCAATCAAAAAAGTAATTTTAATGTTAAATATATAAAAAATGATGTGGTATGATTGCAAATGAGACAACTGTCCACAAGAGACCAAAATGACACAGACATTAACAACTATAGGCTTTCAACAATGAGCAAAGCCCATACCGCATAGTCATCTATAAAAGTCCCCGATATGACAATGTAAAACAATTCAAACAAGAAAACTAACGACCTTATTTATGTAAGGATTATATTTCTTATATTGTTTTCTTCAACTTTATCGTGTTTTTAATTTAAAAAAATCAAGGATATTTTGTCAATAAACGGTAAAAAAGGGAACTATACATGAGCTTGCAAAATTAAAGCTATCAATTAAACAAAGCACCACAATTACACACACCAAAATAAAACACATACTTTTCGAGAAAAAAACGACAAAATATCCCGACGTCAAAATTTCCCAATTTACGGCAATATAATTGAGAAAGGAAATAGGGAATGTGTCAAAGCGATAACAACCTGACCATAGACCAGACAACAGCCGAATGTCACCAATGAGTCTTTAATGTAGCGATAAACTCCCGCACCCAGAGGCGTCCTTCATATGGTTTCTTAAAAAATATGTATACTAGTTCAGTGATAATGGACGTCATACTAAATTCCGAATGATACACAAGAAACTAAAATTAAGACTTATACAAGACCAACAAAGGCAAGAGGCTCCTGACTTGGGACATGCACAAAATTGCGGCGGGGTTAAATATGTTTATGAGATCTCTCCCATCCCTCTATACCTCTAGCCAATGTAGAAAAGTAAACGCATAACAATACGCACATTGGAATTCAGTTCAATAGAAGTCCGAGTCCGATTTCAGAAGATGTAACAAAAGAAAATAACCAAAATGACAATAAAACATAAATAACAATAGACTACTAGAAGTTTACTGACATGCCAGCTCCAGACCTCAATTTATCTGATTGAAAGATTATGTCTTCATCATATGAATATCAGGCACACTCCCTCCCGTTAGGGGTTAAGTATCATACTATCATAAAATACATGAAAAGAACATAACCCGTGTCATGCCAACAACTGTTTTTTTTTTAAATAAATGTGTTTAATAAATTTATTGATTTTATTTAGGTTGAGACGTTTTTAAACACATAACGTCGGGATTAACTATATTATGTTTGAAATGTTTGTACTGAATTAAAGATATATAAACCATCATTAATATATAATAAAATATATCAAGCAGTATTTGTCACGTTGATATACATTTTGTCTATCATTCTGGTTATATACCGTCGTGAGTGACTTTATTTATAGCTCCTTGTAAACTTACCTTTGATGTTTTAACATGGCAATTATATATTTGAAAAAAAAACGAACCTAAAGAGTTATTTATTAGAAATATAGCTACTTGGTAAACCTTTTGCAATATAATTTATAAGTTATATATTAATAACAAAATAGGCATATACACATTCAATAATACTTGAACCAGTGCTTCACATAATCTTTTATTGATTCAAATCTTCGTTCGTGACACATGCATACTATTCGCGGTATAAATTGTATGCATCAAACTTGCACTCGTCAAAATGTATTTCAGTGATGCCCGAGAATAATAATGATTTAATGTTTCCTTGTACACAGTTTAAGATAAAAATCCTGCCAACTGTTACTTGCAAATGTTGTAATCACCATTTAAGAATACAGATATGACACAAACGAACAGGTTAGATATTTCTTCATTTATATAAAGACCTTTCTATTTTATACTTCAGTAAACTTTCACACATTTACTTATCAGGCATTTTTCCAAAGTTTAAAAAAAAATCTTTATATGTATTGTTTGTATTTTTTGCTTGTTAACTAAATCAATTTCAAGAAAAAAACTTACATATTAAAACAGTCTACTTGAGTACGCGTACGTTAACGATATGTACGTTTAGTTGGTGGAAAAGGGGCTTTTACTGGAGACTTGAGTACAAGTACATTGTTTGAAAATTTAAACTTAATATATATGAGCTCTAATAAATACATTTCTAGAACAAAAAAACGTGGCCCCTTTCTCATCTTTTTCGTAGCGATGACGTATAATTTTATATTTCCGATAACGTACATGATACAATTTTTATCCTGTTATTCCCATTAACTACGCTAAGGTTTATTTGTTAATATCCAAATAGTTGTCTCTCATGCATGTTTTAAAGCAATCAACATAGTTAGAATGATAACCACAAACGGAACCTCAAAATGATTTGTTATCCAAAAAGAAGCAATCACATTATCGTTTTCGCAATATCAAAGCATTGTAACAGCAGACATTGCAAGTACAATTATAAATAAAACATGTATTGATTTATACATGTAATAGTTAATTGTCTAAATCACTTATAATCTCCATGCTCGTGTTTTATTTCTGTTTTTCAAGGATGCAGTTATGGATGTCTGTCATTCTTTATACAGTTATATTCTACATTCGAGTTGAAGGGGTTGAATCTTGTCCGGATAAATGTATATGTGAACTGATTTCCGATTTCTATGTACACGTGAACTGTTCTAATGTAGAACTTACAACCATGCCAGAACATTTTCCAAACGGCTCCTACGTCATGTAAGTAATCGATATATGTCCTGCTGCTAAAAATCTTTGATGTATACTAGATTACTTCTTATGGTCTACCAATATTGTACAACTCAAATCATTGTTATGCAAATTGAAGGGTAATTGTATATACCGTAATAAATCAATATTTGATAATTTTATTCATTTTCATCTTGAAAAAAACATCTCATATAACATGTATAACCCCCGGAATTTCTTAAGGTTGGTATTGCTCAGTTTATTTTTCGGTTCGGTATATTTACGAATTTGTTATGATTTTATCGTAATTCGATTTATTGCATTGTGCTGTTTTTGTATTTCTACTAAAAATTAAATAAAATAGAGAATTGAAATGGTGAATGTGTCAAAGAGACAACAATAAAAAGAGTAAAAAAAAAAAAAATGCCAACAGAAGACAACCGATGGATTTTCAACACAGCGAGAAAGTCCTACATCCAAAGGCGGAATTAAGCTGATTCCTAAACAACAATGAGTACTCGTTCAGTGATAATGGACGTCGTACTCAACTCTTAAGCATACACATTTAATAAAAAATAAAAGTAAAAACAGAATAAAAAAGACAAAATGACCCTTACTTAGCTTGGGACATGCGCAAAAATGCGTTGAGGTTAAACATGTCTAATGAGATCTCAACCTTTCACCTATACTTCTATTAAATGTAGATAAAACAAACACATAGCAATTTCCACAGTACAATGTAGTTAAAAAGAGGTCCAAGTCTGATGTAAGAAAAAGTAACAAAAGAAGTTAGCGAGGGACTACTACATGTAGCAGTGACTGATATGCAAGCTCAAGACATCAATTACTTTAGTAAACTTATTGAAACCTTGTGTTTTCATTATATTAAAATCCAGCACAATCCTTCCATTGGATAGGCGATATCACGAAAGCAGTATATTGACTTTTCTCTATGTTTATACGGAGAAAAAAAAAAGACATTTCACTTATATATTATTGTTTAACACCCAATCTCCCATAAAAACATGCGAAACAGTCCACAAGGGTGTCATCTGTACATTAAACATACATTTAAGTATATACATTTTTGGTTATATTAAGAGACATAGTTAAAAACGCATTAAAGCATATACGATAGGTGGGCTCTTGTTTTAGTACTTTATAAATTTCTCCTTGAATATAAATATTCAAATTTGCCTTTCTCTGAAATCAATGAAATTAATATATCAATCTGTAGACAATGTTGTGGATGTATTTTTTATTAACAATTATTATGTCTAACAATGTAAGTTAATCTAACAAGGAAGGCAAAACAATCAAAATGAATAATGTCATAAATATTGATTATCTATGGTACAAAGGAAGGTAATTCTGAGAAAAATGCATTTTCAAAAATCTGAATAATGAGTGTTCTGCTCTTGATGCATCTTAAAAGCTAACATTTCCTCTCTTTTTATAAAGATAAATATTAAACAAAGCCTTCCTAGTTGTAATCTAACAAGGCGTAAATACCTAAATGAAATACAGTCAAATTAACATTGATTTTTATTTGACCAATTGGATAATACAAAGAAATTCAATTATTAAAACAAACTTAAGTGTGCTGTCATATTTTTACTAGAGTTAACTCATCATTATAAAACAGTATAATGTATTTGAATGGTTCTTTTTATGAAATAATTATAAAACATTTTTTTTCTTGCTTTTTAAAGTTGACATCTTTAGATTGAAGTTTTCAAGATACTAGGCAAAATTTATAAAAAAAGGTGAAAAATCTTCATTAGAATGCTATAGATCGTCTGATGATTTGAGCCATGCAGATCTAGACTATTTTGTAGTCCTTTAATTTTTGCGCCTATTGTTCTATACACCTATATATTATACTATTAGAGGTTTTCCCATTTCAAAATAATACGCAAACACGCAAGATAAATGATTAAAATCGTCATTCAAGGAAAATAACACCAATAGGAAATAAAAGATCATAGTACTTTAACATGTTTAAGAGATTAAATGTCCTTTTGTTGATCTTTTTACAAAGTATCCAAAATATGCCTAAAATGCCCTTTTTGGAACGGCCACCCCCAAAATCTAGCTACATGTATACTTTAGCTTTAGCATTTCGTTAAGTTTCGAAGGACGAATGATGCTAGTTATAAAAATCAATTCAAATACCAGTTAAACATAACCTAATCTAGCATATTCAGAGTAACAAAATTGTGATATTTTCGTAGATTTTTTTAGAAGTGCAGGCATTTCCAGTAGATAGCGATGTAAAATATAAAATTAGCTTAAAACAAAATTTCAAAGTAAGCTTTTTTTTCTCTTGACTATCATAACATTTGTGCAAACGGAGTGCATCGGTAAGGGCAGTTTTTGGCCTCAAATTTCAAGTTCATCTAACGAAAGATTTTAGACACTTTTTAAACACTTAAGTGTCTATTTCAATTGATTCGATTAGTTTATGTGAACGATTTTAACTGATGTAGTCATTATAAACGCTCCAATTCAAGCTTAAATATGAACAATCTATCAAATATGCCAAAAAACGTCACTTTTCAGATGGTTTTTGTCAAAAATTAAAGTTGCCGCATCCGTGTTCATCCTCAATCTTTATATATATTATGTATCATCATCAAGTACAACTTATATTCATGGTATTGTTCTACCTTAGGATGAGACTACCTTTGGCATAACATTTAATATTTTCTATCTTATGCTCCGATGTGTCTTTTGTAGACGAAACGCGAGTCTGGCGCAAATACAAAAGTCAATCTTGATATCCATGAGTTTACTTATGTTTTCTTCTAAACCATTGCTCTGCAATCTTTGTTTTTTTTTTTTATCGAAGAATGACTTAGATTTAAAAAAATATTTTTTTCTTTACTACAAGGTTTATAAAACATTTTTGTTGTACAATAACTACACATGAATTAATAGCTTATTGCTGCTTATCAGACTTTGTAAAACTTTATTACGGTTTGAGAAAACTAAGGCCGTGTTCACACCAAACGTCGTGTACAGTAAATATGTGTACATTTGGTTTAATGTAATGTACACTAGTTAAATTGATCACATCTATACACCTTGTTTAGTTACCTGTACATAAGATTTGTTCACACTTATAAACTATATGTCATTAAAATGTTCATTACGTAGAACCGAATTCAAATTTTCGAACAAGTTTTCTAGCAGTTAAGGAACGACCATTTGACTTTAAAAAAGGGGGATGGATCTTTTCACAATTTGATTTAAAAAAATCGGGTCATACAGATGATTAAAATGAACAAATATTCTGAATCCAAAGTATCCAAATACATTATAGTGTTAAATATTGAATTGGTACCTTAAAAAAAAAAACTAAATACAAACTTTCGCACGAGAAAAAGTTTTGACTCAGAACACCCACCTTTTTTTGAAGAAAACTTGTTGCTCCTTTAAAAAAGTCATTTTGGATGATTTGCAGTAGTGTTAAGATGTCTCGATTACGCATTAAAAACATAGGCTGCATCAGCGTGTTTATAGACGAAGGAAAAGAATTGCGATGTTAAGGATCACTACATTTCTATCGTTTCTGTTTGTTTCAAATGTAATCTTTCTCCAAGGAGTATTTGGCAAAGGGAGGGGGTAATGCTGTTATTTTTTTTAATTTCTAATTGTATTTTAACGGATCTGAGATAATACACAAACAATTAACCTCACCCTTTTTCAGTAATACATTTATGAGTGAATCGTTGTTTGAGTAAAGACTAGTGACAAGTATTTCTGTCAGTGTGTTGGTCCAGGCGATTCAGGAAGACCTTTTCAAATAAATTGTTCGTTCGGCAATGATGATGGATGAGTCTTGATAAAGGGTTAATAAGGCTACGTAACGTGTGTTTATAATAGATGAATATATCAAATTGTGAAAAAAAAATTTTAAAATACTTTATTAATAAGTGTTATAAGTATCAATTTTATATAAAAATCGTTTCTTTTAAATATACATGGTCAAACTTAAAGTTCTGAACGCCTAGTTTTGTATACACTTAAACTACACAAGGCCTACATCGACTATCGACTGCATGTAGACAAAACATGATTTAAACCACATGTAAACAATGAGTTTTATCAATGGGAACGTAATTATGTTTAGTTTATATGTGAGTTACACTAACACAAAACCGAGTTTAGGTCAATGTTAACACGGCTTAATAAGCTAGGTTACTAATGAACATACGTTTTCACAATAAGTTTATCTAAAGGAACCAAGAGCTAACAAAAGAAGTTCTATGATAATACAATAAAAGGCAGTTCTGAATTATTCATTCGCGTTTTTTGACATTTGTATCTTTAATTGTACTATTATTTCCTCTTAATTTTTATTCGTACTGTTATATTTCTATAATTCCAATAGCTTTTTGTGTGACTTTTTAAAAAAAATAAATAAACTAAAAACGCTTATTTCGTCAAGTCTGTTTACACAATACACGAAGTATATAGTACAGAAAGTCACAGGAGACAAAGTCACATACATATAGTAGCATACAAAAAGTAACAGGACAAAAGTCAAAATTCAGTTTTGAAAATATAATTTTTAATACAAAAATATATTGAATATTTTTTGAACTATTATATGAAGCATCTTTGTACTAGGAAATTATTTAGAAGGTATGAATGACGATAAAATAATTGTTACAAAATCAGAAATGTCAAAGTTGCTTCAGTTGGACCTTAAATGTTTATGGTTCAATGAAATATGTCCCTTGTATCATGTGTATAGCCCTCTTTAGATTAAAATTTTATAAATCTTCATTTATGAAAACGTATAAACAATTCCCAAACTTTTAATGACTATATGAAACTAAAAGAAACTATTTCAGATATTTCTCTGACTTATATATTCAAGCAATTGTTAACAAATTATATGTGACGTTTTTCATGCGATTTTTGTGATATCTAGTGTGACTATTTGTTCTGTGAATTTGTGTTATATAAAAAACGGTTTATACTATCAACAACACAATCTTTTTTTGTTGGCATCATTGTAAAATATATTATATCCTAAACCTTTTTGCTAGCCTCTTTGTCAATAAATTAGTTTGTTAGTTGATTTTTTAGTCAGTCGTGTTGTATGTCTCTGATTTATGTACAATATTTGACCGATGAATTCAAATTATAATCACATCTTTTATAATGTCTGTTTGGGCTGCTAAAAATGCTAATATCAATATATCGAAACAATTGACTGTCATGAAAGTGAAATGTTTAACTAGCTTTAACAGCAGGTTTAATTTACTAATTCCTAAGGAAAAAGTAAGATCACAAACATACTGAACTTAGAGGAAAATCAATTCAGAAAGTCAATAATCACATGGCAAAATCAAATAACAAAACGCATCAAAAACGAATGGACAAGAACTGTCATATTCCTGACTTGGTACAGGTAATTTCAAATGTAGAAAATGGTGGATTAAACCTGGTTTTATAGCGCTAACCCTCTCACTTTGATGACAGTCTCATTTAATGCCGTTATATTTACATTGATGCGTAAACTAAAAAGACACAATAAATAAAATAGTCAAAATATGGGTACATCAGTCATCATCGTATAACAATTTTAAAAGGAACAATTCAACAGAACACAAAAAACATCTATATACAAACACATTCATTGATTTGTGTGTCTGACGTCAGAAAATATTATACGTCACATACATTTGTCGTCCAATGTGCATGCAAACAATTTTAAAATTTACATAGGCAATGTTAGCATATAGGGTTAAAAAATCAAAAGTATGTAAGAAAAAATATCAAATATAGACCGAGATTGAAAATAGTCCAAAAGTTATACATAGAATTTATAAGAATCCACAAATAGTTAATTCCACTATCAGTCATCATCGTATAACAATTTTAAAAAGAACAATGAAGAAAATGATTTTACTAAATTATGAAAAAGGCAGTTGTGTTTAACTGGTTTCGTTGATAGAAAGAAAGCCTTTGTTTTACATAAATAGGGCCGTTAGTTTTCTCGTTTGAATTGTTTTACATTGTCTCATTGGGGCCTTTTATAGCGCACTATGCGGTATGGGCTTTGCTTACTTTCTATTTTCTATTTGATTTTGTCAGTTTTTATCGACTTTCCTTTTTTGAATTGCTTTGCATTCGTTATTTTAGTTTATACATTTTAAATAACAATCTATGTTATTGCTATATGTGAAAGATTGAATAATCTTAACATCAATATAGATCGATATAATAACATTATCACTTATGTCTGTTTGTTAATATCAGTGAAATAGAAGACACCATCATACAACATATCAAAAGCGGAGCATTTAGGAATTTAGATCACCTGTATCACGTGTAAGTAATAGTGTGTTGCAAGACAAATATAAGTAGTTAACATAAAATCTTTCACCACCAAAGCTTAAACGATTTTGTTCAACGAACGTACTTATATTTATTCCACTAAGTATGTTTAGTGACTCTAACCAACCTTATTATAATATATACTTTCAATGACTTATACATTGTGTTGATATACACGTCTAAATCTATGTGTTAACTGATCTATGTTTTTCTTAACATTGCTAAACACTTGAAAATTAAGTATATTTTGAAAATAACACTATCGATATTAAACGTTTATCATACGTTGCCTGTGATAATTCACCATTTGAAAGAGAGTTGTAAATATTCAGTGTACACGTATACCTGTTGCATGTTAAACATGCAGTGTAGTTATAACTTTTATTGACTGTACCGCTAATATATCTTGCTCAATCCCTTTCATATCTTATTGGGCGAACTTTTCTTAAAATAAATCATGTTGCACGATTCACTATCCTTGAAATTTTAACACAATTTTCACAAGCAATGTTACTTTTGAAATATATTAAATATCTATAATGTTAAAAGAATACCACCAAGATCTAGAGAACTGAAATTCTGGCGTACACAATAAACCTTCATCTTGTGAATACTTTACGTTCCTTGAAAATGCTTTACATTATGTCTTTATGTATTTGTATTTCTCAAATGTACTTGCACTGCATTAGATGTTACTTATTTTTTTAACTATGCGATCCACTAATTTCTTGGGTGATGAATTGTCCCATTCAGCGAACATTTAACACAGTGAAAATATACTTGTCAAATTGATCATAAAATCACGAAAATATAAAGCTGACGATATAATACATAAAGAACAATGGCTATTCTTGTTTCGGTTTATATGTTCGGTGCACTGTGTCTTTTTGAATGACTACCGAGTATGTAGCATAGTAATATAGTATCATAGCTATATTTCACAAATCTGTCGGGATTTTGGATACTCAATTATTATTCAACTTCGTACTTTGTTTATCCTTTAAATAAATAAACTCATCATATATATTAGGATTAGAATTTTATATATACGCCAGACGCGCGTTTCGTCTACAACAGAATAATCAGTGACGAATCAAAAAATGTTTGAAAAGCCAAATTAAGTTCGAAGTTGTAGAGCATTGATGACCAACAATTCCAAAAAGTTTTGCCAAATACAGCTAAGGTAATCTATTCCTGCGGTTGAAAAGCCTTAGTATTTTGAAAATTCAAAGTTTTGTTAAAAGATAATTTATCATTTTGAACATGTAAATTATATCTCAATACATAAGTGCTGACTACTAGGCTGGTGATACCCCCGGGGAAATAAATCTCCTCCAGCATGGGCATCGACACAGTGGTTATAAATAAATTCATCATAGATACCAGGATTAAAAATTTATATATACGCCAGACGCGCGTTTCGATTACAAAAGACTCATCAGTGACACTCGAATCGAAAAATGTTTAAAAAATTAAATAAAGTTCGACGCAAGTACATCTGTTAAATGCCGGTATTTACGATGATTTTATGTGTACTTGTTTTGACTTTGTTTCTTCTCAGAACTACTGTTATTGATATATTTATAATGATAATGAAAAGAAATGCATTTATCATATAAGCAGATTGTTTGCTGAGATTTGTTCCAATTACTGCAAGTACTTTTTTTTTCTTCTCTATTTGTAGTATTTTGATATACAGAGTAAAAAAAAAAACCTTCCAAATTTACAAATTCCTTTTCTGTCTACACATTCTCAAATCAAATGATAAGACCTTGGAAATTCAAAATAGAATATATTTTATAATGTTAATCTCATAAGTACAATCGAATAACTTGAGGTTTATATTCCTAATGAAAGTATAGAAGAAAAGAAAAGAAAAACTCCCCTTCGTGATACCTTTACTAGCAACTTAAAGTATCATGCAACGTGTGGTCCAAAGTTGTAATTGATTTTTCTTCGACATACATTGATATGAATTTGCTTTTATTTTTTGGCACACACTTACACCGGTAAATATCAATGTTTCAGTTATTCTATATGATTTGAAGTGTATCAATACATGTTTTCCCTTTCATAAATATAAATTATTTATAGGTATATATTTAGAAACAAGATGAAAAGGATTGAAAGTGGAGCGTTCGAAAACTTGCCTAACTTGATTGATCTGTAAGATATCTTAGAGCGACAACAAAACACGATGAAAAACGTTGATAACATAAAAAAAACCAATAGGATGACGTATACATATTAGGCAGAAAGTTATTTTTGATTACATATTGATAATAATTTAGTTACAACGCATTATACTATTTGAGGAAAAGATAGATATTAATGGCATGCGAATATAACATGCGTTAATTTTGTTTCACAATGGCATTTGCAATACAATATATGCTTCGGACGAAAAATTTTCAAAAGAATTTATATTTTTATTCGTTCAGTCAAATGTGTTATTTATGTTGAAAATCTCATTTAATTAGTAATTTGCAAAAAAAGTCATCATCTTAAAATAGCATCCGTATGTTATTGTACTCGAATAAATATGTATAGTCAAGTTAAAACGGTTGTGTATAGATACATAATTAAACATACATGTATTTAACTTTGCTATACACATTATAATTTTCTTCTTTAACGGTATTTTCAAAAGGAAATGTAACTATTTCTTATTAACTAACTGCCATCATCAAAGCTAAAGTGTTCAACATGTATGGTAATACATTATATATATATAATCAATAAGACCATGATATGTAAAAATAAACTTTCCAACCTAAATACAATATAAATTATGACGTCGTCTAAATTTCTTCATAAATAAAAATACTTTTTATAATTTTTCAGAATCTATATTTTCAAACGTAAGAAAAGATATTAAAATTGACTGCTATATTTAACGTTTCTAATAAAGTTCTGACGACAAAATCATGATGATCATCAACAAACGTGTTATATAAGACTTATTGGTAATAGTTTAAACACATGTATTTTATAAGAAATCAAGTTGATTTTTTACAGGAACATTTCTAATAACGAAATATTTGAAATTGAAAAGAATGCATTCCAGAACCTTCCTAATTTAATACAAATGTAAGTAGAGTAAGCATGCAAGATATATATACAAATGTATTTAGACATTTATATTTTCTCCTTCTAAAAATTTTAACACTGCGTAGGAATAAGAACTAACAATCTTTCTTAAGCGTGTTCGTACAGCACAACACAATTTTAAAGTCATGCAACTATCAGATTGTTGTTAGCTTAAAAATTGTTTCTCGATTAGCATCGTATCTGGTACGGTTAGTTTACACCAAACCGTTAGTGTTGTTTTGGGGTTTTATTTAATGCAGAAGTATTTCATATCTGATGATAAAATCAAAGATCAAAGATTTCGAATCTGCAAAACTATTAACACTTTTTACTTGATTTTTTTTATCGTATTCACAGCACTTCGTTTAAGAATCTATGTGAAATGATTAATTTAGTAAACAAGTGCATGAATCACGGCAATCTTTACACAAACTGAGTTGACATTTATGGTTATGTAAAAAGACTCATTATAGATACCAGGATTAAAATTTTATATTTACGCCAGACGCGTGTTTCGTCTACAAAAGACTCATCAGTGACGCTCGAATCAAAAGATGTTTAAAAGGTCAAATAAAGTACGAAGTTGAACATGTTGAAGAGCATTGAGGACCAAACATTCCTAAAATTAGTGCCAAATACAGCTAAATAATCTATTCCTGAGGTAGAAATGCCTTAGTTTTTTTTCAAAAATAAATTAAAAAAAAAAAATTAACAGGTAATTTATAATTATGACCCTATCAATGATTACTCAAGTCAACACAGAAGTAATTTGACATTATTACAAAATTATGTTAATATTTCATTAGTTCTTTCATGGTTTGATTAAGATAATGAATTAAATGAACCACATATTAATGTGAAAACGAAAATGACTGCGAATATGATTTTATTCTTATCTTATAATTAATACAATATAATTAGTTTTTTTTTATGTTAACAATGCTTTTATTTGTTCATGTTTTCGTACAAACCAGTTCGTTCATTTGCAATGTTATTCAAAGCAAACTAATTGTTCAAGATACATTGGATCTACACTGTGTCTTAAAGGTATTTTGTTTTTTGTTAATTGTTTTGGTTTAAATATGCTGATTTATAAAAGTTTTTCCAAACTTGTTTCTGAATTCCATATTTGAATTTCCTGTTGAATTGTAATACCGAATTGTTATAATTTTCAATAACAAATAGTTAAATATGTGTGCCGGTTCACCACTGTCCGATGTTGGGGAATGGGGAGTGCACGCACAAATATGTCTATTTTTATTTTATGTTTGTCACAATTCAGTCAAAATAATGATCACTTTCATACATAGAAAAACCTATTATTATTTCTAGGTAAAATGCATATTTTCCGCATGTTATAAATACACATTCCTGACCTAGTATGTTCTTATTGGTGTATTTGATTTTGAAAACATTAGATTTACATAGTTGACATTATAATACTATTGTTTTTATTTTATTTTTCAACATGCAAAATGTACTGAAAAAATTATATATCAAAAAGAGTGTTTTTCGTTACGTTTATGTGTAAGACGTTGAAATGAAGTTACTTGCAGGTACTTGTATATCCTTTGTCAGTGTTGTAAATTAACAGTGATAGTTTTATGAGGGGGAGGGGCAGGACCTTTTTAAGGACGTCGGGATCCGGGAATTCTTTTGTCGAATTTCGGGATATCGGGATTTAAATTTCTTTAAATTCCAGACCTCGGGATTTCATGTTTATAACACCGGGATTTCGTGATCAGGACCCTCTGACCCCCTCTTCTTTTTATCGATTTGCATAGTGACAAGTGTAATTGATTGCAAATGTTCTTATTCGATCATATCACAGTTTCATTTCTTTAAATATATTGATATTTGCTTAAATATGTTCATTTAAAGAAGGTTTTATTTCGGAAACAATATACTAAAATATTAACCACTTTGTTGTAAAAACTCGAAAGTATTGTGTCGAAGTCCTGTATACTATTTTCCTGATAAATAGTGCCGAGGTCAACCATATCATTTTCATGCCGCAGGTCTTCAGCGGAAAAAAGGAGCAAGCGTCTGTTCACTAAAACTATGATAAAGGTCTGCTTGCTTCTTTCACATATTTCTTAAAACGGTCATTTATCTGCAATGGTTTCTACATTTATATCGTCATATGTTAATATTACGTCAATGTCATATGATGGCGACAATGAGAAGTCTGATAATTGTAATAAACCGAAATATTCAAGTATTTAAACCCCGTGTCAGGCTTCAATGTAATACCCTATAAATCTGTGACGAACTGTGTATTGTTACATAACAAACAAAATAAGCAACCATTGCCAAGCCTTAAGCCCGTTTGTATTTGAAAGGAGTACAGAAAGCATAAATATAGGCTTTACGGCATAGTAAGGGTTAAGTTGGTGTTCAAGTTACTTGAAATGAATTGTGCATGACTAATTAGACACGCCTTTAATAAATAAGGACTCCAAAATAGAATAAAAAAGCAGCCATCTAAATGTCCTTATTGCTAACTTTAGATTATTAAATAGCTTTCGGTTGATTAAATATCTACGGTTAATAGTAAAATTGTATTCGATTGGATATACAACTTGTCCGAAACAGGGAAATGCTAGCTGCAATAGGACTTTTATTACAAGATAAGACCACAACTCTTTACTAATAGTGGCCGTTATCGAATGAATAATCATGTCGTTTTTTTGCATACGTCTACCGTTCAGAAAAAAAAAAATTATCTGGTCTAATAGCATGAATAGCTTAACTTACGATTTTGGTAATGGTTAAACTTTATTCTACTACAACATACGTTTTACCTCAAGGCAACGCTCTATCTAGCAGAGTGTCGCTTTAAAATTGTTAGCATTTGCTTCAGGTTGGCCCACTTTAAATCTTGTCGTGAATATGCATGACATATTTGCCACTGGACATTTAGGCATCAGTAAATTAACCATTTAATCTATAGTCTAGTTTATAATTTTCTTACTAGGTAATTTTCTAATTTTTATATATTTGATTTTTTTCATCTTTGATTTTGAAAAGTACATTTTTGCTTTTCATTTATTCTCTTATTTTTTTTTTATAATATTCAATAAAATAGGAGAGTAGAACAGAAAACACATATTCATTGTGTGCTTATAACTCTTAAATTAAAGCGTACAACGACCAGTGTCTCGTCTAGGTGACAACATTTGATATTTCAAGTTTTTTCTTATATCTGGTATAATAGTTGTAACAGATAAACATCACATATACATATTTTAGCTTAGTTTTGCTGTCAGAATATAAAGAGAAATACATCAAATTACAAAAAAAAGAGGATTAAACGGTTCGTTCTACAGTTACTTGCAACAGTTGTTTGCTTGAATGGGCACAATAGTGTTGTCTATAAATACGAATTATAATCACGTGCAGTTATTTATCAACTAAAAATCCCCCAAACACGTTTAACTATCATGACAATGTATGATTCATGAAAAAATATGTTGACTTCAAACGAACAAATTAGTACGTTTTTATTGTTTTCAAATGTTTAATAACGGCCCTAGTTTTTGGTACGGTAGCAAAACATAAAACAATATCACATTATTAACTAGATGAATCAATAATACATTTTACAATAACAATGCATGTTGAACTCAAATTCAATTTCTTTATCATGTTTATTGGTGTTGAATCACAGGAAAGGGACATTCTAAAATTATTCATAAATTCTTAAAATTGAAAATGTCACAATATTCAAACAGAGAAGTGAGTCAATTTAAGGGTACAATTTAAATTACAAACAAAGGATCATAATTGGTCAGATAGAAAAATATAAACTCTAAAGAAGAAATACAGGTGTGATGACTGTTGTAATAATGCTACCCTGGATCTATCATGTCAGCTGCTAAAATACTTCCTTTACACTTAGATAAGACAAACCTAATATGATGATTGACCATCAATTGTTGCTATTGTATGATCAAATCTAACAAATACTCGATAAAGCGGTTGATTATTTTTTGGAGACGTGTTTTAATTGAGCAAATTCTGAAGAAAACCAAATGTAGAGCTATACATATGATGAGATTGCTGTCAATTGTACTACGCGAAATAAATGTGAATGATAGAATCTGTTGCACAAATATATATATTTGTTGATTTCTAGGGACTTGAGAAATAATGATATATCAGTTATTAAAACCACTACCTTTGAAAGTTTATTGAACATGTCTGCACTGTAAGTATGACTCACATGTTGTTTAAAATAAAATTTAGTTAAATTGAGATAAAAAAAATAATACTAACCCTAGATGTATGAAGAAATATGTGTCATATGACTGTTCAAGAGTTTAACCAAAACGAGAGGTTTCTACATTTGTACTTATAAATATGTTACTGAAATTGTGTTTTATCTTTCAATATATAAAAACGTTTTTCTGACTTCATTTTTAGAAAAGTTCTAAAACAAAAATTGCACTGCTGAAAGCTTGCTGTATTGTTTTAAATGAATTATATCAACACTATGGATAAGAAATAATGTCTTCAAATTAAATCAACAACAAATCAAAGCACATTAAATATGAACTTATTGTAATGATTTAAAAAGTTAGGTAATTTTTAATTCAGTTTCACACTAAAATAAATTCCTGCAATGACAAACAATTTCCACACCAAAAAATAGTAAATAGGGTCATAGGTGAACATTATTATTCACCCGATTATCAAAAAAAGTTTCAAACAGATATCAAATCCTACATGTCTATGTAACATATTATATTAATGAAATTACATTAGTTGTCTTACTTAGATAGTTAACCGCTTTTCAATAGTTGCAACATGGATTTAGTGAATACAAATATCGGTGAAAAACTAAACTGTTGGCAACATTCACATCAAGTATAAGATGAACACGACGGAACAACAGAAACTTTAAACTGTAACATTAACAAACGCCAGCAGACATATATAACAGACTATTGTAAACAAAAATCTGCCATATTCCTGACTTGACATAGAACATTTTAATAAAAAGAAAACAAAGATTGGCTGGACACGGTTACGTTGCTTGCCAAACCTCCCGCTTATCTAACCATAAGTTAGAAATACCGTTTATACATGTTATATGTGCTGTTTTTCATCTGTCTGTTTTCTGTAGATTTGGTTGAGTTATACGTATCCGGTACATTTGTAACGATTCGTCGTGTTCTTTCAGTTTTGTTATACTTGTTATATAGGTATCATACAGATGAGCATCATACTATAAACATCAGCATCATCCATCTTATAAAAAACTTATCTCATACACAAAGAATGTACCAACACTATTAATAAGAAATAATGTCTTCAAATTAAATCAACAACAAATTAGATCACATTATATATTAACTTATCGTAATAATTTAAAAAGAGTTTTGGTTACTATTCATATCAGCTTCTAGAACAGTGTTGTATGAAGTCCGAATTTCCACGTGCATTAATTCATAAAATGTATCAAAACTTCGTTTTAATTTATTTGAATTTCTTCAACAATTTCAGGATATTAGATAACAACAGGATATCATCGATACAGCCTAATTCCTTTATACATTTAAATAATTTAAGATATTTGTAAGTTTTTAGTACATTATCTTTCTTTATTTTAATGATGTAATAAGAAAAAAAGAAAATAAGGATACAGACACAATTGTTTCAGTGATATATGACTATACACATCACGCTTTGATAGGTCTTATGCGTAGATATTTTTGATAAATTAAGCAACTGAGTACATACATGCTCGATAAGATGAAAATATGTGACAGGGTGGTCTATAACTAGTAATCTACAACACTTTTTATACCAGAATATTTCATTTAATGATATAATAATTGATTTGTTTTGTTAAACTCAACTTCTAACAGTGTTTGATTTGTTATGCCAGTTTTTCTTTTATCGGTGAAGAAAAAACCTTGACTCAACCACCAACCTGTAGTAGTAAAATCCTGATCTCATAGTCATTTATTAACAGGAAATGTCACTAGCATTTAGGAAAACTATCTGTTTAGTATGGTTACAAGTTTTAACATGTTTTAAATTAACTAAGCCCTTTGAGGTGATAATTTTGTTCGCCTTGCGAAGAGTCTTTACACCCATACAAGATAAAGATCGTCACATTGATTTATTGAGTCCCAACATTAAACCAAAACAAAAATCCCTCACAAGTTTGTAGTTTCGTGGTTATCAGACGTAACGTTTGGGACGTCATTGCACATTTCACTATTGTAATACACAGAGCCTAAAACAAGTTTGATTATAAAAAAGTCGAAGAAAGACAGGTTCATTAATTATGAAAAATTATGATTTATGTTTAAAATTAATAAAACATTGATGATGAAGTATGATTTCAAATGAGACAACTTTTCGCAAAAGACCAAAACTAGGACAGATATTAACAACTATAGGTCGCCATGCTGCCTTTAGCGTCAACCTGGGAACAGCATTTTTAAGAATTAAAACATCTTCAGGATTAATAATCATTCCTTTAATCTCGCAAAGGTCATTTATATCACGGTATTGGAAATAGGCTTACAAATACTTTAACTTTATTTAAGGTGGTACCCAACACTTTGACTAAAATGATTTGGCTCGTTTAATTTTCTTAAAATTTTGACAAAGTATTTATTTTGACCCTTTTACAAAAATATAAAAATTTCAAAAAAAAACCGACCGTTTTATCAGAAAAATTACACTGATTATATAGCAGTTTGACAAACACTTATTTTGATCATTGAGAAGCTTAATATTCCCTTAACAACACAACGTAATTAAAACGTTTAGCTGATTTTACAGAGTTATCTCCCTGTAGTGTTGGGTACCACCTTAATATACAAATGTATCTATCCTTTCAGAAAACTAACAAACAATACCATAAACAACGTGCAGCCGGATTACTTTAATGGTCTTTCCTTAATGGAAGAAATGTAAGCAACATATATTTGTGGTAAAATGTTATTTATAAATCGAAAGAAACAAACTGTACTTCGATTGACAAGTTCATTGTATTTGTTTTTATTTGTGTGACAACAAATAACAAATAACGTTATCGAACAGACAAAAAATTGTTATTTGTTTTCTGAGGCAAACAACTTTACACTAAAACGTTTAAAAACAATAATAAAAACAAATGAAAAAAGATTGTAGAAAAACGAAAGGACAAAACATGACATGAAAATAAAGAACAAAAAAAAAAACCGGATAAACATTGTGCAGGTAAAACTAATCAGATACCAAACGTCAATAGCTTAATGAAAAATAACAAAATCAGTGTGTCAGCTTTAATCAAAGAAGTTGCAATAAAATTGAAATTCAAGTTTAGGTAAATATATATCATTTTAGACGAGCATATACCAATTTGCATTCACTATCTGAATAAGGTTCACTCCTATTTTGAAACAACAATACACATTGTTTATGTTGTCCTTTCTTGTGATTGTGTGCTGCATAGAACAATTTCAACATAACTTGTTAAATAGCTTGCATAATGATGTCGGACAAGACAACAATGACAATTATAAATAAACCATATAACTTTAAAACTATTGAGGATACTCTATGACGAGTGTCAATACTATTGCAAGGAATAGTAAAACCGAATGTATAATGTTTACGTATTCAGTTAAAATGTAGTATTTTGTTAATATGTATAACTGGTTCAAATTAATTCATAAATAGATGGCTGGACACCAATACTATTGAAAGTTTAGAAGGTGGGATTTTTCACAATATGCCAAACTTGAATAAGTTGTAAGTTTTCATATTAATTACGTAACATGACTAAAGAAAAAAAAAAGAATATAATGTATAAACAAAACTATAAAATTCAGAAAAGCCCGGTTTAAGTTATAGGGAAACCTTATCTTGCACCCATTGGGTTTTTTCTCTTTCCAAAAAAAAAAAATTCACAACCATAATTCAAAGTGATATGTTACAGTTAATTGTAGTCTGCTATTTTCTGTCAGAAAGTCACATTATGCAACAAAATTTTCTTACAAGTGAGTGCACCTGCTCCCTGTATCTATGCACTTCTGTTGATTAAGTATCCCATCAATAAAATCAATATTATTCAAAGGACTTAACCATTACGTTTGTGTTGAATTTCATATTTGTTTGGTTTGTATTCTTAGATCATTTCGACTATGAGGTGTATTTTTTTATACGTATAAAGCTATTCAGTTTAATGAAAATATAAACTTCTAAACATTGACGAAAATTTAAGTCAATACAAATCGTATTATAAGTGTTACATCAAACGAAAAATAAGTAAGCAACTGTTCGTTAATCCTTTTTCCAAATATTTCAATTTTTCAATAAAGCAATAATTAGGATACATTTGAAAATAATAAAAACAAAGATCGTTTTCTGAAATTCTAAAATAATCGCATAACTATATGATGCGCTGGTATGGAACGCCACAGCTGTCTTATGTGGAACTCTGATATTACTTTATGTTGTTTTACTATTACTTGATTATATTATGTCTTTACTTAATATGGTTTTGACATTACTTAATGATGTTTCGATATTACACGTTATGATTTCATATTGACTTGATATAGTTTTGTCATTGCTCAATATGGTTTTGTCATTACTCAATATGGTTTTGTCATTACTCGATGTGGTTGTGTCATTACTCAATGTGGTTGTGACATTAGTCAATGTGGTTTTAACATTACTAGATGTGAATGTGACTTAACGTTATGTAGTTGTTTCATTACATGATGTGGTTTTGTTATTTCGTAATGATGATTTGCCTATTCTTTATATGGTTTTAACATTACGTAATGATGTTTCAAAATTTGACGATTCTACACAACTTGATATGTTTGTTTCGTTATTTGATGTGGTCGTGTCATTCTTTGATGTGGTTATCCCATTACTTGATGAGGTAAAACCACGTGACCAATTCGGAAAAAAATGTTCTATTTTTAAACAGATTTCAATATGTCGTTTGTTTAAAGCCCTAGTTTTTGGTGGGGTTCGTGTTGCTTATTCTTTAGTTTTCTATGTTTTGTCATGTGTACTATTGTTTGTCTGTTTGTCTTTTTCATTTTTAGCCATGGCGTTGTCAGTTTATTTTCGATTTATGAGTTTGACTGTCCCTCTGGTATTTTTCGTCCCTCTTTTGTTTAATGTGCTTTGGATGGGAATCGCTATCCATTGAGTCAAAGTTCAAATTTAAGTTCGAGTGGTAGTTCAAAGTGATGTGGTATAAAAAAGGGGAACGGCAGACAATAATAAGGAAAAAAAGTACTAAAAATATTACAGTATTTCGGACATAGTTGGGACATCCCTAACAACTTGGTCCTGCCGTTTTTTTCTCTCTTAGTTTTCAAATGGAAGCAGTATTATAATAAATTTGTTAAATATTCCGCGGAACCCTGTGTCTCGCCTGATATTGTTGATGTCAGTGCAAAAGCGTTATGTTGACCGGCTGTACATTTATCGATACGTTTATCGGTAAAAACAAAATAAAAAAAAAGTTTTTTTGTAGATGCTTTTTCTTGATATTGAGGACACAAATCAAAAGACTTGTACTTTATTGTTAACAAATTAGTCACTTTAAATCAACTCACACTAAGGTAGCAGGGAACTGGGGGAGGGGGAGGGGTTGGGCTCTGACTAAGCGACAAAGCATCAATACTATAAAATAAGAATTATCCGATGTTTTTTAGTGTGAATGATCATCTGAACATATACGAATATCAATCTTTTATTTTTAGCAATTGAATTTTCTGATCTACCTCGCACTAATTGAAAAAAAAACTGTTTGAAATATCTGTTTCACATGTGACGACGGATATTTTCCAGTTGCCGTAACCTAAATTCTGGCATCTCTTCCTCCAATGTGAACTACCAAATAAAACCAAATCACTGGGTTTGTACTTTCAAAAATAACCCAACGGGTGCCACTCGTTGAGCAGAATCTCCTTACCTTTCTTGAGCTCTTGAGCACCCGATGCCCCCCCCCCCCCCCCTTCCGATGAATTTGTATTACCCAGTCATTACGATCTATTGAGTCAGCCAATTGAAACGGTTTTTTATGCCCCTGCAACTGAAAGTATATAGTTATTCCGCATACTAGTAACTCCTCCTACAATTTCAATTATAGGAAGTTTTCTCTTTACTGTTTGGTTCATATATTGAAGGTGTGCATGTGGTCGTTTTTTTTTTAAATATTTGCTCTTTTGGGAAATAGTTAAACTTTGTCATTTTTGGGGTATAAGCGGTTAAATGTTATAGTTATTTTAAAATAACACTTTTAATCTGCGGGGGCATCAATTGTGTCTCCCAGGCACAATTATATCTCAGAGAAAGTCCTAAATTTACTTTGTTATAATACAGCTACTTTAGAGAGGGGTGCGGGTGTATCACTTTGTCTAGTTTACATATTTTTCTCATGTTGTGCTGTTACACTACTGTAACAGTCCGATGTTAGGTTAGGATTTATCGGTCACATACATGTTAAACTCCGCCATGTGCACTTTCTGTATGTACCTGCCCGAGTCAGGAGCATGACGTTCAATTGTCGCCGTTGTATCATGTGTGTCATATTTGTTTTTTGTAGGTTTTGTTTATTTATAAATTATACCGTAAGTGTTTTCGTTTGATTTTCTTCACATGGTGCATGGTGTTTTTTGTAGCTGACTATACGCTGTGTTGAAGGCTGTTCTGTTGCATATATATGATTTCTTATACTCACTGCATTTAGACTCTGGTGGATAGTTGTCACATTGGCAATTACACCACATCTAACTTCATTTCAATCTATATGTTGCGTTTTGTATACTGTTACATTGTTTATCTTTTGTACGCATACCACAGAGCCCTCTTTTCGGAAGCCCGAGCAAAAGCCCTTGTCCGCGATAGAAAATTTAATTACAAACTCATATAAGATAGCTCGAATTCAACTCGAAATCTTAATTAATCTACATGAAACTTAAATTTAAATCTCACACAAACTCTACCTCAAAAAGTGACTCAAATTTAAAGTTGTAACTAGAAATCTACCTTTAAATGTGACTCTAACTAGAAGTCCAACTCGAAACTCAATGCCAAGTAGAACTTTAATTCTAATAATGGCCTGAATTCGAAATCGAAGACCAACTCAAAGTTTAACTCAACAGTAACCCGGACTTTAGTTTGAACTCTAATTCGATGGATGGTCATAATCATCCAAGGCACATACAACATGGAAATCTATTTAAAAATAGAACAGGTTTTTCCTAATTGGTCACGTGGTTTTACCTCATCAAGTAATGGGATAACCACATCAAAGAATGACACGACCACATGAAATAATGAAACAAACACATCAAGAAGTGTAAAATCGTCAAATTTTGAAACATCATTACGTAATGTTAAAACCATATAAAGAATAGGCAAATCATCATTACGAAATAACAAAACCACATCATATAATGAAACAACTACATAACGTTAAGTCACATTCACATCTAGTTATGTTAAAACCACATTGACTAATGTCACAACCACATCGAGTAATGCCACAACCACATCGAGAAATGACAAAACCATATTGAATAATGACAAAACCATATTGATCAATGACAAAACTATATCAAGTCAATACGAAATCATAACGTGTAATATCGAAACATCATTAAGTAATGTCAAAACCATATTAAGTAAAAACAAAATATCATCAAGTAATAGTAAAACAACATATAGTAATACCAGAGTTCCACATAAGACAGCTGTGGCGTTCCATACGCTGGCTGAGACTTCTATCGAATGAAATATACATACTGATGAACTTATATATGTATACTTATATCAAGGTTCTTGCAGAACAATAAGATATCCGTGATTAAAAACATTACCTTTCAAAGTCTACTAGATCTAACCGAAATGTAAGTATGACTAACCCGCTATTTGCCAATAACGCTCTATCCACGTTTACTAACATTGAAAAGCAGGTAATTGCTTTTCAACATATTTATGGCATATGAAATATTTTCTTATTTTAGTAAAAAATAAAACAGGGAGACACTGTTTTATTCTAATAAACATTCACTAATTTTAATGTGATGTAATCTAATACGCATTTCTGAAATTACCTACAATTTGTAAACCGACGGATATTTTGGTGACATTGCAGGGATTGGTGTAAATTATATGTCAGCTTTTATTATCTGGATATTATTTTCTATGTTCTCGAGTAGTATGTAAATAGTGCATTTACGATGGCTGTTTTTAACTGTTCCCCCTGTTTTGTTATATGACTATTTGTATAGGACATCAACGACAACCGATACCAACTTTAAGAAAACCTTTATCAAAAACAACATTATAACATTATAATTTCATACGGTTGAACGTCTCAAGCTTGGTTTCGATAAACTATATTTGCAGTCTATTATTGATTTGTTCTTTAAATATATACCGAATTTTCTCACCCGTCATGTCCTAAACATCTCTACATCAATAAACATAATATTAGAGCTGTTTGAATATTATGGATTTCAGGAGTCTGGAGAATAACAAGATATCAGTGATAGAGCCAAATTCCTTTATCAATTTGAACAGTTTAAGAGCTTTGTAAGTTTTGAGTACTAGTATATCTATATGTATTTAAATAACATACTTTGAAAATAAAAGCCTAACCAACAAGTATATCTTCAGTTACATATTACTAGACAACTGATTCTTTTAAAACCCTGAAGCATAGGTAGTTAATAAACAACGCAAAAATGGATTTAAATGATCGATAATTAAACAAAATGTGAAACTGTTGAATAATTCCAACTTTAGCTCTTCAAAATCGGTATATTTCTCAAATTTATTTCTTCATTTGATTGATAAAGTGGTTGTTGCGGTTAAAGGTTTCCTTCAATATAATAAGTATTATTGTAGTAGTTAGGTTTTTTTTTTGGCGAAGAAAAGCAGTGTGCCAGAAGATAATCTTTGACCCTCAGGAGAACCTTGTGAATACTGATTGTAATACTAAGTAAAACGTTTCTTCTACCTGCGGGGTTTGATCTCACAGCCCCAGATTATCAAATATAAAGCTTACGTTCATTAACACATATACATACGACATATCACAAATGATACTCTTAAATGAAAAGAAGGTATAACACTTATTATAAAATATAAGCATATATATATATATAGATATACGAAGAAGTGGTGTAAATGAGACGACTCTCCATCCAAATAACAATTTATAAAAGTAAACCAGTATAGGTCAATGTAAGGCCTTCAAAACGGCGCCTTGGCTCACACCGAACAACAAGCGACAACGGGCCCCAACATTACTATTGTTAAACTATTCAAACGGGAAAAGCAACAGTCTAATTTATATAAAAAGCGAGAAACAAGAAACACGTATACATTACATAATCAAACGACAACTACTGTACATTAGATACCTGACTTAGGACAGATGCATTTGCAGACGTTTTAATGGTATCAAACATTCTCCCTTTTTCTAAAACAATTGTATAACATTACAACATAGAAAAACACACATAAAATATCAATAGGAGGGCTTAACTCAATCAAAACACGTAAATGAACAATTTCCATTTAATTTTTAAATTAACTATAATCCATTTTATTTTTAAATCGAAGACCGACATATTTTTTCCATAAAAACTAAATAAATGTTAGAAAACGTGTAATCATGATTATTTAGAACCCCTTCTAAGCTCTTTAATTGCCTACGAATTAGGTTCCTTCGATATGTCATACTTATATGTAAATGACATTTTGATTTAACAATACCTTATTATATGCATATACATTGTATATTTACAGAAATCTAACAAGAAATAAAATTAATAGTGTAAATCAAGATTACTTTAATGGTTTATCTAATATTGAAGAAATGTAAGATATATATATTGTAATGCAATGTGTTTCATAATCAACCGTAGGCTGACAAACTGCTTCTGAATTGAATAGTAAACTTCATGTGTTTTTCCTTGTTAAAATACACATAATATATAATGTTTAACTTATTGTAAAGAGAGTCAATTATTTAAAAGGACAAAGTATACAACAAACGGGAACATATACATGATATACTTGTATACAAAAAAATACGTGTAAATGTTAGGCGGATCAAATATAAAACACTTTCACAAACTATTGAGCATTATCGGAACAGTTTTGTACTTAAACAATCGTAGTTATTGTAATAGGTTTTACACAATTGATATTGGCAATGTTGATTCTACGATGATTGTATACCGAGATTCTTTAACTAATTGACGGAAGCCAACACTTTTATTGACAAAGTAAACAGATATTTATGTGACATCTATGTGATGCAAAGACAAATGTCCACTAAAACAATAGTTATGAGATTATTAGGCATGCAGAATAGACAAGACAAGCATGTACATGTTGTGTATACCTACATAAAGACGACAGTAGAAACACGCTGTTTAAAAGTCAAGAATCGATGGAGATAAAAAACTAATCTGAGTTACAAACTAAAACCGATAGTTATACTATGTGCATTCCTTATAAACTATTGAATAAAAACGACGAGGAGTTGAAACGTTATTTAACGATTCATCAATACATCAAAAAATCAGTCAAGATATATTTAACATGTACATGTATATAATTACTTGATAACCTACCCAAATTAATTGAATTATAGCTGGTTGGATGAAAATAATATTACACTTATAGAAGAGGGAACGTTTCAAAATATGCCAAACTTGACCAAGCTGTAAGTTTTTATAAATATATAAAGTATCATGACAATAAAAATGTTACAACTTGTGTTTAATATGAGGCAAACTATGTAAAGGCAGACAGATTACTATCAAATATTAATGTTCTAAACACAACAAGTGAGAGAAAACTCAAAGAGTCATAATTCAACTTGTATGCTGGACTTATTCTTTGATTTTTATTTTGTACAATTTTCTTAATTTAAGTACCTACTCTCGTTTTACTAAATTCGTCTTGTTACCAGCCATCCCCTGTTTCTAAGAGTTACTGAAGACTACAGATGCAGTGACCATTTATTCCGAACCGGCAGTATAACTATCGCCAACGTTGGAAAATACTACTTTAAAATGCAAGTAGTAAAATTGAAACTGCATCATCATACAGAAATATTCCAAACAATAGAAGCAGAGATAGTCGTCAGTTCATGATAATGTATTCTAATGAATGATACAGTACTAATGAAATTTAGCCGAATTAAAAGGTTTAGAATGTCTGAGGTATTCTTAGAAAAAAGAAATCTAAAATATTTTTGTACAATTTTTATGTATATGAGTCATACACATGTGATTATAATTTTGAATTACTTATTATGATATCTAACGTGATCGGAGGTGTATGTTACATGATTTGTGTTCATTTACTGTTTAACGTGGTTTTGCTAACTCTTCTTTTCATGCATTTGTTAACTTTCTCTTCTGTAAAATATTATAAAAAGTAACATCTAATTAAAAGTTTGAAAGACAAAACATGGGACAGTCTCAACAATGAAAAAAAGCAACACAAACAAAATACCATACTCTAAAGGAAATTAAAGGTTTAATCCACCATTTTCTACACTTGAAAATGCCTGTACCAAGTCAGGAATATGACAATTCTTGTCCATTCGTTTTTGATGCGTTTTGTTATTTGATTTTGCCATGTGATTATGGACTTTCCGAATTGATTTTCCTCTAAGTTCAGTGTTTTTGTGCGTTTACTTTTTTCAAAACGGAAGTCCCTGATCGAATGGAATGTATTCGTTATTATCTATGTACAGTTAATATCTCAAAACAAGGCTGTAACATATAATGATACCTTGGGAAACCCGTTTTTGAAATTGTAATATTAAATATTAGTTCGCTCCTAGTTTTCTGGTATCGTCACCGTAATAAGCTATTTAAAGAATGTAAATGCCATCTGCAACATGTATCACAGAAACATTATTTCTGGTAATGCGGTAATGGTACTCATGGTACTGTTGATACTTTAAACATTGAATGAAATGATAATGTTGGTATCCGAGACCCAATCTAATAACAGTTTATAATGTCGTCGGCTGAAATTTGGTAAATATGTGTTGATAGTAAAATTGATATTTCCTAACAATACCCTTCATCTTTGCTTAATATGTATTTTATGTTCAATTAATGTTATTCACATTTATTCCTGTGTAAGATGTTCTATAACATTTCTTTTGTAATTGTTGCTAATGATTCGGAATTAAATAAATAATTTTAGATTATTAGTGTATTAGTATTTTGCATTTCGATTTTATTTTGGTGCATACAAATCAGCTAACTATATTTTACAATGCATACTTACAGAAGTCTAGATTTGTACTGTCACTGCAGCATAGTTCCGTTTTGGAATTGGTTAAAGTTTATTGGAAAGTATGCGTCAACTATAACATGCTTTGATCGGAATGGTGCTTTCCTGTCGAGTTTGCCTGTATCTGCTTTCGATAAATGCAACGGTAAAACACATACATTACCACACGTGCATGCATATGTTTTTTCTTTAAATGTTTGATGACATCTGTTGAATTATTAGCATTAACAAAAGTTGTGTATCAAGTTGAACTAATAATAAATTAATATCGCGACAGTAAGTTTAATAAAAAATAAATTAGGATGTAACGCGTCATCTGATTGGCTGACGTTGTTTTGTTTATCAGACCATAAATATAATTTAGCTATGTGACCGTGACGTCATCAATGTTTTTTCATGGCTTACTCTGGTTTAAAATGTTATCTATAATTAGATTATAAGAAATAATTGTAATATTTCATCTGACTTAAAAAAAATGTGTGCACACTTTAAAATAACCCGCTACGATACGCGTTTATTTAGCATTGTTCAGTGTGCACCACATTTTTTATGCTATTTCTTCATAGACAGAAAAAATATTGCGGTCATTCCTTTAATACAAATAAAGTTGATAATAAAAAGTTAAAACGCAGACGAAACTATCGTTAACTATGTTCAATGACATAAACAATATAAGCTATTCTTATCAAGAATGATAATAAAACATATTGAATATATCAAGGAACAAAGACGAAATACTGTAGAATGAAATAATAACAAATTAACACTGTATTAATTCTGCTAGCCATATTATTCTTACATGTATTTTCACTTACTATAGGAACAGTTTGCCCCGACAATTTTTGCTACAACGGAGGATCCTGTTTTCTTAACAGTTGTGATGAGACATCTTGCCTGTGTCTTGGAGATTGGACAGGGGCATCATGCAATGGTATTAACCTATAACAATTCTGAAAACAATAAATACCTTTAAGTAACGGGTACATTTTCTTTGAAAACTATTAAGTAAAAAAGGGCTCATAAATAGATAAAAAATATCCATAAATAAAAAAAAAACTGTACTGCATATCACCTTCAAATTTCAAATTCATACCTGCATGAAAAAAACACAATATATAAAACAAATGTATAAGGTGTACAATCGAATATGTTATGAACTTAATTTAAAAGTAATCCTTCATTTTAAAATATTTTTTTGTAGTTAACCCTTGTGATAAAAATCCGTGTGGTATCAATGGTGTTTGTGAAATTGACTTTTATCAAAAAGCTATATGTCACTGTCATGGAGACTGGCATGGACAATTTTGTGAAAGTAAGTTTAATTATGCATGTTATCTTTTGTTTTGTTTTGTCCCGGCTGATAAGGCTGCTACATGTAACAATATTCCTATTGTTTGACGTAAATTTTGCATTGAGGTTCTAACTAAAGTCAATAAGAGTTAAGCGCTGTTCGACAGTCAAAACTCGATTGAGAGAAAACACACCAGGGCCACAAACCATAACCGTTGGAAACACTTCAACCACAAGAGGAAAACAACGAAACAACAGAAACACTGAAGTGAATAAAACTAAAATGCAACACACACAGAAACGAACTAAAATATAACAACTCTCATATTCGTGATTTAAAACAGGTCATTTTGATGGGTTGAACCTGGTTTTTGTGGCTACAAAGAAAGGAAATCATGAAATTACCAACATTCCACCTCTGCCCATTTTCGGAAAATGACATCTGTAACAAAGTTAACATTTAACTACCTCTTTACAAGCAGAACCAAATACAATGAAAGTTCCAACTTTGTACTGGTATCCGAAGCTGCACAAAACAGTGTAGATGAATTGCGTCTGGCAATTGTTCCACTTCTAAATTATCTAGTATACTTACTAGTACACTTAGTACTATCAAAAACCTGGGAATAAATTGTTCAAATAAGGAATTGTCAAACATTCGTTGGAAGTACTTAATAAATTGCATTCATATATTGGTGATTTCCTCATTATCTTATTTTGAAAAAAATCCAACATCTGACTAAATGGACATTTAAAAAGTCGGAAAAAGAATATATATGTTCAGACTCTTTTATGTGATTTTTCATGACAACAAACAAAATAAGTATGCCAATTTGACCTGCTTTGATACTATAACTGCCCTTAGATTTTTACTAGATAACATGTTTGTTCGCTATGGAGATTCGGTATATCGTCAGGTTGTCTGAATTTCCTTGGCGACTTACTGTGCACCACTTATTGTGGACCTGTTTCTGTATTGTTATGAGTTACAATGTATGGCTAAAATCAGCAAAGACAAAACAAAACAACATCAGATTCGAACATTTAATTAACACTTTTTGATATTTAGAAAGATGCATGGGCTCTTAATGATGACGTTTTTGGTATGTACACTACGGGGATTTATCCTACCAAACTGACATTAAATAAAGCTAATACTTACAGTAACATTGCCTTTTCCTGGATCTTGATATTTATATCTTTAATAATAAGCAAAATACCAAATTTATGATAAAAGAGATGTATGTTCATTTCCTAATGCTAAAATTTTATTGTTAGATGGTGACGTTCCCTTGTCACTATCTTAGGGTGTATATATCTCAACTTGTTCGATTCGTACGTGTATGTAACAACGTATTGAAATTAACTTAATTTTATCATCGGTACAAGGACATAATTCATAGATATAAATCAACATGCATTCATCGTATACAATCATGTATTCCACATCAAATTATTTATTGTTATATTCTTTACAAAGCACAAAAATGTCAGCATTTACCTCAAACGTTTACTTAACCTTTAAACAGACTTATTAAGAAGGGATATAGTTACGATACTGTTGTCAGGTCATTAAGGATTGCATATTGTGGTATTAATATTTATTTATTCAGACGGTCTTCGTATGTGAAATACATACATTTATTTTGAAATCAGTTGTTGGCATGATTCAGGTTGAGTTCTTTTCAAATAGTTTATGATGGTCGCACACTAAATCCCTTACGGGAGGGATTGAACTTAATTTTCGTATGATGAAGACATAATCTTTCAGTCAGTTTAATTAATGTCTGGAGCTGTCATGTCAATAACTGCTAGTAGTCCTTTGTTAATTTATGTACCGATTTTATTTCGCTTACTTTCTTTTGTTACCTATTCTAATATTGTACTTGGACTTCCTTTAAACTTATTTTTACTGTGCATATTGCTATGTGTTTCTTTATTCTACATTCTATATAATGTGCAGGAAGTCCATGTGAAACGAAAGTATGCAACAACGAAATGTGTTATTATAACGACACAGGATCATTCATATGCCTGAGTCTACAACATATTCATTGTTCTGGTAAGCTATATAAGTACTTGCACCAACCCTTAATTGTTTGTGTAATTACCACGATAGGACACTAGGTTTAAAGTCTGACGTGAGAACACATATTATAGTTTTCCTAATTAAACAGTACCATATAAGTGCGTGTTGGTTACCTTATATCACATTGATAAGCACACGTGTCAATATTTGTTGTTAACAAGTGACATTTTGTTGTCTTTTGCACATTATTATTTTTTGCAAGATCTTTTGAATTATTGTAATAACACATTTTAAAAGTTTATATTCTTATCAATATTTGATTTTTATTATGATTTTATTGAATTTCATTTTACAATTATTCTAACATTTGTAATTACTATCATGTATTATTTTTGCTAGTTTATATCAGCTTTTATATAATCATTATAAGCTTAGTTGAGTTATATTGGTACATGCTTGCTTTTTTGCTGGCAAATTTACATGTGTATGCTGAAGGTATATTTACATATTATATCATGTTGTCTGATTTGTGATTATTCTATATGAAATACTCATTTTCATTTGTTTTCTAAAATTATTTGTTTATGATATAAATCACGAATCAATGCAGTATATGAACACACTAGTAATTTTGGGGCCCTTTATAGCTTGTTGTTCGGTGTGAGCCAAGGCTCCGTGTTGAAGGCCGTACTTTAACCTATAATGGTTTACTTTTTAAATTGTTATTTGTATGGAGAGTTGTCTCATTGGCACTCACACCACATCTTCCTATATCTACAAACATATACTTTCCTTACACTTCATTCACAAAAAGCGTTCTTCACAAATATTGAATTGTTAGTTAACACAAATGTTGTATATGCTTAACTTTACACTATGTCGGTACAACACTAAACATTGATTTAAAAAAAAATCAACATGTTACAATAAATTTGCAATACCTACATAGACTTATATTTCACATTTTCATGTATACATGTAGTACAGTTTACGAGTTCATAGTTCTGTCCTTTTGGTTCGTTTGTGTAATTCTTTAGTTAGTCTATTTACATCACACTTTTATTTTTTCAGTGAAGATATTGTTTTGTTTAATTCATATATTTTGTAATTTCAATTTATTAATTTTTGTATGATATGAATGCTTATGAATGAGCGTATTTATAATTTAAATAATCTTTTTACAAAGGTTTGATAACATTCTTTGTTTACAGAAAAACAAATCAGTACTGCTGACTGAATCGTTGCATACTATTAAAGTCTTAAACTGTTTACTAAATATTGTCTATGTATTCTGTGTATAAACCGTTTCTCTGATCGACCTTTAATCGTTGATTTCACTACATTGTTTAATATATTTACTGACAAATACAAACTTTTTTTGTTTTTTGATCATTTAACATTTTAACGATAATCGAGAGCATCACATCACAAGAAATTTTATGTAGGAATTACATGTATACGGTATAATAAGAATACTACTTATTGGATTCATTTCGATATAAGAATATCTGAGTGATCGAAAATGCAACACAGAAACATATAAGTTGTTTCATATATTCATTCTAATACGATTGTTTTTAATCTTTTAAAGCAAGTAAAATTAGATAAAATTTAAATAACATTGTCATTGTAGTCGGCTCTATTATACCTTAATCATGTTATTTAATTATTCATGTTGTTCTTTGTATGAGACGAAGAAATGGACAGATGCTACCTTTATCCTCCATTTCTAATCAATTGTACCCTTTTCTTCTTGAAGTTGAGATATCAGTTTCAATTTGATATATTTGGTAAGTAGCTCACAATTTAAAACATACAAAAGAAACCCCTCCAAAATGGAGAATCTTATAATCGATAACAGTCATAATTATTTGCAAATGTCGAAAGAAATAATAATTACATTCATTATTAACTACATTATGTTGATCAATATTTCAAGAACGTTTGAATATTTGAAAGTCTTACTTATATTCCCCTGCTTTAGGTAATTTAACATGTACGTTCCAATCATGGCAACGGTAAATTGCGATTATATCTGATTATATATAAAAAAAATTTACAAAAACTCGCACCGGGAACTTGTCAAATGTTAATACATTCTGAAGCGAACACACGTTTTTCTGAGGTTTAGTTTGACACAGGATCAGGTCAAGTAGCCATAGATCCCAATGAATATATCAACTAGTCACGGTTTACATTTTCCACACAAATATAATCATGATAATGTTTTCCATACGAGACATAGATTTAACACATCGTAATTATTAAACAATGCTCGCTATCGGCCCTCGTTGGTTAATACACACAGTAAGATATATGAAATCATATGATCTGTACATGTATGCATGTGACCTTCAAGTTTACACATTAACTGGTGATGGTACACGAAGTTTCATGGCATGTTAAGATGGTAGACGAAGCAAGTGTCAACATTGTCAGTGAACAAAGTTTCAACCATTTCGTTTACTGTTTCAATCCAAAAAATATCATACTAATACATAGAAGCATACTGATTAACATGCTTGAAACTTTTGTACATGCTCGCTATCGATTTTTATTCATATGGACGTTTATATTTGGTTAAATCGGAAGCATTTGCGATGGCAACTTAGATGGATTGTAGATTAATATACACCTTAAATCTAGAATTTAAACAGAAGTCCTTCATCTTAAATCTGATGTGATACCGTAACATTTTGACATTGGTATTCAAAAACGGATATCCAAAAAAACAATTGATATACATACATTTTTTACTGTGATCATTGTGCTACCGGTTCAAGTTCTACCGTAGGAATTCAAATTGAAAACAACATTGTTCATTTTTCAGGTAAACAAGTATTACAAGTCTGTTACAACATTTCTGCATACACAAGAAAAGAAATACGACATCAAAAGGACAACACATTAGAATAATTAGACAAATAATGCCACTACAGCATAGAAAAAGACGAAAACAGTCGGAACTTGTTATCTAACAATAAGTGTAAAAAACAAAAATTGAAAAAAACGTGCAAACCTGGATACTCTTATTTGTGAACGTAATTTTTACTAACTAAACAATACGAAAAGCACTACAAATAAATGAGCCAATGCATGGCCATTATATACATGCTTGTTGTCGTCTACACAGATCATATTGGGGTTACTGATGTCTATATCACATACACCTCACGACTCATCAAATACCTTAAGTTCTTAGCGACTATAAAACAGGGACAGTCAGTAAAATGTGTCCACTAATAAAAGCAATGAGAATACAAAAAAATGTTAAACCTCTTTGAATCAAACTGTTATCATTTGCAGTTTATTTTTGTTATTGTGCTGTTGGATGTCAGTTAAATTTCAATTTGTTTATTAATATTTTATAATTGGCTATCAAATTTTGTAAAGAAAGAAAAGGTATAAGATACCCTATGTTTTTTTCAGTTTAACAATATTATCCCACGAAAACGTCATGTAATCGATATCAAATATTATTAATCATTTAATCAACGAAAACTGATTAATATTGTTCGAAACATTCCAGTTTTATTGTATATCAATAGTTTTGGAATGGCTCAAATTTTTCCTGATTGCTTAGTGGGCTTTTATACTAAAATAAAGTTACATATAAAAATGCGTTTGTATTTTGAGAAGAAATCCTTGAATTACTTCTAATTCATTTTTTATAGCTTACACGATTTAGAGCGACATTAAATACATTGTGAATAATTGTCTCGTTGGCACTCACACACCTTCTCTTTAATTATCCGTTTGAGAATAATGGAAAGGGAGTGGAAAAGAATATAAGTGGGTTTCATTAAACATGTTAAAAAATATTTAAAAAATACCCAACATCATTTTACTTTAAATTACTACATGTACTGGTAAGTCCTATACTCATTGTTTTTAATAATTTTTTTTTAGATAAACAAAAACGATTAAAATTACTTGTGAAAACAGTCAGAATATTAAAGCTCTTGTTCTTTCAATATTGTATATATATAAGGGTGCGGTATGAGGTTGGGGTTCTTCAATTAAGGTATGAGACCATCATCAATTTCTCCCTAGAAGTTTTTGTTAAATTGGTACTTTAAAAAAGATGTGCAGAATTTATCATTGTTTCAAAGAAATAAATACTTGGCATGAGTAAATTTCATCTTGTCCAGTACTATACAAAATATTTCACGTACCATTTATTGCATATAAGAAACAAATTTCAATGGAAGTTTACCAACCAAATGTTACCCCTTATTAAACATAGGCACAAGCTTAAGTAACCATGTAACCTCGAAATATTCTACAGAAACCACCTCCAAAAAAGTAATGGTGCTTTCAAATACCCAAGATATATTTTTATGTCCCAGAAATGTTTTACTGCAATAAAATGCAGGATTAATTACCTAAACTATCTAGTTCAAGGGCATAATTTTCGTATGCAACCAGATGTGACGTACAATAATTTGGTAGTATTACACCTTAAAAAGAATTTTTGTTGAGTAAACATGTGACTTTTGATCCTTTGAACATGTTGAACTACTAGTTACTTCAAGCATTTCTGACAATTTTTGTCATAATCAGTTTCATAGTTTGACAAAATTCTAGTATAATGTAAGACAACATTAACGGTACTTCGAGCAACATTTCTTCGAAAAATCCTAACCAATCTGCATCATGATAGAATATCGTGTGGACCAAAAAATTATCCAATACTTATCTCATTTGTTTACAAAGAGTTGAATTTGATTCAAATATGACTTACGGATAATAAATACCACCAATAAAGCTTTTTATCTTCTTTATGTAATCTATTTTGGTCCATTTATACATCTTATTTCCTCAAGGTTTCAACTTTTCTCGCAAGCATATGTTATAATAAATGAGTAATTGAAGTATTTAAGCAGAATACAGAATCTGTATAAAAATTTACTGCATCCAAGTTTCAATAAGTCCTTACGTAAAATTTAATTTACTCCGCGTTCCACAGTGGGACATGACAGGCTTCTCTTGAGTGAATAATTTGTTGTTACTGGCTCAAAAATAATTTTCTCTATTTAAATCTATAAATTTATTAAGGTATTTTTTAGAAAAACATTTCTATTATAGCAGAATATAAGAAAAAGGGAGAAACAGCTTCTCAAAACACTATGTATGGCTTCTTCTTTGAACTGATATTCAAGGTAGAGTCCTATTTGAAGGGAATGTTGTCATAAAATGTGTTTTGGAGATTGAATCCATTCAGAATATCGAATTTCTTGTAATATTTTACTTAAATTGCAAGCAATTTTAACATTAACACATAAGAGTAATTACAAGGTCAAAAGTGCATGTACAGGTTCCCATATTAGGTGAAATACCACAAATTTCCCCTATAAGTCTTTGTTAAATTTGCACTTTAAACAAAAAATGTGCAAAAATTATCTTTGTTTCAAATATAGACATATTTGGCATGAGTGAATGTTTCTGCATACTTTACTGGTAATTCTTTCTATCATGTTTGTTTTCTTCTACATTGGTACCTTTGATTGATCGTCTTAAGGTCAAGTAACAGTACATGAACGCCGTCTAGCGGATTCCGTGAAATATTGCGACGTTTTGTACGAATTACGTCCCTTTGACCAGATTTTGCAATGATGAAATTGCACCCGGCGACTTTTCGAAGGGACAACGTCAACGGTAAATTTGACTGAAAGTATGTTACTTTTAGGAGAATGAACTTGTTTTACTAAAATTAAAAATTGAAAGTGAATATGAAAACAATCATGCAGACGATCTTCAAACTGAAATCAGGTGTTTGTCTGGCGTCAGGGACGTAGGGTGGTAGAGTTTGTATATCTGCCGACCAGTTAAAACAAGTGTGAATACTGTTGCTCACTACCATTTCTACATAATTGTGATGAGATAAAACAGTGTGGTCTCTGAAGTATTTTATTTGTAGTATGTCAAAACTGTCCTTACAAAAACCCTATATTCACTGCGAAAAGACATCGTCTAGCAGAAAATACGCAGAAGGAGTGCAAGTTTGAGACACTTATACTAAAGCTAAAACTTAGTATTGTACGGTAAGACTATATATCCAATATTTTGAAAATTATCACACCAGTCGGAACAAGTAAAAGTATTTTCAAATAATAGAAAAGGAAATGAACCACATAAACTAATACTGGTCATAAATTCGCCGCTGCTGTCAGTCAGTCATAGATGGCACTAAACTATCTTACACTTAAATCAATTAACCTTGTTCACGGTTGAAACAATAGTTTAATATTCATATACAGTTTTTAGACTATAACAAATTAAAAATAAACAAAAATGATGTTTCACGATCATTAATCCATCGCTACATTTTTTTTTCTAACGTTTTTTTTTGTAATGGTGTTTTCTTTCACGTCCGCAATTTCGATGTTAAAAATAGAACACAAATCTTTAAATAGATACATGTATAAATAGTATATGGTTTGAAGATTTATACATGGCTTAGTATCCTAATAGAATTGATTCGCATGGTTGTCTCCTCAAAGGAAATTGTTATATATATATATATATGGGTAAAAATTAACCGAATGAAAAAATGTACCCTAGCTGAAAGTAGCATCTCAAATATAAAATAGAACTGTTCTCTATTCTATTTCACTCCGAAAAATTGAAGGTTGAGAACGAGATTATATCGATCATTTCTATGTCATACTACTACTATATATACCTACTGAAAAATATGCACAGTGTCACAGGCTTTCAGTACCTAAAGTGAAATGTAAATCCCGTAAGTAGTCAGTATTTCAATAAAACAGCAACCAGACAACAACACATGTCCAAAAGAAAATTAAAAAGGAAAAGACATCTAATGATATGCATTTGTCGGGGGGGGGGGGGGTGTTCGAAATTCGAAAAAGAATAGCCGGATCTAGAAAGGATCAATCCCGTAATCCCGTGCTTAAAAACACCCGATCCCGGAGTCCCGTTAAAGACCCCCCCCCCCCCCCTCATTTGTATAGATGGACTAAATAACAAAACACAATATTTCCAGTCATGTCTCAGCCTGTGTGCGATTGTTTTTTTCTTTTTTTTTTCGGTTTTTTTTTTTTTTTTTTTTGGGGGGGGGTATTTTTGTAGGCATATTAAACATAAATATGTACAGCTGTGTTATGTCATATCTCAACCTCCGTATGTTTGGTTTTCTTGGAAATGTTTTACACGATGCATTTTCTGGAAAATACACTGTACTACAAAGACCGTGCAATGTCTTGAGAGAAAGCGAAATTCAGAGAGAGAAGCACATTAATTTATTGTCACATATAATTAGATCTCAAAGGGAGTTGCAGAATAACGGATACTGGCGAAATGTCAAAATTTAATAATAAAGTTTGCAAAATTATAAAGAATAACAACGGAAAATAAAATAATTATTTAATACAATAGTGTAGACCATGTACAGAATTAAGAAATCATGTAATGATAGAAGAGTGTTATGTTTAAAGATAAAGAACATTTAGGTCCACACTTTATATAGACCCTTAACAAATCGTTGGATTATCTCGGTGTTGCTGGTCAGTAATGAATAAAAAAATCACTGGTCAATTTAAATGTTGTTATAAGTGATGCAATATATTCTTATTTTCCTGTTCCCCTTATGTAACTTCCAGTTTTATTGAAGTTTACATCTATCAAAGCCTTAGTTTAATTTAGTTTCCTGTTATTACTACCCCCCCCCCCCCCCATATTTGTCGCATGTTGTGTATCATGTACTGATTCTATTTATACTTCCAGCATACATATGTACACTTATGGAACAATAACCATTTAGTAAACTTTTTTAAACGTTTGTGTAGACTTGTATACAATAAATTTTATACAGAACAAAAAAGATATTAACAAAGATGTTATTTTTTCTGCGTGTTTTACTTGTTAACTTGCAGATGTATAAATAACCACACGACACTCTTTCAAGAATTTGTAGAATCATTGATATAATGTTTGTTTATATATGCGATGTTAAGCAGAACTGAAGTATATGGACAGAACACGTTCTGTCGTGATATAGTACCAAAACACAAGCTTTTACATGTTCCGCTGCTAAAGAGACCGTTTTTTTTCAAAAGTGGCCAAATCATATATCGGAACGGAGAAAAGGTGTAAACAGATGACTTACAAGATAGTCTAAGATATTTTTGAATTGGTTACCCAAAAATGACCAAGTTCAACTATCTCTCATTAGAGCAAATATTAATAAAGATCAAAACCCTGACCACATGCAAACAGAAGGCATAGTGAAAACGTTCTAGGATTCAAACTGTAGATGTTTTTGCGGAATAACTATAACATGTATAAAGGGGGACGGAAGGACGGGCGGCCAGACGGAATGACGGGCTGAATGACGTCAAGGGGTAGTTGAGGGGGGGGGGAATTAAAAAATATAGCTTCAATTATATCTTTGATTGCGTCAACTTGTAGACAGTAACCCTGATGATTTCTATTTTTAAGTTTTACCATTTTTGCGTTCATGTACTTACAATGTATTTTTGTCTGAATTAGTAATTGTTTAAGATATGTATATTGATAATGAACATACATGTATCATATTTATTACAATGTATAATTTCATTTTAAAATGTTCCACAAGCATTAGCCTTTCAAAAAGGGCTAGTCGACTCTTAGCTGATGAAAATGGAAAGTGCTCTCGCTTTGTAGATTAATTCATTTACTATAATAGCCACGTGTATCAATCAACAAATTTTACCACACAAGTGAGGTCACACGTTATGAAGTAGTATATATCGTTTAACGTTGTTGTTTACGAAACTCCAGAAGATTCGACTATTTATAGATAAAAGTTACCTGTGTACCATTATCATGAATATGCATGATTAAAGAACAGGCAAAATCTAATTGCTAATAGATAGGACAAATCCGATACTCTACGGGATTGAAGGACATTTACTAGGTTTGGATTGTTCTAACCAATCAATAAACTTTGATTATTTACGTCTCGTAATATCTTCCAATCAGGTAGCAAGAAAAATTCACGCACTGAGTGTCCATCGTTCAATTCTTAATATCGACTCCTAGGAGTCGATAATAAAAGAGGGTCTGATTTGGGGTTTACGGAATACAGAATAATGGGCAAAAATTGCAGAATAAAATGCAAAAAAGAAAAAAAGAAAAAGAGTATAATGGGGTGCTAAAATATAAAGAATAAAGAATATTGGTAATACTAAATAAAAATTAATGATAACTATCCATACTCTTATGGTAAAAAGAATCTATCAATACGAAACACATAATCATCGTGCGTAATCAACACGAAGAACGTTGGAAATTTATAGCATGATTACTTGACGTTATGTAATAAAAATTACGACGTCACGAATTTTGATGGGTTTTTTTTGGCAAAAATGTTGGGTTTGCGTCGGTTCTACAAGGAAAACGAATTCGGTGACCATATTTTTTTTAATATCATCTAATTCGTAAGACAAAGAGGAAGAAAATATTAATTTGAAAAACAATTCTATGGAGCGGTTTACGTGATATATACCGGAAACTGAAAATTGTAGAAGAAAAACATAGACTTAGCACCCTATATATTCAATGTAATTTAGTACCCTCTCGGACCATTTTAAAAGTGGATTTTTCTTGAAAACGAAGTCGGTGACATATACTGTTTTTTACATTTTCTGATGTATCTTTTCAATATCTAATTGAGTTCTATTTTTTTTTTAAATCTATGGACTAGTTCATTTACTGATCCTTGACCTTAATCGATTGGTGTGATAAGAAAGTAAACACAAGACTTCTTAGGGAATTTATATCTTAGACGGTTGCATGTATTTTCAAAATATTAGAATACATCTTACAATTCTTACTACTAAGTATTTATGGTAAGGAAGAAGGCAAAAGAGAATTCGAACAATTGGGAAAACAACTACAAGTTACTGGTTTACATTTCTTAACCAACAATATCAAATGCTAATAACAATGAAAAACAATTTTAGAATAACTTATCATAGCAAGATAAAGTCATTAATTTGTATTAAGTACTTTCACCACTTAACTGCCTTGACCTTGTGCAAAAACACGTTTACGTCACATTTAACATCGTAAAACACGACGCAAATGTATTTGCGTTACATCTTTGATAATCATTGGTTATGTATTCTCTTCAATTTAAGTAAACTTAATACGAATTCAATATTATGTGTACGCTTTAAAGCGTACTTCTAATTTCTATCATAACTATCCTGTGTGTATTTCATATCTGAAGTATTGTTTGAATATTTTGTGCATAAATGACCTAGATAGTACATAAACAATTTAAAGTGCGGTGAGGTATTTTTCTGAATAACAAATTACATGCGAAGTATTATATTTGATTACAGGTAACTTTATATATTTTTCTTTGTATGAAAAATTACATGCTTCCTAGCTAAATTCCCACACAAAAATTATAATTTTATTCATAATGTTCATTCAATACATGACATCTTTTGAAGTGGCAACACCTAAACTCACAAAAGACTTCGTTCGTAACTATATACATCATTATGTAATGATAGGGTGTATGCATAATTGTATATATGCATTTTAATTAAAAGTTTCGAATAACTGCGACGCATATTCTCATTACATGTTACAAATGAGATCCCAGATTTCTATAATTGAAAGTATGATATTTATCTTTGTATAAATACATGCTACATTTTACAGCTTAAGTCTTTATCCTTATTTTCAACATTTTTTTTCATATTTTTTATATGAGTAAGTTATTCTTATTAACATGCCTCTACATTTGTTTTATTTTTGTCTTTAACACGTTTTGTTGAATTGTTAAACTTATGAATTTGAAGTAACGAATAAGGGAGTATGTATATAACATAGATTTTCTTTACAACGAAAAAAACCCACAAAGTTAAAATAAGATAATTAAATGACATAGCTTGTATTTGTCTATAGCTGATTTAGGATTAATGATTGTTAAATTTCGGGGAAACTGATAATGGGTCATACATTTGATACGTTGTGACGTTAACATGTCAAATTGTCGACTAATTAGTAGAAATTGTAAAATGTTAGTTTCACATTGTCATTGAGACATTTGTTTACATTTACAAATTATATTATATTAATAATAAAGCAAGAGGTAGAACATGTAGCACCAAGTGACACCAAGTGACACTATGAAGGAGTTTCTTATTAACATATTCGATGAATTTTGAGGTAGACTTTTAACAAAACAATGTGGGCACTCTCAATTTCATTATTATACTTTTTGAGACCTAAACATGTATCCATTCCGTTCTTTTTTTTTTACTTATTTCATTATCTGGTTGGACATAGCAGCATGCTATCAATATTTACAAGTAGATAAGAACAAGTAGATGGTCTTACCCATGAAAACATTGACTGAATATATAGAAATGGACTGTAAGTAATGGTCTTAACAGCAGTGAACTTACCAATAAATAAGCCTTGGCCATTGACCGAAATAAAACAAACATCTAAATTGGTTTGTTCGGTCTTGTTTTATAGAACAGTTTAATTCTAGAACGGTAAAATAGCAGTCTTAAAACAGGATTTTAATTTTCATACAAATAATATTTGAAGAACATTGATTTAATTTTAATATTCAAAATTGAATGTAACAAAGTACGAAAGTTTTGAATAAAACCTTTATTTATCAATAAATGTACCTATTTGTGCCTTACCTCATTTTTAGCTCATCTGGCCTAAAGGTCCAAGTGAGCTTTTCCCATCACTTTGCGCCCGGCGTTCGTCGTCGTCGTCCGTCGTCGTTAATTTTTACATAAATCTTCTCCTCTGAAACTACTGGGCCAAATTAAACCAAACTTGGCCACAATCATCATTGGGGTATCAAGTTTAAAAAATGTGTCCTGTGATTCGGCCAACTAACCAAGATGGCCGCCATGGCTAAAAATAGAACATAGGGGTAAAATGCAGTTTTTGGCTTATAACTCAAAAACCAAAGCATTTAGAGCAAATCTGACAGAGTAAAATTGTTGATTAAATCAGGATCTATCTGCCCTAAAATTTTCAGATAAATTGGACAATCCGTTGTTGGGTTGCTGCCCCTAAATTGGTAATTTAAAGGAAATATTTCTGTTTTTGGTTATTATCTTGAATATTAGTATAGATAGAGATAAACTGTAAACAGCAATAATGTTCATAAAAGTACGATTTACAAATAAGTCAACATGACCGAAATGGTCAGTTGACCCCTTTAGTAGTTATTGCCCTTTATAGTCAATTTTTAACCATTTTTCGTAAATCTTAGTAATCTTTTACAAAAATCTTCTCCTTTGAAACTACTGGGTCAAATTAATCCAAACTTGGCCACAATCATCATTGGGGTATCTAGTTTAAAAAAATGTGTCTGGTGATCAGGCCAACCAACCAAGACGGCCGCCATGGCTAAAAATAGAACATAGGGGTAAAATGCAGTTTTTGGCTTATAACTCAATAAAAACCAAAGCATTTAGAGCAAATCTGAAAATTGTTTATCAGGTTAAGATCTATATGCCCTGAAATTTTAAGATGAATCGGACAACCTGTTGTTGGGTTGCTGCCCCTAAATTGGTAATTTTAAGGAAATTTTACTGTTTTTGGCTATTATCTTGAATATTATTATAGATAGAGGTAAACTTTAAACAGCAATAATGTTTAGTTAAGTAAGATTTACAAATAAGTCAACATGACCGAAATGGTCAGTTGACCCCTTTAGGAGTAATTGCCCTTTATAGTCAATTTTAAATCATTTTTCGTAAATCTTAGTAATCTTTTACAAAAATCTTTCCTCTGAAACGACTGGGCCAAATTAATCCAAACTTGGCCACAATCATCTTTGGGGTATCTAGTTTAAAAAAATGTGTCCGGTGATCCGGCCAACAAACCAAGATGGCCGCCATGGCTAAAAATCGAACATAGGGGTAAAATGCAGTTTTTGGCTTATAACTGAAAAACCAAAGCATTTAGAGCAAATCTGACATGGGGTAAATTGTTTATCAGATCAAGATCTATCTGTCTATAAGATGAATCGGACAACCTGTTGTTGGGTGGCTGCCCCTAAATTGGTAAATTTAAGGAAATATTACTGTTTTGGGTTATTATCTTGAATATTATTATAGATAGAGATAAACTTTAAACAGCAATAATGTACAGCAAAGTAAGATTTACAAATAAGTCAACATGACTGAAATGGTCAATTGACCCCTAAGGAGTTATTGTCCTTTATAGTGAATGTTTAACAATTTTCATAAAATTTGTAAATTTTTACTAACATTTTCCCCTGAAACTACTGGGCCAAGTTCATTATAGATAGAGATAACTGTAAGCAGCAACAATGTTCAGTGAAGTCAAACGTACAAACACATCATCATCACCAAAACACAATTTTGTCATGAATCCATCTGCTTCCTTTGTTTAATATTCACATAAACCAAGGTGAGCGACACATGATCTTTAGAGCCTCTAGTTTACTTATACCAATCATACTCTTTTAGAATGCACACTGTTAAATATATTATGTTTTTTTCTCATACGTGATCATTACAGAAATGATTTAGGTGAGATGTGTTTGTAAAGGTACGACCGCGAATTATGAATGTTTACAAGAGAAGCAATACACAAAATCATTCAAATTAAACTTCATGCACTATTCTTTCGTAAATTTATATAAGTCAAGAGGTCATATCATATCCAATAACTGGTTTTTAAATGAATTTCAAATTAAAATCAAAGTCGAAACATGGAGTTTAAATATGGCAAATAGTCAATTAAAATACGGATGATAACTTTTTCACAATAATCTGGGGAACAAAAACCTGAAATAGGTAAAGGTGAACCAGGAAGCGTTTACTAATCAATAGAGCATGTTCCATTATACCAATTCAAAGGGTTTTCTAATAGTAAACAATGGAATAGGCTGACACACTTGAAACTTTGCACATTTTATTCATTTAAACACATATTTCTTTAATCGATGACGTCGTTGTATTGGGTAAGTGTTTCAACTTTTATTTTGTCTCTCGACGTCATGTCAATATAGAATATTCAAAATGAATTTAAGAGATGTCAGAGGTTTGCCAGAAAAAAATAATTATTGTATGTATACATGGTATATGTGATACTAGCTTTTAACATTAAGAGTTTGACTATCGCGTACCTGAGTCAATCATAATATTATTTGAGTTCCGCATTGGTCTTAGGCTTTATTTTTTATGTATTTTTATCGCTTGGATGCAAACGGAGAAGGCGAAAATTTTGTATTTGTTTGTTACCAGTGACTGAAAAGTTCATTTTTTCTCACCACTAGTTGGTTTATGAATGTCTATAACGAATAATATTGAGAGTGGGAATAGGGAATGTGTTAAACACCAATCCGTCCAAACGGCGGGAAAACAGTCAATAGTTACAAATTGAAAAGCATCTTTTAAGGTGACATTTGCTTTGTTTCTGCGTTGGCAGACAATAATTATGCAGTTTCAATGAGTTGATAATTTGAGATCGTCCTTAACCACTGCTTGTCGAGGATGTTTTCAGTGCATTAGCATGCTAATTTTGTTTTCATTGAAATTATTTATTATGAACTTTCAGAAATGAACAGTTTAATTTCAGAATTTATACATAATCTTATACCTTTCATAATAACAGGTTCCAAACAGACAATGTGCCCTATTGATAATGCATTGTAAATAATCAAGCAATTGTACCCTTTATGACCAATCATAACTTTGACCTTTGAAATTGACATCACATTTATAATCATATATCAAGAAGCTCAAATCAAAAGGACCTAGACCTAACGTTTTTTTTTAGATTCATCAACATACCACCTACGTCAGTTATATAATTTGTATTAATAGTCAACGGATAAGTTCGACTATAATGTATTAAAGGTACGCCATGTTCGAAGGATTTTTTTTTATTTAATATTTGTAATGTTTTTTTTTTAGAAAAAAGCATAATAAAGTTTTCGGTGTTAGGGGAGACAACTGCTATACAAGATCGTTACTATATAGTGCCCTAACCACAAGATGGCTTTCGGTCAACTGATTCCTGTTTTTTTGTGTCGTTGCTAAGGACATCGACTTCTAACCTTGACCTAATAGTGTAAAATATGTTATGCTGAATATTATTTCAATTCGAAGTTTTTTATACCTTATTTGAGTTATAAACTAATAGTTTTGGTGCCCTTTGTCCATGATAGTTCGTCCAATAATATTTTGGAATCAACATAACACACGTAGATCTCGATAAGACACACATTTTCTTTTTTATATTTATCTGCCATCTTTTACAATTATTGAGTAAATCCGATAACAAGCGAAGGTCAAAATTTAGGTCATGACGTTTACTTTTGACCTTGAGGCATTTTCATGTATACATTAATTGATGATCAGCGTTGAAAATCCTAGGTGGCAACGACTGTTTGTGAGATGTTTTGGCCAACCAACATCTGCTATTTTTTTAAATGGGCATAACCTTAACAATGAGTAGTTGAATTTTTTGGATTCAAATGTAACGAAAAACCGTGGTCTAGTCTTGATCAAATTCCACCCTTCGTTTTGTTGTTCTATCTTTTATGGTTACGATGTTTGAATGATAACAAGGTTGTCTGTGTTAGGTGAGATAGCCGCTATAAAAGAAATGTTACGGCGTGGTGCAGAAATCGTTTGAATGTTACAATAATCTAGTTTTAAGTACAGCTTATTTAAAATCAATTATTAAAACACATAAATGTCACTGATGAGTAAAAACAAATATTTCAGTTTTAATGCACACAAATGACAGTTTTGTACCAAAGGGAGATAATTTGGAGCTTGTTTAATAATATAAACATTTTAAAAGTCATCTGGGGCCAAAATGAATAGATTTTCGTTTTTATTTTGTGCCATAACATCAAGTAACAACTAATAGTGTAATAGATAAAATGTGGAATTAAGAATGAAAAAAAAAATTAAATTTTTGCTGAAATTATTGTACCCTGGACCCTTCTTAATGATCAACTCACATCAAGATTAATAACCACGAATTGGCAAAATGAGAACTTTATATCTTATACCGTATTAGTTTGAAAAGTGTTTAATTATACAGCTATACCTGCAAATATAACAAATGTTACGTCAGATACAATTGATTGCTGATCTACAATATATGATTGTTTCCATTTAGAAAACAATATGTCAACGGCATAAAAAATCAATATGTCAACCGCATAAACAATCAATATGCCAACAAGACATTAAAATATAGGACTTTAGTGTTGTTTACAGCAATTCATATGACTTTACGATCATGGATAATTGAAACAACGTTATATATCTTCATTTCAATTGAAGTTTGGTGGTGTGACAATTTGTTCAGAGTTAACGAATCTGCATGTCTCTTCAACATGTTCAATTTAATAAGACGGGTTGTTTTGACAAACAATTTTGTTTTAAACATGGAAACTATGATATGTAATTAATCATATATATTAATTTAATATTCAATTAATATGGTTCTGATTTCCGAGTAAGAATGATAAGTTTGACCTCGAATTTAATAATTGGTATTTTCTTACATTGATATAAAATTGAGAATGGAAATGTGGAACAAACAACTGTACTTAATCAGTTTTTATACTTGTTTCAGTAATATTCCAACTATGATGAAGATGTTGTGTATATCAACGTTGCTCTTGGCCTACATTATGCATGTTATCATAGTTGAATCGTGTCCTGTTAACTGTACCTGTTCATATCAAAGTGGTGATTTAAATGTATTCTGTAAAGGTAGAGGACTTACGCAAGTACCGTTAGACATTCCAAGTGATGTGCATACTATGTGAGTAGTTTTTTGTTTGAACAATTGTTATCTAACTTACATTAATTTGATGACTTTAGAAGTCTTTCTCAAACTAAACAAGTAAGGTTATATGATTAGGATAGTGATGACTGGACTGTAATTATCACCACATGAGAAACACCAATAGACGATCAAACAAGGGAAAAGTTTGCATCAAACCTTGACATCTCCATCAGACGAAATTGAAATAGTTCGCAGCATTCGAAAATCCAATTTGAATTATAGGAACACATATCCATAGTTTCTGTTCAGACTTTTGGTTATTTTAGAAATTTAAGACCACGATTTCGTATTGTGAACATAATTGTATGAATTTCAAGATTACAAATTCGTTATAAAAAATACGTCACTGTTTGTGATGTCCTGTGTTGTGTGTTGTTAAAGAACAATGTTCGTTATTTTTCAGTGATTTAGATGTTGAAACCAGTATCATATAATTGTTTGTGCCTTTCTCTGTAATGAGTGTGTGCGTATGTTTGTGATGTTTTTCTGTCAATTAGTGTTATCATTTTAACGACATTATAATCAGCGGTGTAATACCGTTGTCCATATTTAAATAAATATTGTGACTGCGTTCATCATATACACTAAAATTTCGCAATAATCTTTCTCATTCTCAAATAAAAATTTAAAAATTAAAATATAGTTTATATATTTATATTGCATACTGTATAATTGTAATAGTATTTTAATCATCGTTTAGATTGTGTTACTTTAGAAATACACCTTCACTTATTTCACAAATAGTTCTACATTGAAAATTATGAAGTCTTAGGAATAACAAAATGATTCATAATTGTCAGTCTTTTGTTTACAAAAGTAAGGATTTGAACTGAAACCAGTTCAAATGTGTTACTGAAACTAGTTCAAATGGTAGGGAAAATAAATAATCATGATAATAAGAAATAAAAAAGTACAAATATATATATATAGGTATATAATTTTAATCAAAGATGAATGTACGTGAACATGCAAGATGTCAAGGAGATTATACATGCTAAATTACCTATTGAAATCAGATTATAGGATTTTATATATACATTGTACTTCATTATGAAAAGATTATTTGTATCCACCCATTTGTATTGTCACTGGCGAATGGGATATAAGTTAGATGTCTTGTACTGTTTAAAGTATATGTATTTCAGGTACGTGAGGTAATTCCATGTATTACATTATTCATGAAAAAATTAAATACAAAAACATGCTTTTGATGTATTGTTCTGATATATGTACACAACATCTATAAAATACAATTGAGAATGGAAATGGAGACTTATACAAAATGTCATTATAATTCTCATTACACAATATTATTGTTCTTATTTTAGAGATCTCTCTTACAACAGTATCCAAACAATAGAAACTGGAGCGTTCGCTGATTTGAAAATCCTTTATGGAATGTATGTGTTTGTATCTATTAATTATCATAGTTATCTAACTTTTTGCAAGTTCACACATTTTTAAGAAACGGTCATATGATATGTAATCCTGGTACCTTTGATAACTATTCTAAACAACCAATTTAAGAGTGAACATTATACCATGAAGTCGTTTTCAGTATTTCGGTCAATTGCCAGTTTAATACACTTTTAAGACTAGTTGAGTTAGTATGTTAGTTTTCTGAAATTCCAGTTATTGTAGTTTCGACAGTAATTCTTACAATCGTTTCACTCAGTTTGTTATTCCGCAAATCAAACAATTTTCAAACAAATGTTCTATTAAGGGCAAACGATACAGTTACAGGGAAGTAATGACGTTGCTAACGTAATTTTTTTTTTCATGACGTCAAACCGTGACTTAACGGGAAAAGATGCAGTTTTCGACTGTTTTTATTATTGAAACTGATTTAACTTGAAAACATTTTGTTTAATTATGTAAGCATATTATGTGTATCAGTTTTCATGAAAAAGTCAATAGTGCTTTTTTTTAATTATATTAATCTACAGCCAAAAAAGAGGTTTTGGTACATTCATGAACATTTGGTCAATATGAGTTATTTGTAAAAATAAAATATACAAATTTATATAATATTCATATCAAACATTATTTACAAGTTATTTGACCAAAAAAAAAACAGCCTTGCGTTTATCTTTTAAAACACAAATGTTACGCATTTCTGTGAAGAGGAAAAATACGTTCACAAATCCGTATTTTGTGAAAATATCTGAAATTTCAACCTCAATATACTCCAAAAGTAGAACAAGATTGTATATTTTTTCTAACATATTTGATTAAATCAGGTAAAAAATCGCCTACAGGTATATTCAAATTCTCATCAAAATTTCATTATGTGATCAAAACTTTGTCGTATGCGCTTGAACGCAAATTTTAATTAAATGTTTCCAGTGTACAAATGTACCAAGACATGACCTGTTAATTTAGAATTATAATTAAGTTCAATTGAAAATCAACAGTTTTGTTTAAGCTACAAGACAAGTTAATGAGATCACCCGTCATTTCGGAAATATTTAAAGCTTTGTAAAAGATCTTCTATTCAATTAAGGTTGGCAATTTGAACCGTACGCTTTTTTATAAACATAGCAAAACGATTTACAAAATTCTTCTATGTTATTTATTTATTTATTTTCAATTTACAATTATCATTTGAGTCTTAAATATCACGACTCTTTGTTAACTGTATAGACTACTACACGGAAGCCGTGTGGAAAGAATTGAAACTGGAGCATTCACGAACTTACCAAGTTTGGACTACATGTAAGTTTTTTTTATATGTTAGCACACTTAGTGTTTAGGGTCGTAAACATCCATCACTGAGGGTAAACTTATAATTTAAAATATATACGGTTTAACTTAGCTTAAAGTGATATGCATATTCAGTGTAAAATTAACAGTGTCAGGGATAATTTCTGTCATTTTCAATTTGATTAACTTCGATTTCTTTTTCTCAACTGAATCATTATTCTTATCATATGATCTACCTGGAATTGATTGATGTACAATGTTCAAATTATCAAATATATATCATCAATAAAATAAGGAATGGAAATGGAAAATATGTCAAAGACACAACAATCCCTCTAAAGAGTAGAAAACACAGCCCAAGTTCACCAATGGGTCTTCAACACAGCGGGAAAACCCCCAACCCAATGTGAATTTTAGTTGGCCTCTATACCACAATGCAAACTAGTTTCGTGAACTGGAAAACATAAATAACTCCTAGGCATATAATAAACTCATCATAGAGATACAATTACATTTTTGAATTTACGCCATACACCCCTTTCGTCTACAAAATACTCATTAGTAACGCTCGAATTTAAAAGGTTAAAAAGGCCAAATAAAGTACGAAGTTTGGTTAGCATTTGAGGTGAATTCCGACATGTTTGTGCTTTGAAAAGATTGGTCTCCTCAATATTCTTCAACTTCGTAATTTATTTGGCTTTTTAAACATTTTTTTTATTCGAGCGTCACTGGCGAGTCTTTTGTAGACAAAACGCGCGTCTGGCGTAGGTGTAAAATTTTAGTCCTTTTATCAATGATGAGTTTAGTTAACATAAAAGATTGGATAAAAAATACCAGAACGTTTAAGATATAAAAAAGAAGATGTGGTATGATAGCCAATGAGACAACTGTCCACAAAAGACCAAAATGACACAGACATTAACAGATATGGCCGTTCGGCCATCAACATTGAGCAAGGCACATACCGCATAGTCAGATATAAAAGACCCCGGTATGACAATGTAAAACAATTCGAACGGGAAAACCAACGGCCTTATTTATATTTAAAAATGAACGAAACACAAATATGTAACAAATAAACAAACGACAACCACTGAATTACAGGCGTCTGACTTGGGACAGGCACATACAAAAATAATGTTAATAATATTAGCGGGATCCCAACCCTCCCCATAGTTGAAAAGGCTTAACTTATCAGATGGACAAAAATACAATTGGACGTGGCCGGGTACTTGTATATCCCGACAACAAACAGACACTAGAAACAGATGTCTGTATATTGATTTAACAATTTATGTTAGTTTACCGATGAAAACATTTAGTAAATGTTTTGACTAGCTTGTGGTATCAATGATGTGTGTAGTAATACCGGCGTCACACATCATCATATGGGTCCAACGTTGGCCGGGCGTGGTAAAAAATCGTGTACGTTGCCAATACGCTATTAATTCTGGATGCATTCAACCTGCCAATCATATCTGTATCTATCGTGTGCATAACAAGCTTTAAGTGTATATCAGGGCGTTCCAGTAACGTATGTTGGCGTATGCCTGGTGTTTGTCTAACGTAGATGGAATGCGCGCTACGAAGGGAAAAAGTCTGTTGAATGCTGAGACGCGTTCCGGTCGTATCAAACATAATTTCATAATACTTATGTATATAATTATACGTTGTTGCTTATGTTGACACAAATATAAATCACATGAGAACTTCTATTCTTATTTTTTCAGATATCTTTGGAGTAATGGGATAACACAAATTGACGGGAATGCTTTCAGCAATCTGTCGATGTTCAGATATATGTACGTATATTTGTTTATCTTATTCATATACATTTTCGTTATTCATTGAACAAACTAATAATGCTTTTTCTTAGACGTGAATTATTTTACTAAATGTAGACTCGCATTGCAGGTTTCTACATATTTGTGGTTTCTATCTTTATCTTTCTTTTCTTAATAAGTTAACAAAATTCAAGCTTCCAAACCAGTATACGAACTACCTAGTTCACTCTTTAACCGACGTTCTAGAGGTTTTCACATATAATCCACATGAGTTAAAAAAAAAAGTAACCTACACAAGTGTTCTTGTTAAACATGTGCAATATTGATAGCGTTTTATTTGCTCAACAGAGATCTGCATTATAACAGTATAAGTACACTATCAGCAGACACCTTTGTGGAACTGGAAAGCCTTTACACGATGTATGTTATAATATTATTTTGTATTTGAAATGCATAGCATTTTCTTCCATTAATATTTTCAATTATAAATTCTCATGAATTGTGAATCATTTATTTAGTTTTTATATACATGTAATCATTGTTTTAAATATACAAAAATATTAATTAGAACGTGTGATAAGTAAACAAAACATTTGGAATTACGAGGATAAACATTAACTCAATTCTGATTTGTATCCAGCATCATTGTATTATTTTAATTTTGCGACATAGACATGAGGGTATTCAAGTAAAAAAAAAATGTTACTGACTAGTCAAAGGAATCGAACCACCGATACTCGCATGTACACAAACCAGAACTCAAATATCGTAATTCCCTGTAACAGTTATAAAACGTATTTTGATATCCTAACTGTATTTAATAAAGCTGCACTAACTCGAAATTAATTATCACATGGTATGCATTTCTTTATTAAAACCCCGTAGACGGTTACAACAGAGTGGAGTTCAGCAGATTGCAAGTGGAGCATTCAAAGACCTGCCAAAGTTATACGAATTGTAAGATATCTTGCAGCAACAATGAGTTTACCATACACATCAACTAATTAAAAACTGTCATAGAAAATTATGTATTTCTGCCTTTGTATTTGTAAACATATTTGCTAGAAACGTAATCTGATAAATATTAACACTGTTATAAATCAAATAAAACTAGCTTCCGTTGTTGGTTGATTAGTTGTACATGTCTTACTTTGAAGTATCATTCATTTATGTCACCTATTCTCACTTTTAAAAAGATTACAACTATCTACGGGCATTACATGAATTGAATATGAAAATATAATGCGTACTTCTTTTCTGGTTTAAAACTAGTAAGTTTATTGATAATTTAAAAAAGAATTTGTTTTACTACGCGTATTTGCAGTCATGATCAACTGTTTTGTATAAGTTAGATTTAATAACCAATGAATTGTACCTCTAATTGTTTTTATGACTTGTTGTACATTGAATTCTTATATCGTCTCACTGACATTAACATACGAATTATCTGACCGTCCAAACATTTCTTTATATGTTTACCGATCACATAAACTTGGTTTTTTTTTATTTCTAGGTATCTAGGTACGAATGGTTTAACAGATATTTGTGCAAATGCTTTTCAAAATCTTTCCAGCTTGAGGACTTTGTAAGCATGTTAAATAGTAATTATAATATAACCAGTTCACAATCGATACCAAGTCATTACTACCTGTTAGAATAAATGTTTTGGTCAAACTTATAGATAGAAAAGAGAGGGAAAAAAGAGAAGAGGGACAGAGATGAATCCATTTGTTCATACTTACTTTTATTTTAAACACATCTGAATTGTTAATGCAGTTTGTCACCTGTATTGCAGTGAACAAATTTATTAACTTATGCTCTCAAAACCTCCTGATAATCTACAATTGATATGTTTTATAAAAATTGAGAATGGAAATAAAAATATGTCAAAGAGACAACAACCCGACCAGAGAGCAGACAACAGCCGATTGCCACTCAATGGTTCTCAACTCGGCTAGAAAATCCAAAACCGGTGGTGGTCCTGAGCTGGCTCCTTAATACAATTGTGTACTAGTTCAGTTAAAATGGACGTCATACTAAACACCAAAACATTAATATGAACTAAAGTTAAAAACAAATACAGAACAAAAACTAGAAGATCAGGACAGACGCTAAAATGCAGCGGGGTTAAACATTTTTTGTGTAATCTCAACCCTCCCCAACTACCTGTAGCCAATGTAGAGCAAAGAAACACATATCAATACGCACAAGAAAATATCGGTTTTAAAATAGACCGAGTCCGATGCCTGAAAAAGTAACAAGTAGAAACTAAGCAAAATAACAATAAGACATACATTAACAAAGGTCTAGCAGTTACTGACATGTAAGTTCCAGACTAAAATTAAACAGATTGGAAGTTTATGTCTTCATCATATGTTAATCAAGTACAATCCATCTCGTAAGAATGTTCAGCTGGGATTATTTTCCTTACTATTCTTCCGGAGCACCTGAGATCACCCCTAGTTTTCGGTGGGGTTCGTGTTGTTTATTCTTTAGTTTTCTATGTTGTGTCATGTGTACTATTGTTTTTCTGTTTGTCTTATTCATTTTTAGCCATGGCGTTGTCAGTTTGTTCTAGATTTATGAGTTTGACTGTCCCTTTGGTATCTTTCGTCCCTCTTCTATATACCTGCATTACTTTCATGCCATGAAAGTAATGTTTTTTCCTGTTCCATTTATGGACGTTTGAGATTAAACACTCAAGGTGGCCACCAACATACAGATAATCATGCCAAAAAACCTCAAACTCTTATGATATTCCAAAGTGACTAAAACAAGTCAAATAGTTACGTCAATGGCTGAGTGTTTATTATACTACAAGTTCACCCGGACTTTCTAGAAATACCTTTATTGAACCAGAATTGCAGAAACGTACTGATATTGAAGTATTTGTTTCCCCATACTCTAATTTGGCGATATGTTTTCGTATGCAGATACCTTAAATACGAAACTTATGTTACCACTTTATCCACCGTACAGCACAAGTGAAAGGGCGAACCTTGATTAAAGATTATACTCGATAGTGCACTACTAAGATAATATTGAATAGTTGATTCTTAAAAAAAAAAATCCAAATAATTCAACAACTGGTTTGAACAAGTTTAATTGACAAATGATGCTACAATAGTATGTTATACTGTTTATCAATTTCACTGTCCGCACAACTCGAAAGTTTGATTAGCGTTTACTGAATGCAATATAATATGGGTTGGTGTTGGAAGGGATAGCGTAGAAGTAGATATGAATATTCATGTACACTCGGAAGTTCTCTTAACGGAAGTAAATATGGGTCGTGCTAAAACAAGTAAATAAAATAGAAAAACGCACGCGCACATGCACGTGGTGACATCTATGAGAAGAAAGACTATATATTACAGATTACTTATGATTACAATTATTATATTTAGCATGATTGAACAAAGCTAATAACATTTAAAATATATAGATTCTAACTGGGTACGATGATGAGGTAAGTTACGTTAATAGAACACAGGAGTTTGGAATTTCGAGAGAAGCTCTACTGTGATAATCGACTTTATATTTTTACCCCCTTATTGATAGGATTTCAAACTCCTGTTGTTAGACATTTACAAGAAGTTCAGGTCACAGTAGTATAATTGAACGGACTTTTGTTAATTTAAAGATAAATTAATAGATCAGCTCTAGTGTGAGATGATTTCCAAATGTTTTCAAATATCAATGTTATGTAAGTTTAACAATGTTTTAATAGCCAAAACCATGCCAGGAAGTTAATGATTGGACCTATTGTCATGAAGCTTTTTACTTTCTCTTTCATCCTTTTTCAAATTTTTTAAACATGGCCAGAAATTTTTAACATGCATGTATTTAAGAATTGACGTATTTACACTTGTATGCAAATTTGTCCGCCATTACATAAAATCACACAGGTTCCCGTAAACTTTGATATCATAATTCAAAACATTTGATGTTACAACTAAAATGTGATTGTTGCATGACGTGAAAAGGTTATTCGGAGGTGATATAAGGTCATTCGGAGGCAATATACAGCTAAATTACCAATAGTGTAAACAGGTTTATTGAATGCTTCTATTTGGTAATTCATTGGGGTGTAAAAGTGTTGACAGTCCTAAGCGCTTCATTCTAAAAATGTGCGCACGGTCAACACTGTTACAACCCTATGAAGTTACAAAAAGAAGCATTCAATAATATAATTACATTTTTGAGCTATAATCATGAAAACACGAATTTTATAATAGTTTTATTTAATTCATCTAGCACTTTATTGTGGGATCACATGTTATCCTGAACGAAAAGTTTTAATGAGTAATGCAATTGCTTAAGGAATAACATGTGATGTGCAGTTAGCCAATTTATAGAGTAAAGTATTATAATGAAACATACATCTATTAACGTAATTATTAAATGGTAAAAGACTCCTTGAATCAATGTTACCTTGATATCATTTTTTAAAAAAAGTCTTTGTTTGCAACTTTTACCATGTACATGAAGATATGTATATAATATTTTTTTAATTTCAGGTCTAAAATTAAATAAAATGTCTACCATTAACTTAAAATATCATCCAGATATTGAATCTGCTTATGCTGCAATTAGAAAGTATGAACTGGAGACCACTTCTAAGTACATATTATACTACAGAGAAGCTGGTTTCAATCAGAAAGGTAACTGTTTTGTCCCCTGCCACACAATGGCAGGAAATATATTTAATATTTTTAAAGCTTTTTTTTTCATCCTGCTAAATACAACAATACTCATATATAGACCTTAACTTATTTGTAAAGTTCACAGCAGTAAGAAACATTGAGTTATGGCAGAGTTATCTTCTTTCCTTTCATCAAGTTCATACAACAGGCTTGTTCTTATTGGTTTTGTAAATCCATTTAACAACAGAAAAAAGATATTGTGTTAAATTCTTTGATAATTACAAGTAAATTATAATTTTGATATCTATACTTAACAGATAAATCATGTTATTAAAGGAGGGATATTTGCAAAAAATACCATTCGAGAGAATGTTAATTTTCACGAGTCGTAAGGCGAGGGAAATTCATTCTCAAGACTAGTAGTTAACGTTAAAAAACACATTGATGATTGTGACATTACAAACGTCCAGTCAGATAGAGTATTTTTTGGCAAACAACACGGCATAGAGGGTAAAAAAGGCTTATCCTTTTTGCTTATACCTAGGCGGCGTTAAAAAATGAAAAAAATTCTTTTGATAACAGTAAATTGGTGAAAAATACACTGGCTATCAACCAATCAAAACCAAGGATTCTTACATAAGGTGTAATTAAGTCCAAAATTATATACCGGTAACGTGCGCTGGCAATATTGCATGTGCTTACAGGTTCAGTTTCTCTTGTAGACTTGGATAATTTGGACAAGAAAAAAATTTGGTGGGATAACCATATCCCCTTTGATGGTATTCCGTATTGCCTTTTGGGGTCTGAAGTGTGGGACTGTCATCACGGGCCAGACAGACATGTGAATGATAAAAAGAAACTTGTTGCCAAAAAGGTATTTTAAAATTTTCTTTTTAGCAATAAAAATAAGAAATTTATTTATTAACTTGAAAGACATTGTACATTTTACAGATTGATGTGTTAAATACAAACTAAATATATATGTACTTTTAATGTCTTCAATAGTTAATATATTTTAATAGTTTTGATTAGAATTAGTTTAATTTATAATACTCCTATCTCTTACATAGGTTTGGTAGATTCAAGGAAGTACATTGTGCAACCTTTGTACACTGGGTCCTATAAACAAGGTGATAGGTTGTGCTGCTGGAATAGGTCACCTTTTTAAGCTTGGAAATATTTGAATAGGGCGGTAAAACTATCAGAAATATTATTCAATAAAGTTCCCACAACTGCGTCAGTAATCTTTCTTGGTCAGTGTTTTATCAACCAATTTTCTCACATTTGACACTTTGTTATTCCTCTTTTACATAACATTACACACCAATAGAAACCCAAATAATATTGGAAAAGAGATATAGGAAGATGTGTTGTGAGTGCCAATGAGACAACTCTCCATCCAAATAACAATTTATAAAAAAGTAAACCATTATAGGTCAATGTACGACCTTCAACATGTAGCCTTGGCTCACACCGAACAACAAGCTAAAAAGGACCCCAAAATTAGTAGTGTAAAACCATTCAAACGGAAAAACCAACGGTCTAATCTCTATAAAAAAATGAGAAACAAGAAACATGTATATATTACATAAACAAATGACAACAACTGTACATCAGATTCCTGACTTAGGACAGGTGCAAACATTTGCAGTGGGAATTAAAAGTTTTAATGGATCCAAACCTTCTCCCTTTTTGTCGAGCCTTCGATTTTTGTCGAAAAAGCGAGACTAAGCGATCCTACATTCCGTCGGCGGCGGCCACAAATATTCACTCTGTGGTTAAAGTTTTTGAAATTTTAATAACTTTCTTAAACTATACTGGATTACTTCCAAACGTGGACAGAAGCTTGTTTATGATCACAAGATAGTATCCAGAAATTAATTTTGTAAAAATAAATTCCATTTTTTCCGTATTTTACTTATAAATGGACTTAGTTTTTCTGCGGGTAAAAATTACATTCACTCTGTGGTTAAAGTTTTTAAAATTTCCATTACTTTCTTAAACTCATTATAAACTATCCTGGGTTTGTACCAAACATGGACAGAAGCTTGTTTATGATCATAAGAAAATATACAGAAGTAAATTTTGTAAAAAAATAAATCCATTTTTTCCATATTTTACTATTAAATGGACGTAGATTTTCTGCCAAGAAACAACACATTCACTCTGTGGTTAAATTTAAAAAAAAATTAATAACTTTCTTATACTACTTTTAATTTGTACCAAAGTTAGATAGAAGCTTGTTTATGATCAAAGCTAGTATTTAGATGGAAATTTTGTTAATATTTTGTACATGTGTATGTGTATTTTACTTATAAATGGATTTAGTTTTTTTTTCCAGTTAACATTACATACAGGCTGCAGTTAAAGTTTTTAAACATTTATTAGATTCATAAACTATCCTGGATTTTTACCAAACTTGGTCAGAAGCTTCTTACAATCAAAAGATAGTATCAAGAATAATATTTTTAATTTTTTTTCCCTCATTTTTGTTGAGCCTGTGTTTTTCAGCAAAAGTAGGCGAGACACTGGGTTCCGCGGAACCCTTACAAATTTTGCTGAAACAATAGCATAACATCACAACATAGAAAAACACATGATAAAATATCAATTGGCAGACTTAACTCAATCAAAAAACATAAATTAATACATAATAGGTATACATTTTTTAAATTTAAATTTTATGAAAAGGGTGGGGTAACAGAAACCCAATGACACCCCCTTTCAATTAAGTATTGAAGTACGTGCATCTTAAAAAATATGTACATTTTGTTTATCATTTAAATTTAAATCAGTACCCTCATAACCTTTTAATACTAAGGAGTCAATGAATTAAATTTAGTATTTTATAAGTTGTTATATGTGAAACACCTATTATTAATTGTGATACATAAAATTGAGAATGGAAATGGGGAATGTGTCAAAGAGACAAAAACCTGACCATAGAGCAGACAACAGCTGAAGGCCACCAATGGGTCTTCAATGTAGGGAGAAACTCCCGCACCTGGAGGTTTCCTTCAGCTGGCCCTTAACAAATATGTATACTAGTTAAGTGATAATATAGATGATACATGCATGGATGTTGCATGTGCATTTTTTCCATTTTTTTTACAGGATGAGATGGAAGAAGAACATCCATACACCAAAAATTCAAAGAAAAGGTTTTTAGTTCAGAGTACCAAGAAGATGGACTGCAAGTCACAGATCACTCTTAAAGCTGTTGTTAAGTTTCCTGACTTTAAGGTAAACTATTCTTTTTCTTTCTTAAAGTAACTATATTCCTTAAATGGAAGATACCTAAAGTGTTACCAGGAAATGGTTGTTTATGTTGCTTAAAATTGTTATAACACTCAATTCATGGTATCCTGATGAACATGGAAAATTATAGTATGAGCATGCATTTTGTACTTAAGACACATATCCTTTTTATGCCCTAGGCCTAAATCAATATATTGTTTGTTTCCCCAATCCCGACCCTGCCAATCCAGGTGTGGGTAGGTAGGTAGGGAAATAATTTTATATTTCCAAAAAGCTTGAACATTATAGCACGATCCTGCAAGCCAGAAAATCCAAAATGAATAAAATAATATTGACTTAGTTTTGAAAATTATATTTTATGAGTAGCACCAATTTTGAAGGGTCGGTCGGGTTTGGGGAAACAAACAATATTTTATTTTAGGCCCCACCTACAATAGTAGAGAGGCATAATTTTTTCTGGTCTGTGTTTGTGCGTCCGTCTGTCCCGCTTCAGGTTAAAGTTTTTTGGTCGAGGTAGTTTTTGATGAAGCTGAAGTCCAATCAACTTGAAAACTTAGTACACATGTGCCTTATGGTATGATTATTCTAATTTAAATACCATTTGATTTTTTACCCTATTTCACGGTCTATTGAACATGGAAAATGATAGTTCAAGTGCGGCATCCGTGCACATTCTTGTTCTTCATCTTCTTTTCCAATACATAGAATTACAGGTGGGGATATAATTAGTACTACAAGTAGAGTTTACTTTGTAGTAACTTTGAAAAGTACCTGTATAGCAATAATGTCCATTGTCCTATTATGACAAAAAATGTTTATAGTTATTATTCATTTATATGAATATAAAAAACTGATCCAATGTTACAGATTGATGGCCTTGATAGCACTTACAGGAGAAAAAAATGTGCATCCAACCTTAGAGCAGCCAATTTCAATCATGTAAAGAAAGACTTGAAGATTGTCTTAATTCTTCCTGATGCCAAATCTCATCAGAATCATCTAATTGGTGAAGTAATGCATATATTTATCATCTTAATACAGTGCATACAAATAATGTAAAAATGTTTATAAAGTCATTGTTAATTTTGAAATTAGTGTGTTCATTTATTAATATGAATCCATGACAACTTAAAAAAATGTGAAATATAATTAAAGCAATTACCAAAAAAAATATTACAGCTGAAATGATCACTGCAGATTTTAATAACTACAAATTTTGCAATAATTTACAGTTCTAAGTACAATTAATTTGTGTGCATTCTTTAATTTCTTTCCTACGATCTGATTTCTTCGGTCATTCTTTTTTTGTCATACGTAGGTTCAGATGTGCAGTTTCATATTTTATTAAACATGTTAAATATTTCATTCTTATAAATGTGAAGAAAAAGATATAGTTCCTCACATTTTTTTATTTAATTATCCAATTGTCAATGAATAAATAAAGAGAGTAACTTATCAAAGAATTCAAATATTGAAAACGTATTCAATAAGTGACCAAAGAACACAATGATTCTTGTATACACCAGGGACAGTCTACAATGTATACTAGTGGGACTAGTCACTTATAACCATGTCTATACAAATTTGCAGACAGAACTGTGCTGTTGCTGATGTCACTTGACTTCATAGCAATTTTTTTTATATTTACGAATTTTTCTTCATAACTGTAAGTTCAAGTTAAACGAAAAAACATTTTTATCAAAATTTATACATTTTGTCATTGCAAAATGCTGTTTTTGAAAACATTCCTCAGATAGTTTTATAAAATATAAGATCTTTTGAACTTTGAGGTATTTTGTTAGTGAATTACAAGTGGTGGCCATCTTGTTCGATATGTAAACCCTTCTACACGACTGGAGTGTTCTTCAAAATGATACGTCTCAATCTTATATTTTTTGTCATGGTAAATGGATATTAATCAGATTTTATATTAACAAATATGTACTGTGAAATAAGCAAATAGCTAGTAGGTTCCTATATCAGAGATACGAAACCAAGTGTTTTGTTCAGTGGTATCGAAAGAAACGAGTCCCATTAGTATAGAAAGTCCCTGAATACACATAAAATTAATAGGTTGTAATGTTGCTCATTGCATGTTTTCAATATATGTGAATTCTTCCATTACTTATTAGATATAAATGTTATGACATTCTACTGTACTGTATACCATTTTAATAGTTGTCCCTATCCATTTCAGTTTTCAGGATACTCCCAACCACTTGATAGCCAAGTGAAAGAACACATCAGGGAATTGGTTTTTGATGGTGTCAGGAAAGTGTCCGAAATGAAGAGGCACCTAAACATCTTTGTTAAGAGAGAACTTTCTTTGGACATGCCTATAACTAACAGAAGATTTCATCCAAATGAGCGAGACATAAGAAATCATATGTATTTAGCCTTAACCAAGACAAGGTAGGATAATAGTCAGTACTATGGTCATGTGTTTGATTTTAAGTTTATCAGTCCACTACCAACATAGGTTGAAGGGGACCTTAGGTTTGCATCTGTCTATCAGTGATAATCATTTTTCCACACTTGTTTTCTTCGTGCTTGAAGACGCTGATTTGATAACTGGTATGTAGTTTTTTAATGACAAGTTACAGATGTACAATTTTTTGTCCCAGTGTAATGATTTTGAGTTATGGTACTTGGACTTGGAAAATTCACTCAAATAATTAGTTTCCACACCTTTTTCATCAAGCTTAAAGATTTTGTTATATTCTTTACATCATAACAAGTTATAGCATTGTGTTCCAGTAAAATGAAATTTTAATTAGTAGTGACTAAGAATTGAGCCTCTCCGAAAGCTTTTTTTAACATGTTTTTATTAGCTCACCTTGCTTGAAGGGAGGGCAGCTTTTGGTTTTTATCTTAAATATTATTATAAATAAAGATAAACTGTAAATAGCAATAACGTACAGCAAAATAAGAGCTCCAAATAAGTTCACTTGATCAAAGTGGTCCTTAAGGAACTAATGTTCTTTAAATTAAATTTTTAACAATGTTTATAAATTTTTAACAATTTTTACAAAATATTTCCCACTGTCACTTCTGGGCCAATTTCATTATAGATAGAGATAATTGTAAGCAGCAAGATTGTAAAGTAAGATCCACAAACACATCACCAACACCAAAACATAATTCTGTCATGAATTTATCTGTGTCCTTTGTTAAATATGCACAAAGACTGAGATGATCCACACAGGCTCTTTAGAGCCTCTAGTTCTTATCATTTTTTTTTCTTCATTTTTTTCCCTATAAACATGATAAATCATTCCAATATTTTCTATAATATATCATCTGAATATTGTCGATGATATGGTTCAAGAATGAAGTCTTTTGCAAAAGGGGGATACCATTTATAAAAAATGCAAAACATTTTTTTGGATTGTTTAATGGTATGATGTTGTCATCATCTGCCTTGTCGTTGTCAGACAACCAGATCCTAATAGAGTTTAAAAAGTAAGAAATTTGTATTTATGATTTTTTTTCAGGTTTTCAAAGAATGATCAACAGAATTTACAATGTCTGGTGAGGAAATGGGAGGCTGAATATACATTGGATACTTTTTTTTTAAGACTGGGGTGAGAATTATTAGTTACCTTATGAATATAAGAAATAGGAAAGATTATCAATGCGTTTTTGATGCTTTCTGTCTTTTTACTTTGTTTATAGGAGATTGAAGTTTATGATATTGTAAGTTTTGTTGGGAAGATATCCAAAAATATTTGAGGACACATCCTTTATGTTTGATAGATTTCCTTTATGCTATTAGAATTCCAGTATACAGTAACATATCTTGGTTACCTTAACCCATTTCTCAAATTAATAGATATAGGAGGGTCTCTAAAGTTCTTCCTTTGACAATAAGTATGCTCTTTGTGAAAAAAAATTAGTGTTAGCTTGATGTAATGAGAGACTGCAATGCCAAGTGGTGTTTCTAATTCTTTCTTTTTCTCTTACAATATGCAGATCAGATGGTAAACAAAAAGAAAAAATTAATGATGATGTTGAGGAAGTTCCCCAGTTTCTTTTTGTTCATCAATCGGAAACACAGAAGAGGCTTCTAAATATTTATGGCCAGGAGATTTGCTTGTTGGATGCAACATATAAAACATCGAGATATGACCTTCCTCTGTTCTTGGTTTGCGTCAATACAAATGTTGGATATAGTGTTGTAGCGTCTTTTATAGTTGCTAATGAGAATCGCTACACCATTCAAGAGGCACTCATTAAATTGAGAGATTGGAATCCCATGTGGAAGCCCAAATATTTCATGTGTGATTTTGATTTGAGAGAAATTTGGGCGCTTGAACAAACATTTGAAGGTAAACTCAGGAAAAATTCATGAAACATTGTAACTGAATTATCAATTTCATGTTTTACAAATTACCTTCGATATCACTACTAACATATTTACTTTAATAAAAAAAAAGATTTTTTTTACAAAATCAGCATAACTATTCAGAATAAGTGGATTTTATGCAAATTGAAAATATTATACAAACTATTGATCATTTCCTGAATTTATGATTAACTTTAATTTTTGAATATCAATGCATTGCTTAAATTTTTAATTTTGTTTCTAGATTATAACCTCTACTTGTTGGTACGTATGATTTGGTAAGTGGGTGGTTGTGCTTTTTAATTGTTGTACTGGCATTTATATCACTATATATTCACATACGTACATACATACATCATGAACATACATTGTACAAGCTTTTTTTTATCACACAAGCTTTTGTTTATATCACCTGCTTATTATCTTTCTTTAGATTTATGCTCTTTTCTTTATATCATGAAGAGCACATTTTCATGTCAATCCTTCATATTATGGCTGAAAGTTATTATAATGTTGTATACATATACATTGAAGGTAAACTTATAGTTTGGATGAAGAATTAGGATAGTGTTATTTTCCCTGATTAATTTATTATTAGTTTTACCATTGTTTCAGTTCTTAAAATTTTTTAAATATTATAAATCAAAAATTCAAACTTTCCCTTATTGTTTTCTTTAAGAGTATAAATTTCATACATTTTAATACTTATGATTTTCAGTTCCAGTTATCATAAAATGGACACATTATGGAAATCTTTCAGCTTTAATATTGTCATCTTTATACTTTTCTGATTGGTGGCTTAGTGTTTCAATATATATGTTGTAAATGTATATATATATAGTCAGGGGCAGATCCAGCCAATTTCAAAAAAGGAGTAAAGAGGGATTTCAACTTTATACTCCCATTCAAATGCATTTATTATCCTAAAAAAAGGGGTGTCCAACACCAGGACCCCCTGGATCTGCCACGGATATAGTGTACAGTGTTACATTCAGTGTTCTTATTTTAATTGATATTTTAGAGAAATAATTTAGTATAATTACTACTTTATTTCTAATAATTTGATGAACTAACTATCAGAAAGAGAAAACCTGCATTGTTTTTGAAAGTTTATAAATCACATTGAAAAAGTAAAAACTTTTTATATTCTGGCATATATGGTTTTTAAAAACACATATATAAAAATAAAATACAAAATAGATAATTTTACTGCAATTATATGGTTGGTCTACCTTGTTGCATCTTACTTTAAATTCCTTATTACAATTAGTAGCTGATATTTTAAAAGAATTTTATTCCTTTTAAATAGATTTTTTTTTTTACACGACATAAAACCATATAGTTAACTCCTTACATTGATTTTATAAAAGTGAATTTATTGTTTATGTCAGTTGCAAATTAAAGTATGAATGCATGTTACTTAGTTATCAAGTGTTTAGATGTGTTGATTTATGTAAAAGATTCTTTTGGAGTGTGCCATTGAGCACCTAAATAATATTTTAACTTTGTAATTGAATAGAACGATTTGTATGTTTTAGGTTTAATGGTGTATCTTTGTGACTTCCATAGGGAACAAGCCTGGCACAGATGGCTAAGAGAAATTAAGCATGATTGCATTGATGAGAAAGATGAAATTAAAAAAATGTAATGCTTATTTATAAAGTTAAAAAGATATATTCATTGTCACATGTACTTCTGAACTCATAAAAAAATACTAAATTATATAATGTAGTTGATGCTACATGATGGTTAAAATTAAATGTTACTTATTGCATTTTACCAGCAACATGCAAACGTTAAGATGTTTAATTATATTTCCAACAATCAATTACAGCTCTTCTATAAAAGCATGCAAAACAAAACTTTGGTCGGCTTGCTTACTATGTTTGCTTGGATGGTTGCAAACAATAGGTAGGTGGAGTTTCAATATATACTGGGATTTGATTGGACATAAATTGAAGTTAATGTTTATTGTCCAATTAAATTCCAGTATATAGTAAACAAACTACCTACCTGTTGTTTACAAACATCCAAACTATCACAGCAAGCAAGTTGATCAATGGTTTGCTTTGCATGCTTTTATAGATGAACTGTAAGTATTTAGTTTGCATACAGCACATGACTATGAGTAACAGTTTTCAATTCATGACAATTCTTTTAGAGTGCATAAAAGGAAAATGACCATGTTTAAACGAAAGTAGGCTCCCTGAAAACATAGCCCTCAATTAGGAAACATATATTGATTTTGTCATACAGTCAGTTGTGAATAAATTCTGGAATGCACCAATAAGACAAAAATTTCAAAGTTATCAAATTGTGACATATCCGTTTGTTAGTTACATGAATTAGTTACATATTTTTTCAAATGATTTGATTGAATAATTTTACTTTCAGGTTAAGAGAAATAGCTGATGCTGATTCTGCAGAGTCATATGCAAATGCTTTGCAACAATTAAGAAGCAGTGATATTTTCAAGGCAAAGGTCTCCTTGAGAAATTGGCTCGAAAACAAATGGCTCCTGAACTGCAAGGTTTGTTAAATTAAAATTAAAATTTTGACACCAATTACCACCAGCTTAATTTTTTTGAATAGTACAGGTATATAAAAGGGATAGTAGCTACAATTTTGACAAAATTATAACCAAGTTTTATAGCTGTTATAATCAAAGATATGTACTTAAAATATAAAATAAGATTGTTGTAATGTTAACATGAACTACAGATGTGGTAATACTTCATTATAAATATTGTGTTGTGTTTCTAGTCTTCTCATTGATTATGCATCTGTGGTGGAGAGTTGTCTCATTGTCAATCATACCACATCTTCTTATTTTTATATTATCAACAGTTGAACAGTTCAAATAACTTGCAACATTATCACACATTTTATACAATTGAAAAGTTGTTTATTACACAATGTTATTAGGTGTCTGTTTATTATAATTTTTTTTCAGAGATGGTCAAAACTTTTCAGAAATTCACTCTTTAACATCAGAGTGAATACAACCAATGGCCTTGAAAGACAACACAAAGAACTCAAGGAAAACTACTTGACAGAGTATATAGATAAATCTCTGTCAAGTATGGTGACATCATTGGTAACCAAATACTTACCAGATAGTTATGAGAGGTATTTTTTACTCTGATAAGAAATTAATTTATTGTTTGAGCCCATTTGCAGCCACTTTAAATCCCCAAAATGATTACTCTCATTATTTATCAGTAGTTAGGGAATACGTACTTAATGCAATTATTGACTGCATATATTTGTTTAAAACAATGTTAATTTTGGGTCAGTTTTTTTTTGTTGGTATATTGTATTATGAATATCTCTTTTGTAATCTAATAATGTTTTAAAAAGGTTGACTGAAGCACATTTTAAGAATGAAGTGTTCTATCCTTCTGACATTATGTGTGTGTTTCTGTCAATGCTTTTACACCAATAAAATTACAAAAGAAAGCTTTCAATTCTTAGTTAAATCAAAGTTAGAGATGCTGATTACACCAATACCATGAATACAGTAAATATTAATGCACATGAACAGTTCCTGTTATTCAAATTGTTGATTTTTATTCAGAGACCATGTTTGCCCCATCCTTAAGTTGTTTTGATTGTATCTCAAATTAATACTTTTAATGCCCCACCTACGATAGTAGAGGGGCATTACGTTTTCTGGTCTGTGCGTCCGTTCGTATGTTCGTTTGTCTGTCCATCCGTTCGTTCGTCCGTCTGTCCCGCTTCAGGTTAAAGTTTTTGGTCAAGGTAGTTTTTGATGAAGTTGAAATCCAATCAACTTGAAACTTAGTACACATGTTCCCTATGATATTATCTTTCTAATTCTAATGCCTAATTATATTTTTTATCCAATTTCACAGTCCATTGAACATGGAAAATGATAGTGCGAGTGGGGCATCCATGTACTTTGGACACATTCTTGTTTTACTGTATTTCAAATTAATACTTTTTACACAATTTTAATTAAATCAAATAGATTGGATGAAACTCACAAGTCAAAAGTTCAAATATTTATTAATTTAGTTCATTCACTTTTTTCGTTTTATTTGAAAACTAATGTTATAAAATGTCATTCTATCTTATTTACCAAATCCCATTCATCATTAAGGATGGTTCTATTTTGCAGGTATAAAGAATACAACATTCAGTCCTTGGATAACTATAGAAAGTATTCTAATGATGTTCCAGAGTTTTTAAGAAGCCGTCCAAGAAAATTTGTTGACCATTGTTTAGCCAGAATTCCACCTGCGGCTACACTGATCCCCATTGAAAATATGGAAGAAGTTAACCATGATATGCTGGTTAGAAGTGTTGAGTCTGACAATGTATACCAAGTTAGACTCAATGATGATTTACCGAAATGTTCATGTCCAGATTGGAGAAAACATCACTGGCCATGTAAGCATATGCTGGCAGTCATGATGAACATGCCAAACAAAGATTGGAATACACTGCCAGAGTACTACAAAGCAACCCCTCATTTCAACATTGATTTTGGACTTCTGGAAACAAACAGAACAGAAACACTGATTGTTAACAATGCAAGCAGCTCAATGAAAGATGAATGCCAACAAGATTCAACTGCTTGCAGAGATAACACAGTAGAAAATTCCTCTTCCAAAGCTCGAAACTTATGTTTAGACAACATTAAACAAATTACATCCAATTTATTTTGTATTAATAACAGCCAATACCTAGAAGAGTTCAATAATAGACTGGCAGTGTTGGTAAAGGAAACGGAAATGGAAGCACCACATCAAAATGGTCTACGATTAAGTTTGCCTGCTACCAAAAAGAAGACCATAAGTAGAAAGCAGAAAAACCGCCTTCAGCAAAAAAAAAGTAAGTTCCCCTTACAAATTTTTTGGGATAAAATTATGATTAAATTGTTGATTTTAATGATCACCTATCTAAAACGTCAAGAACAGTTTGTATTAAAAAGATCTGCTAGGAAAAAAGCAATTAAAAAGCAGTAAGGAACAGGTGTAATAAGTTTTTTAAAGTTGATGCTGCTTCACCTTGACCAAAACTTTGACCTAATACAGGATAAATGAACATGATTAATAGATGGACACACAGACCGGCAAACATAATGTCCTGGTACTTTCTATAGTATTGAGGGCATAAATATAAACACTTCAAATTAAAGTGTGTAAAAGTGCTTCTTACACTAAAATTTTTTCATGTATAAAGAAATTTGAGATTTAATGTGTTTTAGCATAGATGTTCATGTTCATAAGTATCTATGGTTTGTTTAGTTTTAATTGTGGGCTACCTTGACTGTTTGGAAGTCATGGCTTTTGAAAGATTGGAAAATGGCAAGACACAATTTAATGTAATAAAAATCTGGTTAACCGTCTTTTAGACAGCCTTTTGTTTAATTTGAGTAATGTAGAACAGTTGAAGCAATATTAAATGCTTATTAACTTTAATTCAAATTGCAGGCAATTTCACAAGACGTCTTACCAAGAGATCTGCAAGTATAAAAAAAGTGCCATTTATGCGAAGACCACATTGGAGAAAGTACGCAAAGACACTATCACCGGTTAAAATGAGTTCAAATGTATATTCTACAGGTAATAGTTATACATTGTTTGAATTTAGTTACCCTTTTATAATTGTACAAAGAATTAAGGGAGACAAATCTTACATTTATCAATTATTGTGTAAAAATATGAGAATCATTGTAGAGTGTTTGATCTTATATTGTAAATGATCTTTTCTAGATCATTCATTGAGGATTGTTGTGTTACCTTCCTTTTCTTATCTTATAATTCTTTTAGCATATATTCTCAAAAAAATGGTAATATAAAAACTTACATGATATATGTAATCAGATAGATCAACATTTATGTCCCCTATTAAAAAATATGAGAATAGCCTATGCACATTAATTTTACTCCATAAGTTTTTTTTTATTGAATTTTTAATGGAAATCATATATTCCTACATTCATATAAGTGTACTACAATACATATCCTCCGTGGAATTTTGATAAAGCTTGAGTCTTTCTGAACTTTTTAATTGATTACACTGACTTGACTGTTAGTACTGCTCTATGACTATTGCAACTCATTTACAATTCTAATCAAATTGCAATTTGTTATATAAAACCATAAGTTGCAATCGGTGGAGAGCAACACTAACAGTCAAGTCACAGTAAAATGTAACTATTGAGAGTGGAGAAATACGGTACTGAAAATTATTAAAAAAAATGTGATGTTTTTATTATTGCAAAAAATGCAACAGGGTTATAACTGCAATAATTAAAAAACTTCCAATTTTGAAATCTTTTATATGAATCAAAAAGGATTTTTCAGGATATCACAAAAATTAATATCTCATTTTAGTCTTAAAGGACATTGAATAATTTCTGAATTTACAAATCATTTGCCAAGGACAGACATTTCAAGAGTTAAAAGAAAGATTTATTAACAAGCAGTTGGGAAATGTAAAACAGCACATACTTCTATTATTTGATATATGGTTCAAGGAACAAACCTGCTAATGCATAAAAGAATTTAACAGAAAATGAATACTACAGCTGTTATTGATTTTTTAGGGCTATGCAATGAAGAGTCAAAGAAATCTGCAATGACAATCAGCCTCACAGAAATAGATAGAAGAAATGGTAAGTATGAATTTAACTGTTCTAACAATAATTTATATTTTCCAAAACAAATAAATGATGGTGTAGGCACAGTAATGCATTTTGGAATTTTTCACATGATTAAATTATAGTGCTAGATGCATTTGATTCTTACAATCTATCAATGTTAGTTGACAATATACGTCTGAAAATAATTCATAAATTTATAAGCCATAGATTTGTTGGAAATTTACACAATTTTTGAGATCTGTGTCTGTGAAGTATTAATGAAATTGGAATTCAACTTTATCATTTGTATACTTTTGTATAATTTCAGCAACTGACTTGTTGAGAAAAATTCAGTCAATTGGAAATGCATCCCATTATATTCTGGCCAAGGTTTATGGGGTAAATGTAACAGACATTGATATCGCATCACTTTTTGGGAATCGTTGGTTGACTGATCAGGTAAGTTTTAAAATATTCAAATATTCCAGATTAATTCTAATATTTTATATATTACATTTTTGGGTTGAAACCTATCAAGATCATGCATTTTTTTTTTACTTTGGTGGACGTTGAAAATTGAAAATGGCCACGGAGGCCATAATTTTCATAGAAACTCTATAGATTTTTTTTGATTTTTTTTAAATTTCTAATTTCAATGGATGTGGTTTAATGCAAACTCTCTTTGTAGGATTGATCATTAGTAGGTGCCTTCAAAAGATCTAAAAGGGTAAAATTGATGGATATTTTAATGACTTTTTTTAACAACATTTTGTATTGAAGATACATACTAGTTTTAATGTATATACTATATTCACTTCAAGGTGTGGAAGAATGTTATGACTTTGATGGTGTAATACTATACTAATACCTGCATTAAAGTGGTAACAATTGAAAACTATATATTCTTTAAAAATTATAAATACTATAATCCTAAACTAAGGTTCTAACAGTAATTTAAGTGCTGATATATTTAAATTTTAAAAACATCACATTTTTATTAAGGTTATTGATGCCTACTTGGCTGTACTTTGTCAAGCACAACAAGACAATGGAAGAAATATCTTGCATATAACTGCTGCAGTAATGACCAACATATGCAAAGGAGATTCAATTGGAAATCAGAATCTATTCCAAACGGTAAAAGTCTATTGATTTAATGAACATTCAGTTAAAATCAATGCTGATATGCTATCATAATATACCAGTGCTAATAATATACAGCATAGTAATTACATTTATTACAGTCAAATGATTTTGAGAAAAATTTGAATTGATGATTTTACATGCTAAACATACATGATATACTAGTTAAAAACATGCATTGTTTTAATTCTGTCTTCTTTTTTTAATGATTAACAACCAAAAAAATAGCAAGGAACAAAGAGATTTAAAACTTAAAATCTATATAGAAAAAACAACAAACCATTATCTACATGTAAGATTTTTTTTTTATATATTTTAGAAAATCTTAACAGATTATGAGATGATATGTGGAGTGTATAATCAAGCAGGGAATCACTGGGACCTAGTGGTAGTTGACATTTAATAACATGCATGTCAGCTTCTTGTGATTTTGATTTCTGATTTTTTACATGATGTACTCTCATTTCTTGTTTTACTGCCTTTTAAGATGATATTAGGAATAGCATGTAGCAGTCATCACTGGAAATCTAAGGTTTTTTTTTATACCTCCCCCTTTAAAAAGGGGGTATACTGTTATAACTCTGTCGTCTATTTGTCAGTCTGTCATTCCCAAATTTTGATCACATTTTTCTCAAGAACTATAATACAAGGATATCTGAAATTTGGATTCGGGGTTTATAAAAGTCAGCCATATCGTGTGTTGTTTTTTTAGATTTATCACTCAACTACTTCCTGTTAACCAAAATATTTCGACGGGTGTATCATCAGTGAGCAGTAGCTCACAGTTCTACTTGTATTTTTAAATTATTTTTTTTTAGATATTAACACCAACTGATGGACGAATACAGTTTTACAATCCAATGGGTTTCGAGGCACCAGTTGCGTATCAAGTTCAAAGAAACTGGAGGTACTTTATATTTTATGTACTGATTGTTGTATGGCTGTTTATTGGACTTATTATGTTTTACCATTGTCTCTCCATCTGTTTGACTGTCCATCCTCATCATGTGGGACTATTTCTGATATGACATTGAGGATTTATGTAACTTTATTCTTTAAAAAGCAAGGAGCTTATCATGGGATCCTGGCACAGCAGAATATTTTATAAGATCTGCAAATCTATGTATACAACATGAAAATAGTTATATATCTAGTCAAATAAGTGAAAATTGCTAACGAAAATAATTCTATTATCAGTTTGAAAACAGCAGACAACATATAGTTTTCTTTTGAAGGTCAAATGACTTTTTTTATATGATTTGACAACATTTTTTCATTTCTTTCAGTGACTATTTGGCATATAGAACCCACTTATTTGCAGAAAAAACAATAGAATGGAAATTGTATGTTGAAAAACATGCTTTGCAGTTAGATGGTTACAATTGTGGTGTATATTGTTTAATGGTAATTAGTCTGTTATCTTTTTCCAATTGTTATGCTTATTTTAATTCATTCAAATGCTTTGGATACAACATCTTGATGTTTTTAATGAATTAAAATTGTATCAATGTATAAGACCAAAAGACACAGAAATAAATAGGTCACCGTACAGCCTTCAAGAATGATCAAAGACCATTCAGCATAGTCCGCTACAAAAGGCCCCTAAATGACAAATGTAAAACAATTCAAGAAGAAAACTTACAGCCTAATTAATGTACAAAAATATGAACCAAAAATAAATATGTAACACAGCAACAAATTACAACCACTTTGTACAGTTATTAATAAGGGATGATATGGAGATATTAATATATATGTAAATAATTATAAATGATGATATTCACATATTATTATTTTCATGGAAATATGTGAAATAAACACCATTAAGGTGGTACCTAACACTACAGGGAGATAACTCTGTAAAATCAGCCAAACGCTTTAATAACGTTGTGTTGTAAAGGGAATATTAAGCTTCTCAATGATCAAAATTGGTGTTTGTCAATCTGCTATATAACCAGTGTAATTTTTCTGATAAAATGGTTGGTTCAAAATTTTTAAGTTTTATATATTTTGGTTAAAGGGTCAAAGTAAATACTTTGTTAAAATTTTATGAAAATTAAACGAGCCAAATTAATTTTAGTGAAAGTGTTGGGTACCACCTTAACTATAAGTTATGCCAAATATTGTAGTTTGCAGAGAGAATACTGTCAAAAAAAGAATTAACAGGCATTACACAAATAGAGGTCCAGGAAAAAAGGAAAGAAATTGCAGAGACCTTATTACTGTATGAAGGTAATTATATAGAAATTAAAATATCTTATGAAGAATGACTTTCAGAGTATTTCTCTCCTTGTACAGTACTTTAAAAAAAAAAAAATCCTTTGTATGTATGTTTTTGTATAATCTGATGGATATATTTGATAATTTTCACAAATTCAGATGCATTCATCCCTCATTTTTTTCAAAGACCAACCTTAAAATGAGTATTTTATAATCCACAGTTATAGGGGAAGAGATAAAATCTTCTTTTACCATCTTATATATAATTTTTGTAAACATTGAAAAATTTTATTTAGATTCTACAAATGTGTAACAGTCTTGAGATTTCAGAAAATATCAGTGTTTATCATCAATTTCTCAGCAAATTCTGTTTGGAAAATTAGATCTTTACAAATGTAAATTGTTTTTTGATTGAAACTTGTCCATCAAATGATTTCATTGTTATCAGCATATTTTCAAGTAAACTTCAATTATATTCTTTCCTTATTTCATAATTGAACCATCTGAGCACACACAACCTCTCTTCAACAAAGAGTGTCACTCAAAACTCAAATGCAGTTGAACTGTTGCATTCAATTCAAATATATATCAACCATTTGGCTGATCTGAAATTAACAACTCTGACTGTTTTATTTTTATTTGTTTTTAATTTTTTAATAATTAAAACTTCCAAAAAATGTCTTGCAGTTTATATGAAAGATGCTTGTCCCTGCTGTGGATTTAATGTTCAAGAACAGCCTTTTGTAAGTAAAATCATATGGTATAGAATCAAGACATTCGTTTACAACAGACTACTGTAAATAAAGAAATTATTCCTGCATTTATTCTTCTGTTTTTTGAAGAATGAAAAAGAATGTGAGATGAATTTTTTGGTGATTTCATGTTAAATCTGCATTGAGATATATGTATCAGATATCAGAATGAGAGTCTTAATAATTGCAATAATCACATAGCATTAAAAAAGTTGTAATAGTTTCTAAATTTACAGTATATACAAGGAAATATTTTCATTTTTTTGCCCCTGTTGTAGCGTAGGAAGCATTGAGTATGCTTTTATTAATTGAAATTATTTAATACTGTATATCCTGGCATTTGTTGAAGCCAGCACTCAGCTAAATGTTTTAAATCTATATTTGATTGTGTCTTACAATATCTATACCTGCTTATTATATGTAATGATTTTAACATACTGATGTCAACATATTATAATTGTTTTATTTTCAATTTTGTGTATAATTTTTATATAAACAAATATTTTATGCAGATTGGTTGTTTAATTTGTGGTAGACACTTCCATAAACTTCCTTTCTGTGTTGGTGAGAGCCTTGCCAAGGAAGATGCTAATTTTTTCACTTGCAAGATGTGCGAAAACAATATCGTAAGTAAATGTCAATTTTGAAGTTCATATGATATAAAAATATGAAGATTTAGTATGAGTGATGGCTAATGAGACAACTCTCCATGCAAAAAGTTTACACATTTATAAAAACTTCTCCCCTGAAACTACTGGACCAAATTTAACCAAACTTGGACACAACCATCACTAGGGTATCTAGTTTAACAAAGAACATGTCCCCGCCTGCCAACCAACATGGCTTAAAATAGAACATAGGGATAAAATGCAGTTTTTGGCTTACATCTCTGACTTAAGCATTTGCTGCGTCTGAATTAATAATTTTATGGAAATTTTGCAGTTTTTTTGTTATTATTTAATATTATTATTGATAGAGATAAACTGTAAACAGCAATAATTTTTCGGCAAATTAAGATCTACAAATAAGTCAGACATGACCATAACTTTCAGTTGACCCTTAAGGAGTTATTGCCCTTTATAGTCAATTTTTTTTTAAATATCACAAATTTTTGTAACCTTTTACAAAAATCTTCTCCTCTGAAACTACGGAGACAAATTTAACCAAACTTGATCATAATCATCATTAGGGTATATAGTTTAGAAAATGTGTCTGACAACCCTGCTTTCCAACCAACATGGCTGACATGGCTAAAAATAGAACAAGTGTAAAATGCAGTGTTTGGTTTATATCTCTGAAACTAAAGCATTTAGAGCAAATCTGACAGTGGACATAAATATTCATCATATTAGAATTTATCTACACTGAAATTTTCAGACATATCCAACAACCCATTGTTGGGTTTCTGCCCCTGAGTTAGTTATTGTACGAAAATTTTGCAGTTTTTTGTTATTATCCTAGATATCATTATAGTATCTAATAATATCTAAAGATCTAATGCTCCAAATTATGTTTTTACCTTAATTTACATGATTTCCAAAGCATCAGTAAATACAGGTGAGCCACACAGGCTCTTGAGAGCCTCTTGTTTTAAATTAATAGGCACATGCCTCTCTGGTATCAAAGTGCAATTGGTATACCAAAATTTCTTTATATACATGAATTGTATACTAAGAACTTTATCCATTCTGGATTTGAAAAGCAAACCCTTTTAACCTTTTGTGAAGTATCAGTTGTTTGTCAAACATTCTTATTTTTTTTTCAGATAACTTGTTATATATCAACATACTAAACTTAATAATTGTTTTATGCATTAATGTTTTATCTTCTGCAATTTAAATTTAATTGAAAATGGAAAAAAAAATTATCCTATTCAAGAAAAAAATATAAATTATAAAATATATATTTTGTTTTCATTTATCTTAAAGTTGTTATTACAACCAGCAATTTTAATTTGTTGTTAGAAGTCAATAAAAAAAATCACAGAAAAGCTGAAAACACTCCTTAAAAAAGTGATATCATTATTAACCAGACATCAAATAAAAATAAAACTGAAATATTATTTAACCACATATTTTTTTTATATAAAGATTCCAGACACAATAGATTTAGGTGGAATATTGGAAGAAAAGCCTGTTAAAGATTCAATTAATCCAGATCAATGTAAGTAAAGCTTAACAAATCTACAAAACTTTTTCTGCTTCATTCATCCCTAGTTATTTTCATTTCATTGATAATTTGTTATACCCCCACTTTAAAAAAGGGGGGTATACTGTTTTACCTCTGTCTGTCCTTCCGTCAGTCAGTCAGTCGGTCCGTCCCATGAATATTTTCGTCGCATTTTTCTCAGGAACTACAATACAAGGATTTCTGAAATTTGGTTTCAGGGTTTATCTAAGTCAGCTATACCGTGTGATGCGTTTCCAGATTGATCACTTAACAAATTCCTGTTTACCGAACACTTGTATGATTTTACACATGATAGCCAAGTTGAAAATTTTCGTCACATTTTTCTCAGGAACTACAATACAAGGATTTCTGAAATTTGGTTTCAGGATTTATATAAGTCAGCTATACCGTGTGATGGGTTTTCAGATTCAATACTCGACAACTTCCTGTTTACCGAACACTTGCATATTTTTACACTATTAAATATATTATCCACTTGCGGCGGGGGTATCATCAGTGAGCAGTAGCTCGCAGTTTCACTTGTTTTATAAACTCCTTCATTTTAAAAGGCAGACATACAGCGTTAAATGTATCATTTATGTCTTTATACAATGCTACATTTATGACTTATAAACTCTCCTTGACATTGTGAAAACAATTTGCAGGAATTCAAAAAACTTTAATATGTACTTTATATTTCCTGATAAGTTTTTATGCTAGGCAAGTAACATAAGGAATTACCATTGTCTGTTTATAGATTTCTATTATATGTAGGTGTATTTAAGCCTATGTTCACCTGTATTTTTTTAATGTACATCTTACAGACTGTGAACCAAAACCAGAAATGAAGAAGACTTTTACCGGAACAACTGCCCTGTTTGTGAAAAACCTCATTGAATCTGTAAGACAAATAATATGGACTACTAGCATAAGTAACATTACTGTTTGATGGTCCATAAAAGATTTTATATGATACTATTATAACACCTAAACCAATTGATTTCAACACCTGTCTTATTACTGCAAAGTTAAATGACTCAACCAAATGGTATGCAACTTATACACAATATGTATTACCACAAAACTCACATCAAGTTGGAATTTGGAAACTGTCATTTCACTAGTTGAGTACCTTTTAAATGCTGAATTTGTCATTTCTATATTGTCTTTCTTATAAAAAAAAAGATGTCTGCCATGACCAAATGTTATAGAACTTAAAAACTTAAAACATTGTTACAAAATAAACAGATCAAGCTTAAATTTGGGTTGCATAACTTTTACTAGTCATGTTCCTTTTAAAATGGATAAATGGAAAAATAACTGAATTTGTTTCTTTTTACTTCTTAAATATAAGAAAAAAAGATGTTATATGATTGCCAATGAGACAACTCTTCACAAGAGACAAAATGACTGCACAATAAACAACTACAGGTCACCTTACAGCCTTCAACAATGAGCAAAGCCTATACCACATAGTAAGCTATAAAAGGTCCCTGAATGACAAATGTAAAACTATTTAATAGAGAAAACTAAGGCCCTAATTCATGTTCAAATAATGAACAAAAGTTGCCTCAAACAAATTTTATTAAGCTAATATACACAGTGTTTAATTTACCACAAAACACAGTTCAATGTTTAAATACGGATGATGTCTTTTTCACTGTTCTAGAGTTTTATACCTTTTATATAACATTGTATGTAATTGTGGCGCAATCTGTGTGCCATTGACACATTATTTATGGACACATTCTTATTTGCAAAAAATACCATTCGAGAGAATGTTGAATTTCACGAGTAGTAAGGTGAGGGAAGTTCATTCTCAAGACTGGTATTTTTCGCAAATACCCCTCAAGAACATGATATATCTGTTTAATTACACCGAATGTTAATGTTGAAACGCATTGATGATCGTGACTTTACAAACGTCCAGTAGGATAGAGTATTTTTTGGCAAATACCATGGCAGAGAGGGTAAAAAAGGCAAATCTTTTTGGCAAATACCCTGGGGGCGTTAAAAAATGAACGATATTCGTTTGATAACAGTGAATTGGTGAAAAATACACTGGGTATCAACCAATCAAAACCCAGGATTCTTACATAAGGTGTAATTATTCTTATAATTTATATAAAAGTATCATTTAAAAACCTTCTATTCTTTTTTGTGCAGAAATTTTCAGAGGAGAGTATAGAGAATTTCTTTGATAAAATATCAATCCTTGATGTAAGAGATTGCTGGCTCTCTTTGGTTGACACGTTCATGGAAATTAAAGAAAATCTTCCTTTCAATCCTGAAGATGTGAAATGGAAAGTTCCTGAATGCAGAAGAAAACTATTTTCGATGGGAGAGTTTGGTGATGGGTAATTTATCAATTTCCAATTATTTTTATGACAAGTTTGTAATTAAAATTAAAATTAGAATTTGATAATAAATTGCTGTATAAGAAGTGCTCTTTCTGAATTTACCTTCATCAGGTACACTTACACCACAAAACAATATAGCCAACAAGAATATGTCCATAGTACACGGATGCCCCACTCGTACTATCATTTTCTATGTTCAGTGGACCGTGAAAATTGGGGTCAAAACTTTAATTTGGAATTAAAATTAGAAAAATCATATCATGGGGAACATGTGTACTAAGTTTCAAGTTGATTGGACTTCAACTTCTTCAAAAACTACCTTGACCAAAAACTTTAACTTGAAGCGAACGGACACACAGACGGATGAACGAATGGAGGCACAGACCAGAAAACATAATGCCTCTCTACTATCGTAGGTTGGGCATAAAAACTTAGGATGCTAATATTTACTCATGATTTAAAGGTTAATATTGGTATAAGACTGATGAAAACAGGGATTAGTTGTAATTGAGGACAGTGTGGGTTTTTTCTTCATAAATTAATGTTAATACATTTATCGTTGAACATGGTATGTTTTTTGCATGAACATTTGCAATTTGCAGTGCCAATAACTACACTATTGAAATGTTGTTTCTTCAAAATATGTGATGAAAAGTTATATTTATTAGCTATGAAAAAAAATTGTTTTAATGTTAATTGTAATTGATATATAAGTATTTGAAATTTATATGGAATACTCAAAATACCTTTTTATTATTTCTTAACTAGATACATAGAGAACATTCCAACTAAATACATAAGAGACCATGTTTATCCAATTAAAGTCCAAACCAAAGCTTCTTGGACAATTTTCAGTGGACTGTCTGTCTTCATTTTTGGAACTGAAACCAAAGCTCAACAAATTAGACTTGCCATTGTCTGCACAGAGTTTTCAGAGATAGATAAGGTAAAAATACATGTACATTACTCCATCCCTTTTTCTTAAGGGAGGAGGTGATTTTTTTTAATGGAAAAACCACTACCTTTGGTCTTTGATTTTCACTAGTACAAGCAATGGTACAGTTTCAACCGATCGTATTCATGTAGAGGTTGGGGCTCGATTCATAAATGAAACAGACCAAAGATAAGTTTGTTGTATAAAATAGACCACTTGTTGGCAAATCTATGAAACACAAATTTCGGAAATACAATCTTGAATGACTTGTTTTGTTAACGAGATAGGTTCTCATATGTATCAACCTCTCAACAATTACAAGTACAGGTATATCATGGTCTAGTACATAGCAAACTTTATGTATACACATCTGTTGTGCTTAATTTGTATGTAATACTCGCTGCTGGACGTGAAAATCTGTTCAAATGCTATAATGTCCTTATAATGCACTTTACAAACTGTGACTTTGATGGAGAGTTGTCTCAATGGCACTCATGCCAAATTTCTTATATCTAGATTTTGCTTCTACTCCAATCGACTAGAAGGATGTCTCCATTTCTCTGAAACCCTTTCACATGAAGCTGCATGTGTCTCCCTTTGCTCCATCTCCTCGATATGAAGTTCATATTTTGTTTAGTATACATTTACCAATTGCCCCTCAATCACTTCGGTTGAGGAAAATGGTTCATTTGTACTTATCTGATTTGCATGATGCCTCTTACCGATCATCTGCTTTTGCTACATCCCTTGAAATTTTATTCTTATATACCTATATACGTTTGCTCTATACTACCAAACAATGTAAATATGTCTAATGGATACATCTATACTTGGACCCCTTCACGTAACAGATCTATATATGATAAATATACCTTTGCTCCATGTTATATTAAACATAATTTCCTCGCTAGGTTTAAATATGTTCAGTTATACTTGTACTCTATCCCCTGAAGAAAACTTTGATTTTCATTGTGTATATTTATCTAAATTTGATGTACCTCCCTAATAAGTTATCGAATTGCCTCACTTTACTTATATATATTTGCTCAATCCTCTTTACATGATTTTGGAATAGGCTACTATGATTTGACAATAGTAATTCCATTACCTTTACGGGGCTTGGATATAACTTACTGTATACATCTGCCTTTACTCCATCCCTTTTTCTTAAGGGAGGAGGTGATTTTTTTTAATGGAAAAACCACTACCTTTGGTCTTTGATTTTCACTAGTACAAGCAATGGTACAGTTTCAACCGATCGTATTCATGTAGAGGTTGGGGCTCGATTCATAAATGAAACAGACCAAAGATAAGTTTGTTGTATAAAATAGACCACTTGTTGGCAAATCTATGAAACACAAATTTCGGAAATACAATCTTGAATGACTTGTTTTGTTAACGAGATAGGTTCTCATATGTATCAACCTCTCAACAATTACAAGTACAGGTATATCATGGTCTAGTACATAGCAAACTTTATGTATACACATCTGTTGTGCTTAATTTGTATGTAATACTCGCTGCTGGACGTGAAAATCTGTTCAAATGCTATAATGTCCTTATAATGCACTTTACAAACTGTGACTTTGATGGAGAGTTGTCTCAATGGCACTCATGCCAAATTTCTTATATCTACATTTTGCTTCTACTCCAATCGACTAGAAGGATGTCTCCATTTCTCTGAAACCCTTTCACATGAAGCTGCATTTGTCTCCCTTTGCTCCATCTATTCGATATGAAGTTCATATTTTGTTTAGTATACATTTACCAATTGCCCCTCAATCACTTCGGTTGAGGAAAATGGTTCATTTGTACTTATCTGATTTGCATGATGCCTCTTACCGATCATCTGCTTTTGCTACATCCCTTGAAATTTTATTCTTATATACCTATATACGTTTGCTCTATACTACCAAACAATGTAAATATGTCTAATGGATACATCTATACTTGGACCCCTTCACGTAACAGATCTATATATGATAAATATACCTTTGCTCCATGTTATATTAAACATAATTTCCTCGCTAGGTTTAAATATGTTCAGTTATACTTGTACTCTATCCCCTGAAGAAAACTTTGATTTTCATTGTGTATATTTATCTAAATTTGATGTACCTCCCTAATAAGTTATCGAATTGCCTCACTTTACTTATATATATTTGCTCAATCCTCTTTGCATGATTTTGGAATAGGCTACTATGATTTGACAATAGTAATTCCATTACCTTTACGGGGCTTGGATATAACTTACTGTATACATCTGCCTTTACTCCCTCCCTTTTTCTTTAGGGAGGAGATGACTTTTTTTTAACGGAAAAACCAATACCTTTGTTCTTTGATTTTCACTAGTACAAGCAATGTAACAGTTTCAACCGATCGCATTCATGTAGAGATTCATAAATGAAACAGACCAAAGATAAGTTTGTTGTATAAAATAGACCACTTGTTGGCAAATCAATGAAACACAAATTTCGGAAATACAATCTTGAATGACTTGTTTTGTTAACGAGATAGGTTCTCATATGTATCAACCTCTCAACAATTACAAATGCAGGTATATCATGGTCTAGTACATAGCAAACTTTATGTATACACATCTGTTGTACTTAATTTGTATGTAATACTCGCTGCTGGACGTGAAAATCTGTTCAAATGCTATAATGTCCTTATAATGCTCTTTTACAAATTGTGACTTTGATGGAGAGTTGTCTCAATGGCACTCATGCCAAATTTCTTATATCTACATTTTGCTTCTACTCCAATCGACTAGAAGGATGTCTCCATTTCTCTGAAACCCTTTCACATGAAGCTGCATGTGTCTCCCTTTGCTCCATCTCCTCGATATGAAGTTCATATTTTGTTTAGTATACATTTACCAATTGCCCCTCAATCACTTCGGTTGAGGAAAATACTTCATTTGTACTTATCTGATTTGCATGATGCCTCTTACCGATCATCTGCTTTTGCTACATCCCTTGAAATTTTATTCTTATATACCTATATACGTTTGCTCTATACTACCAAACAATGTAAATATGTCTAATGGATACATCTATACTTGGACCCCTTCACGTAACAGATCTATATATGATAAATATACCTTTGCTCCATGTTATATTAAACATAATTTCCTCGCTAGGTTTGAATATGTTCAGTTATACTTGTACTCTATCCCCTGAAGAAAACTTTGATTTTCATTGTGTATATTTATCTAAATTTGATGTACCTCCCTAATAAGTTATCGAATTGCCTCACTTTACTTATATATATTTGCTCAATCCTCTTTGCATGATTTTGGAATAGGCTACTATGATTTGACAATAGTAATTCCATTACCTTTACGGGGCTTGGATATAACTTACTGTATACATCTGCCTTTACTCCCTCCCTTTTTCTTTAGGGAGGAGATGACTTTTTTTAACGGAAAAACCAATACCTTTGTTCTTTGATTTTCACTAGTACAAGCAATGTAACAGTTTCAACCGATCGCATTCATGTAGAGATTCATAAATGAAACAGACCAAAGATAAGTTTGTTGTATAAAATAGACCACTTGTTGGCAAATCAATGAAACACAAATTTCGGAAATACAATCTTGAATGACTTGTTTTGTTAACGAGATAGGCTCTCATATGTATCAACCTCTCAACAATTACAAATGCAGGTATATCATGGTCTAGTACATAGCAAACTTTATGTATACACATCTGTTGTACTTAATTTGTATGTAATACTCGCTGCTGGACGTGAAAATCTGTTCAAATGCTATAATGTCCTTATAATGCTCTTTTACAAATTGTGACTTTGATGGAGAGTTGTCTCAATGGCACTCATGCCAAATTTCTTATATCTACATTTTGCTTCTACTCCAATCGACTAGAAGGATGTCTCCATTTCTCTGAAACCCTTTCACATGAAGCTGCATGTGTCTCCCTTTGCTCCATCTCCTCGAAATGAAGTTCATATTTTGTTTAGTATACATTTACCAATTGCCCCTCAATCACTTCGGTTGAGGAAAATGGTTCATTTGTACTTATCTGATTTGCATGATGCCTCTTACCGATCATCTGCTTTTGCTACATCCCTTGAAATTTTATTCTTATATACCTATATACGTTTGCTCTATACTACCAAACAATGTAAATATGTCTAATGGATACATCTATACTTGGACCCCTTCACGTAACAGATCTATATATGATAAATATACCTTTGCTCCATGTTATATTAAACATAATTTCCTCGCTAGGTTTAAATATGTTCAGTTATACTTGTACTCTATCCCCTGAAGAAAACTTTGATTTTCATTGTGTATATTTATCTAAATTTGATGTACCTCCCTAATAAGTTATCGAATTGCCTCATTTTACTTATATATATTTGCTCAATCCTCTTTGCATGATTTTGGAATAGGCTACTATGATTTGACAATAGTAATTCCATTACCTTTACGGGGCTTGGATATAACTTACTGTATACATCTGCCTTTACTCCATCCCTTTTTCTTAAGGGAGGAGGTGAATTTTTTTTAATGGAAAAACCACTACCTTTGGTCTTTGATTTTCACTAGTACAAGCAATGTTACAGTTTCAACCGATCGTATTCATGTAGAGGTAGGGGCTCGATTCATAAATGAAACAGACCAAAGATAAGTTTGTTGTATAAAATAGACCACTTGTTGGCAAATCAATGAAACACAAATTTCGGAAATACAATCTTGAATGACTTGTTTTGTTAACGAGATAGGTTCTCATATGTATCAACCTCTCAACAATTACAAGTACAGGTATATCATGGTCTAGTACATAGCAAACTTTATGTATACACATCTGTTGTACTTAATTTGTATGTGATACTCGCTGCTGGACGTGAAAATCTGTTCAAATGCTATAATGTCCTTATAATGCACTTTTACAAATTGTGACTTCGATGGAGAGTTATCTCATTGGCACTCACGCCAAATTTTCTTATATCTACATTTTGCTTCATTCTGTATATTTATATAAATTAACCGTATACCTTCCTAATAAGTTGTCGAAATGCAGCTTTACTTTATTTATATATATTTGCTCAATCCTATTCGCATGATTGTGAAATAGGCTTCTCTGATTTAACAATCTCAATTCCATTAACTAACAGGACTTCGGTATAAAATTAGTGTATACACGGTGGGTTGTCCTGCGAGAGAACGTTCTGTGCTGGTGATTTGGTCCTGTCAGGTGCTGGTGGGTTTGTTTACATTGTATCAGAACGGCAATAAAACAACCGTTTTGTTGTTTAACTTTTCGCTAACACGTCATTAGTACCATTGAACGAATATTACAACAATTTGTAATTGCAAAAGTCGTGGAAGTTCGCCAAACGAAATTGTCTTAACGATGTGCTGGTGATTAGAAAAACGGTCCTGGTTCTGTTCTCCTATGTCCTGGTTCTGTGCCTTTATGTGTTAGTTAAAAGTGGCATATATTCAGGATCATTGATGCTTTACTGTATTGACTTATAAAACTGTTATCTGCTTTGTTGAAATTGACATTGTTGTAATCTAATTACTGTTATCATGAGAGAAAGAAATACCCCTATTTTTTTATTTAAAAAAAATTAACTGTAATCTTATTTCTTGACCTGTTAACGGAACCCCTCTTGTCCCTTTTAAGATAAGAGATATGTTTACGATTTTCGGGATTACGCCGGGTCTTTTTGCATGGTCACCAAAATACGTTGTAAATTATACAATACTTATATAAAGAAGATGATGTGGTATGTTTGTCAATGGACAAATTTCAATAAAAAAAAACCAAAGGAACTATGTATTAACAACCATACGTCTTCGTATGACCTTCAACATTTTTATATATGTTCAATGATGTGTGTCTTTCTGTTATTATTTTATGCAATAAATTGTTTTGTAGGTATACCACTGTAACAATGAAGGAGGAAATGAGGAGGGGTTGTTTGGGTGGAGGTGGGGAGGGGTATGTGGAGCGCAAACAAACCGTGATGATGTTTATGACTATGCGGCATGGGCTTTAATCATTGTTGAAGCATCAATTTAAGGGGCATTTAATATCTTAATCAATCTATTCTTATTTTAGATTTATATTGTTATCTGGTATTGTACGGAAAATGTTGCCCTTTTATGTAATACACGTTACGATAATTTGAAAACACATATTAATCAGCCAAATTAATGCACAAAGGCAAAAATAGGTGTCACAGAGATCCTATTGATAACAATTATCTGCCCAATTTTATTTGTTTCAAATATGACTTCTTATCCAAAATCACCAGTACCGTATCATTACCCACCAGCAAAGTATCAGGACATGAATAAATTGAGAAAATGTAAAATTTTAATAAATTGCACAGTTTTTTCACAAAATAATTTTGTCTTGTGGATTGCTAAATATAAAGCGGACTCTGTGAGCATTTTTGTCGAGTCTGCAACTTTTGTTGCAGAAAGCTCGACATGGGGATAGTGATCCGGCGGCGGCGGCGGCGTTAGCTAACTTCTTAAAAAGCTTTATATTTTAGAAGATAGAAGACCTGGATGCTTCATACTTTGTATATAGATGCCTCATGTTACCAACTTTCCGTCACTCACATGTCCAATGCCCTTGACCTCATTTTCATGGTTCAGTGGCTACTTGAAAAAAAAGTTAAGATTGTGTGTAATGTTTTAAATTCTCTCTTATTATAAGTAATTGGATAACTATATTTGGTATGTGCGTACCTTGCAAGGTCCTCATGCCCGTCAGACAGTTTGCACTCGACCTCGACCTCATTTCATGGATCAGTGAACAAGGTTAAGTTTTGGTGGTCAAGTCCATATCTCAGATACTATAAGCAATAGGTCTAGTATATTCGGTGTATGGTAGGACTGTAAGGTGTACATGTCCAAATGGCAGGTGTCATCTGACCTTGACTTCATTTCCATGGTTCAGTGGTTATAGTTAAGTTTTTGTGTTTTGGTCTGTTTTTCTTATACTATATGCAATAGGTCCACTGTATTTGGTGTATTGAATGATTGTAAGGTGTACATCTCTAGCTCACAGTTTTAATAAAGCTTTATATTAAGGTCTATCAACATGGTCATTTAAAATGATTAGTAAAGAAGGCGAAACATTTCAGCGTGTGCACTCTTGTTGTTTTATTTTTTCAGTTCTAGATTTTCTGAAAATGAGCACTTTTGTGTTACGCATACTGAAACAGTTTAGAGGGTCAGCTTTTAAAAAGGTTTGCCAATGAACCTATAAGAAACAAAATTGAAAAATCTCAATTTTTTCATCACAATTTTTATGAGAGAAAACGTAAAAAATCATGATTCTCGTCTTTGTTTACATTTTTCATTAATTACCAGCATCGTCAGGACCGAATCATCAGCACAGAACGTTCTCTCGCAGGACAACATTACACACCGTGGTATACATCTGCTTTTATTCCATCCCTTTATGCTTAAGCCTTACTCAGTCATATATGTCCTATATCGAACTGTGATGTATTTAATCGAAGTTGATACAAATCGAAGTTGATTCCAAGAACTGTATATCTCTACCTTACTTCTATACTACTATACTAGGATTTGACCATATGTTACAACAATTGAAAAGCATTGGAAAAAATGCAAGGTATCTAATTTCATTTAACGACATATTTGGTGTTAATATAAAAAGAGGTCCGAGGCTATGAAAGAAATGTTGATGACCTCAAGCTTCGAGAGATATGAAGATTTGGTCACTCTCGAAAATTCACATTTCCCTCAGACAAAGCCCTCGTGAAATATGAATATTCTTGGGTGAACAAATCTTCATATCTCCCTCAGGAACGGGAAATGAATGAATAAAGCTATATATAATTCGTCTAAACATCAACCATACAATGTTAGATCTGTAAATTTGCTTTCGCAAATATTTTGTTCTTCCCTCGCAGGGATTCGAACCCATGCTACTGAGATATCGTGACACCAAATCGCCTGCACTGTAGCAGTTCCGCTAGACCACTTGACCACCTGGGCTTCATTTGCGAAAGCATATTCATTGATCTTTCATTGTTGGGTTGATGTTTAGACAAGTTGTATATATATACTGAGCTATCGTAACACCACATCGCCTGCACTGTATCCCACGCGGATATATATTCAAGCCCGTGATGTGGATATTTCCTTATATATATATGTCTATCAATATTATACGATCCCCTTTTATTGGATGTGGATCCCCTTTATTGGATGTGGATATACATTTCGGCTTCTATCTTACTTTGTTCCATCCGTTTTCTCCCTCGTTTATATATGACCTATCATAGTGCCGATCTTTGCATCGTACAACTAAAATATTTAATTTATAATACATTTAACCTAATAGTATACCGTGTTGTTTTATGAATCAGGAAATTAGCTTTCTTTTTAAATTATATATACTATTATGTCTACTTCGTAACTATTTCCTTTCGATATTTTCTCATTTACTTGTAGTTTGTTAAGAAATGAAAGTTTTACATATTCGAGACGATTTATATTCCCGTTATTTTTCTACTCGAGAAAGTCGCGAAAATATTTTAGTTTAAACAATATTTATTAATAAACAATTTCAAGACAAATATTACAATGTTACATAAAGTACAAATATGGGATTCGGAAACAAGTTTGGAAAAACTTTTATAAAATATTTTGTCAAACCTGGTCCTTTAAAACATAGCTTAATCTATAGATGGATTTTACTCATCAGTTTTTAACACACAATTAAGCGGAGATGGTAAGCGAGTCGATCTTAAATGCTTGTGAGCACACAGCAGCATAAAGTGTTTTAAATCTGAATACAATGGTTGATAAAGAAAATGTGATTTTTGATATGTCTCTAAGAAGATAAACAAAATACAAAACCTAACATGACAACATACAGTAATAAGCAATGTATAGATCACTATACATAATTTTAGTAGCGGATAAGCTTCAAACGGGAATTTGTGTGTCTGTGTTTAAAAACTGTTTTGGACAAGGGGAATAAATGAGGGAGAAAAGGGGGGGGGGCATAATTGTTTTTCTCGAGAAAAAAAATGTTATGATTTAACAGCTAGTCGTTTACCCTAAATCACTTTCTTAGCACTGTTTGTTCCTCTTTATACAATACTTCAAGAGAAGAACATTGCGAATGTCGGGATCTAAGGGCCATGTAAACAGGCGGAGCGACTCTTTTTTTGTACATGTGAACCGTGACATTGCGTAAATGAACTAATTAAGATACTTTTATTCATATATGTTAAAATTTGGATGATATTACAATTCGCAATCAACTGTTCTAATTTCTTTCACGACCATGCTTTTTTTTATCTTAAGAAACCGATTTATCAGCATCTGCCGTTTTCCTAAATTTTGAATTGAACTTCATGCCAACAGGTTTAAGAAAAAAAGAGCATTTACTGCTTCCAGAAATATGTGTTTTCTCAAAAGTTAATCAGTGCTCGACTTTTTATCTGTGATTAATAAAAAGATAAAAAACAATTCGAAAAATTACCTTAATTGCTTTTAAGAAAAATATTAATTTATAATTGTGTTACGTAGCAGTACGAATGTAAGTTTCATTAGAAAAATACAATTAATAATGTATCGGAAAGTTATAATCTATTAATAAATAATCTCAGTACTGTGCAACATGCTGATATGATTGTCGGGATTGCTATCCCTATGTTATCTTCTTCACGATAAACCACGATGCATTCCGCAAACCGATGAATATTCATAAACTGCTTTTACCTTATCCCTTTTAACATAAACCTATAATATGTCGATATTACGTTATACATTCATTAGGAATGTAAAACAGGGGCATATATGAAATTGTTAGATATATAAATATATGTGGTATATATGTTGTGTACAAGTTCTCATTTTGTACAAAATAATTTGTATTTTGACTTTGTACAAATTGTAATCTGTACAAAAAGTTGTTGTACAAATTACAAGTGGAAAATGTTATTGAAAATCTTCAAATTTTAAGAAAAATTGTTAAAAATTGACTATGAAGGGCAATAACTCCTTAGGGGGTCAATTGACTATTTTGGTCATACTGACTTATTTTTAGTTCTTACTTTCTGTACATTATTGCTGTTTACAGTTTATCTCTATCTATAATAATATTCAAGATAATAACAAAAAAACAGCCAAATGTCCTCAAATTTACCAATTCAGGGGCAGCAACCTAACAACCAATTATCCGATTAATCTGAAAATTCCAGGGCAGATAGATTGTGACCTGGTCAACAATTTTACTTCGTCTGATTTGCTCTTAATGCTTTGGTTTTTGAGTTATAAGCCAAAAACTGCATTTTACCCTCATGTTCTATTTTTAGCCATGGCAGCCATCTTGGTTTGTTGGCCGAGTTACCGGACACAATTTTTTAACTAGATACCCCAATGATGATTATGGCTAAGTTTGGTTAAATTTGGCCCGGCAGTTTCAGGGGAGAAGATTTTTATAAAAGATTACTAAGATTTACGAAAAATGGTTAAAAAATGACTATAAAGGGCAATAACTCCTAAAGTGGTCAACTGACCATTTTGGTCATGTTGACTTATTTGTAGATCTTACTTTGCTGAACATAATTGCTGTTTACAGTTTATCTCTATCTATAATAATATTCAAAATAATAACCAAAAAGAGCAAAATTTCCTAAAAATTACTAATTCAGGGTCAGCAACCCAACAACGGGTTGTCCGATTTATCTGAAAATATCAGGGCAGATAGATCTTGAACTGATAAACAATTTTATTTCAGTCAGATTTGCTCTCAATGCTTTTGGGTTTTGAGTTATAAGCCAAAAACTGCATTTTACCCCATGTTCTATTTTTAGCCATGGCGGCCATCTTGGTTTGATGGCCGGGTCACTGGACACATTTTTCAAACTACTAAGTTACCCAAAAGATGATTGTGGCCAAGTTTGGATTAATTTGGCCAAGTAGTTTCAGAGGAGAAGATTTTTGTAAAAGATTACTAAGATTTACGAAAAATGGTTAAAAATTGACTTTAAAGGGCAATAACTCCTAAAAGGATCAACTGACCATTTTAGTCATGTTGACTTATTTGTAAATTTTACTTTGCTGAACATTATTGCTGTTTACTGTTTATCTCTATCTATAATAATATTCAAGATAATAACCAAAAACAGTAAAATTTCCTTAAAATTACTAATTCAGGGGCAGCAACCCAACAACGGGTTATCCAATTCATCTGAAAATTTCAGGGCAGATAGAACTTCACCTGTTTAACAATTCTACCATTGCAGATTTGCTCTAAATGCTTTGGTTTTTGAGTTATAAGCCAAAAACTGCATTTTACCCCTATGTTCTATTTTTAGCCATGGCGGCAATCTTGGATGGTTGGCTGGGTCACCGGAAACATTTTTTAAACTAGATACCCCAATGATGATTGTGGCCAAGTTTGGTTTAATTTGGCCTAGTAGTTTCAGAGGAGAAGATTTTTGTAAAAGTTAAAGACGACGACGGACGACGACGACGGACGACGACGGACGCCGGACGCCAAGTGATGAGAAAAGCTCACTTGGCCTTTTAGGCCAGGTGAGCTTAAAATACAAAAATACTCAGACGGAGACAGGAAATATAATTGATACATGCCCATGCCAGTTAATTTTGATAGTATAATATAAATTTGCGACAGTTACAATTCTGAATATAATATACATTTTTTTGTATATCGTCCTCAGTGACAATTTTGATGGTATGATAACAATTGGCCTCAAAGACAATTATGATAGTATGATAGAAATTGGCCTCAACGACATTTCTGATGGTATGATAGAAATTGGCTTCAAAAACAATTCTGACAGTATGATAGGAATTGGCCTCAGTTACAGTTCTGAATATAATAGACATTGTCCTTAGTGAAAGTTTTGATTGTATGATATAATTTGGCCTCAAAGACAATTCTGATAATATAATTGAAGTTGGCCTCAAAGACAATTATGATAGTACGATAGAAGTTGGCCCCGAAGATAATTATAATGGTATGATAGAAATTGGCCTCAAAGATAATTCTGATAGTATGATAGATATTGGCCTCAAAAATCATTCTGATAGTATGACAGAAGTTGGCTTCAAAGATAATTCTGATAGTATGACTGAAATTGGCCTTAAAAGATAATTCTGATAGTATAATAGAAACTGGCCTCAGTGACAATTCTGATAGTATCATGATGGAAATTGGCCTCAAAGACAATTCTGATAGTATGATTGAAATTTGCCTCAGTGACAATTCTGATAGTATGACTGAAATTTGCCTTAGTGAAAATTCTGATAGTATGATGGAAATTGGCCTCAAAGACGATTAATATGATAGTATGATAGAAATTGTCCTCAGTGACATTGAAACACCAAGCATACGTGCCAGGAACAAAGGGCAAAACATTAATGCTTGCACTTTCTGTCTAACAGATCTAAGCCATGTATCTAACCAGAAATAGGGGGCATTGTCATTATACCAATTTCTCAGTATGGTCGTGCCCAAACAATATCTTTGGGTAACTTATTGAATCTGGAGCATTTGGGTACCGCATTGGACTAGCTGTATGAACTTAAACATGGCATTTGTCGAGAAATCAAAAAGAAGCTGATAACGACATATCTTTATTCGCAGCAAAATCTCCTCAGCTTCAACTTTGTCACACGAAGCAGTTAAAAAGCCGTTAAAATGAGGATAAGGTTTTCTTTCTTGTAAATGCGAAGGGGGTGCAGCACCTATTAATATTAATGAAAAACAAAAGATAATGTGTAATTCCGGGTTTTGCAAGTTACATTGCAAAATATAGTGTACACAGACCCAGTCGAGTTGCAAGTTAATGTTTGAGTATTTAGTATTTGTTGACAAGTCAGACAACGTCTGTTACCACTTGTCTTGCACCATCCTGCAATTGACCAGCTTTTATTTGAGGAGACGTCAGCTCTAACAAATAAGTCTTTCAGACTTGCTGGTCTCCGAAAAGCTAAGACAGGAGGATTGGGAAAGATCTTTGATAATTTATGGTGTTTGGCAATAGTTTGCCAATTGGTACGGATCAAACGTGAAAGGTTATTAAAGGCTGGATGTATGTTAGAACAAACGGGACTATTTTGCTGCGCCTCTTCCGTTTGTACTGTAAGAGGTCATTGCGGCTGTTATTGTTAGCGCGCGCAGACCCCTCATCTATGTCCAATTTCTTATAACCTCGTTTTGTCAAAAATCCGCGAAGTTACTGTAACCGTTTCGTGACAGCCTCCTCAGAGGAGCAAATCCGCTTGACTCTGAGAGCTTGACTGTACGGGATACTGTTTGCACAGTGTTTGGGGTGACAGCTTTAGGGAGAAAGGTACTGATGTTTATCTGTGGGTTTACAGTAGAGGTCTGTTGATATGACACCGTCCTTTATAGATGTGGTTGTGTCTAAGAAAGATATCGTAGAGTCGGAAATTTCATACGTAAATTTAATTGAATGGTGGGCGTTGTTTGCATGTCTGATGAAATCATCAAGTTTTTGTTGGGATTCAATTCATTTCATGTCAACATCATCAATGAAACGGAACCAAAGCAAAGGTTTGGTTAAAGATGCTGCAATAATTTGTTTTTCTAATTTGGCCATGAAAATTGTGGCGTAAGACGGTGCGTTTTCGTCCCCATCGCTGTCCCGTTTATGGCATCGTCTTACGCCAATATTTTCATGGGCTCAAATAAAAGCTGTCCAATTGCAGAATGGTGCAAGTCATGTGGTAACAGACGTTGTCTGACTTGTCAACAAATACCAAATACTCTAACATTTACTTGCCACTCGACAGGGTCTGTGTACACTATATTTTACAATGTAACTTGCAAAACCCAGAACGTTGTATACCTCCTTCAGTGTCGATGTAGCATGCAGTATGTTGGCGAGACAGAGCAGCCATTCAACAAACGCATGAATGGTCATCGAAGTGACTACACTTGCAAGCCCGACCTACCCGTAAGTCGTTATTTGAGATCACATGGGCACACACAAGTTGATCTCAAAAACCTCACCATCACAATCATAGACCACAACGAGGGTTGGTCGAAGGTCGACAGAGTCGCATGGGAAATATTTTGGATAAGAAAGTTACGGACAGTTTCCCCAGAGGGCAGAAATGAAAAAAAAAACATAGAATGAGTCCCTCATTTTCCTGTCATCACTTGTCTCCAGTAACTCTGGTTTAGTACTGGCTTTACTGTTCGATTTTTTTTTTAAATAGCAGTTCAAATTACAGGGCTTAATTCATTCGGGATGGATGTATAAGTACGTAGCCACGTTCAATTATTTTACCTCATTAGATAAAACTTATTTTTCTTATCATTATTAGACTGCTATTCGTTTGGGAGGCTTAAATATGTAGTTTCTGTTGCAATTGCCCTACCGTTATCAAATTTAAAATATTATACCAACTTGGATCGGTTAGGACATTTTTGATTTTTTTTGTTTGAGGACTGCCCTCAATGCAGTTATAGCATCTAAACCGTCAACCTTTGGAAATTTAAAGTTGTGCCAGTTCACATCGAAAATAACTATTTTCATTTGGCATATCTTTGAAATCTTTGCGCCGTGTTTGGAAATTTTAAAATTGTATCAGCGTCTGTGGTGTTCGCTTAAATTGTATAAATTTCAAGATTTAGAAAAAGTTTCTCAGTTTGAATATATTTACATGATTCATTTGACATCGTGCTATTATTGAAGAAGGATATCTGTTATCCGAAATATCTAATATTTGTTCATTTTATAGTTATTAAATTGTGATGTTGTACCCTCTTTGACTTGTTATATATTATATTTTGTAGTGTACAAAATCATATTACATGATCCATCGCCCTGTAAGATTGATCGTTGACTATTTATTCAGTCATTTTATATATATATATATACATATATATATATATATATATATATATATATATATATATATATATATATATATATATATATATATATATATATATATATATATATATATATATATATATATATTATATGGCCTTCAAAATTATTTATATGGCCTTCAAAATACCGTTTCGATCCCTAACATCACTGGAGAGACACTTATTTTCAAAATCCGGATCTTGTGTACAAAAAAAAATTATAAGAAATATTGACACCTTATATTTGAGGCATAACATCGTGGCCACAAGTTAATTGTTTTCTGTTTAGTATTAAATTTATAGTAAGATCCATTTTGTTACATCTTATGATCAATTTTACTTGGCAATCGCCAATGGCAGTCAGCGGGGTAAAGAACTTCAGTTGTTCGACCTGTTAGTCAAATGCGTTTTGTTTAAATATACTTTTGTTGCACTTTTTTGGTCTTTTGGAAAATGTTGTTTGTGCTGTATTTAGACCCTTCTACAACGAAATTTGTTTTATATGCACACGTATAAAAATTGCGGTTTTTATCCAAAGCAATCATGGGTTTGAACGTAGTTTTCAATTTAGACTTGTTTATATATATATATATATATATATATATATATTATATATCCATGCATTAGTTCAATAATTTTCCTAACATTATAACTATAAGACATTTTATGGAGATAATTGGTTGAAAGTGTTGTTTAGCGGTAATATGTGTTATATAGCCAAATAGCGAGATGTCGTATTAATACTTTATAAAACATGATGTTTTATTTAAGACATACAATATTGCAGCAAATGTGTTTTCTTGTTTTTTTTCTCTCATAAATACGACAAAATGTTTAAAAAAAAGATATGAAATGTGAAAAAAAAAGGGAAACGAACTTTTGCACTTTTATTTTTAATTTTTATTGTAGGGACCTGAATAGAAATGCTATATCAGTTATTGGAAATGCAACATTTGCTGGTTTACCTAACTTGTTTACGCTGTAAGTCGAATCACAAGTATTATGATGTGGTTGATAGGAATTACATGTTTTAAACAAACAAGACTGACCAAGGTTCACAGTTTGCTTATTAAAATGTAATTTAATTTATCAGGTACTGGTGAAAATACTTCTATTTCTTTGTCATTGGGACTGTAAATAAACTCTTCATAGATACCAGGATTGAAATTAAGTATTAACGCAAGACGCTAGTTTCGTCTATAAAAAAAATATCATTGACGCTCGAAACAAAAAAGTTTAAAAGGCCAAATAAAGTACGAAGTTAACGAAAATTAAGCACGAAGTTGTAGTGCAAAGAGGACCAAAGTTCCTAAAAAACTTATGTTTGCGGAAATATAATTCTCGTTTTACCCTCTGTCACAACTTAGGCGGTAGATTGATTTCCATCTCGTAAATATACTAAATGAAGTTCAGTATTAAAGATCAAATACTTGAATTTTCGCATTATTTTTATACTTGCGAAGGTGGAAAACATACATTGGTCTTGAACCTTTCTTTATAGTAACTGAATTTGTTTCTACAAATTATACAGTGCACATGTCAGACTATGTGCAAACCACAGGGGAATTCAGAATGTTAAATAATGTAAATATACAAGTGGAGACAAAAGTCCCTCACCAAGATAGAAAATGAAATATAGGATTACGAAAGGTAAATCAAGCAGCATAATGTTCTATATATAGTTATCAAAGGTACCAGGATTATAATTTAGTGTGCCGGACGCGCGTTTCGTCTACGTAAGACTCATCAGTGACGCTCATATCAAAATATTTATAAAGCCAAACAAGTACAAGTATAGAAAATTTCAGCGTAACTTAATTGTTGATCAAAAGTAAAATCACAAAAAATACTGAACTAAGAGGGAAATCCAATCGGAAAGTCCGTAATCACATGGCAAAATCAAATGACAAAACACATAAAAACGAATGGACAAGAACTGTCATATTCTTGACTTGGTACAGGCATTTTCAAATGTAAAACATGGTGGATTAAACCTAGCTTTAAAGCGCTAAACCTCTCACTTCGACGACAGTCTCATCAAATTTATATTTACAATGATGCATGAACTAAACAGACATAATAAATAAAATACACACAAATATGGGAACAGCAGTCATCATCGTGTAACAATTTTAAAGGGAACAATTTAACAGAACACAAAAACATCTATCTACAAACACATTCATTGATTTGCGTGTCTGACGTCAGAAAAGTTTATACGTCACATAAATTTGTCGTTCAATGTATATACAAACAATTTCAAAATGATAGATACAAAATAAATTTAGATGGAAACGAATGTAAATTTAATGTATGTAAGACGAAAGAAGTACATATAATGCATACATAAGATGGTAAAACTCTCTCAAGTATATTTTATTATAAGAAATAAAGAGATGTGGTATGATTAACATTGAGACAACAAAGTTCAAATGAAGTTGGTGTTGACCGTTATAGAATAACCGCTTCACAGATGATATCGGATATGTTTCTTACGTTTCTTACTACAACTTCCTTACCTTTTCATTTGAATTTGACCTACCGAATTAGATTATTTACCAGATTCTTAAACATTAGCAACACGACGGGTGCCACATGTGGAACAAGGTCTGCTTAGCCTTCTGGAGCACATGAGATCAACTTCAGTTTTTGTGGGGTTCGTGGTGCTCAGTCGGTAGATTGCTGTGTTGTTTGTCAGTTTGTCTTTTTTTCGTTTTTGACTGTTTATCTGGTATCTTTCGCGGCGTCTATTTTAGCAATCAATTGTTAGCAAATGGATAGACTTCAAGAAAGAGAAAACCCCGTACTGTATGGGTCGCTATGATAGGCCCTGAGATATGAAGATAAAACTAACAGTAACCCTTTATAATAAGTTTACTTAAAAAAATGTACCGAGATCGTATCCAAATTTCTAATTTATGGGGCTCGCTTTTCAACACCAGAATAAAATACAAAATTTCCGTTCCGTTAGATACATCCTAACTTGCAGATATTTTTAACATGTACAAACATGATCATGATGATAAATGTATTGAAATTATGTTTTTTTTGTTTTTTTTTCAGAAACCTAGACTATAATAATATAGCAGTAATACAGCCGAACTCGTTTTCCCATTTAACAAATTTAGTGGTTTTGTAAGTTACATAAACACATTCAGAATCTAGTTAACATGGTTAAACACAGTATTACAAAGTGCAATACAAAGCCCGTTCGATAAAGGAGGTTAAAATAACCTAATCTTATTATTTGAATTAGATTATATTTTCTGTTTTCTTTTGTTACAAGTTTGAATATGCATTGGTAACGACTACAATTAGATAAGACGCTGTACTTCAATGCTCTCCAATGGTTACATTTACTTCCGAAGTACTGATTGATTAATAAATAGTAATCAGATTATAATTAAAACTAGTTCGGGATTTACATAATGTATAAAACATTAAGTCAGACACTTAGATATATCTCGTCTAGAGAGAGGTAATAAAATTCCTTGATTGGTGACGCATGTTTATCGAGCATAGTCGGCAGAGCTTACAAAAGAAGAAGAGTTGATACAGATTGATTGATTGATTGTTTAATAATCGGGCAGGCAGTTTTCATTGGTGGATGGAGCTGGAGTGGGCGGAGAAAACTTCTATTCACAGTTTACAAAACAAATAATTCCAGGCAATTACCACTGAAGCCGTGCCCACCTTAGATATTATGAAGTTTTCGTGTTGTGTAAAATGACTATTTAATCTAAAATCCTTACAGGAAATTATCCAGCAACAAAATAAGTGATATGAAAAAGATCTATTTCAATGGTTTAGTCAATATTCAAGAAATGTGAGTTAACTATAAATCATACAAAGTCAGTTGTTTGTTGAATGTCTTAACCAATGCATAAATATTACAGTTGAATACCGTAATGAATAATATAAACATTTTTTTTTTAATTGGGAAAAAAGAAATTGAAAAAAAAATTAGAAACAAACAAAGGGGAGACATATAATTTTATAAATCAGCATAGTCTTCATCAATGGACTTTTATGTATGTCAAACTTTAGAAATATGTGTTATAAAGTATCTAGAAAAGACAACATTAAAGTAGAAAAAACATAAATGAATTATAATTCAATACACACATCGGTGTAGTCTGGGTTATTACATGGCGTTTTTGCAAAGAAATTGCAAAGTACGAATCTACTAGAGTTGAAATAGTGTTGTTTTAGGACATATTCTACGGAATACGTCTTCTTTATTTTCATAACCTTTAAAATCTGATGATTGAAAGCAACTAACCAATTAAATGTACTTAAAAAATTAATACTTACACAAGATACATGCAAACAATTTAATAAATATGTTCATGCAGATCGATGTATGGGAATGAATTAACCTTTCTGGAAGAAGGTGTGTTTCAGGATATGGCAAACTTAACTTCTCTGTAAGTTTAAATTTTGATAATGAATAATACATGTTAAGATTAACGCTTTACTCCGTGCTGCAAAAAACAAATCATTATGTATTAATTGAAGTAAAAATCATTATTCATTCGATAGATATCACATTCATTTATTTTCTATACTTTTACTATTTATGTTTCTTTGTTTAAAAACTTCAGATGATCGACTTACAATATTAAAGATATGTTATACAAACCTTGAATCATCAACCATCTTTTAAAATAAATATTCACAACGTCAGTATTCTTTCTCAAATGCAAAGCGTGGCAATCTGATAAACCACGTCTTAAAGTCTAAGAAATCTTTGTTGCAATCTGTGGTTTTAAAAACACGCCAATTGTAAGTTATATAATTCTCAATTAAAAAACCCTTTTATTTTATGTTACTAGTTTAAAAGAAGATTTCGACAAAAGCATTACAATTGTAACACTAGTTTTGTAAGGAAAATGAATGAATACCAAAACACAATTTTAAGATGTCAACAGACGATGCAGTTCGATACAAGAGAATCAAGATGAAGTTGTGTTTTATAATGAATGTAATGGAATACACACTTTAACGAATTCATGCAGCAATACAAAATGTATAATTAGTACTGTTTCCAAAATATAACCATGAATACCATTGGCTCTCAATAACCAAACGTTTAAATAATTTGCATTCATAAATGTATTCAAACATGTATGCTGTTTCAGAATGAAATATATTTTGTGTTGTCCATTCTATTGACAGATCTCTAGACTTATACTGTAACTGTAGCATACATTCATTTTGGAATTGGCAAAAACTGGTAGGAATGTACGAGTCAACTATAAAATGCTTTGATATAGATGGTACTTTGCTGAAGAATTTACCCTCCTGTTTTTTCGACAAATGCAATGGTAAAATTTTACATATTTTTCCGAAGTGTTAAGTTTATTTTATTGCACAATCATAAACCAGAAAGTATCTGAAACAAAATGTGTGTCCTCGTATCACATGAATAGTATGATAAAAAAATAAACTCAAAACTAATTTCCCATAGTCATTGGCAATCGTAGAAAAAATGACATAAAACATTTCGGTTTCATTCATGTTAAGTTTTCGATAGTAAAGAGTATATAACGATGTAATTTTTTAACATTTATTCTGACAAAAAAATCATAACGTGAATCGAAAGACCAATCCAATATTATGGTTCTGTCTAACTAGTTTTAAACCATAGTTTTTAGCAACATTAAAGCATACTTTGTAAACTTACTATTGTTGATTAATGCTCAATTATTAATACACCCCAAAACAAGTAACGCATAAGAAATATATATAGGAAAGTAGTAACCTTTTAGCAAATTATAAATATGTCACAGATATATATGTATTGTTACCATATCCGTTATTTGTACATTTTTTATGATTTTTAGTTGTGACGCTCTCTGCTTTTTGTTTAATCAACTTATGCATATTTGTTATAAAAAATGCATGTGCTTAACTAACTATTAAAGCTGCTTTTGTATGTTGAAAGTATACCTCGTATTACTATTTATGATTAATTCCTATATACCGTTTATGTCACTGTGTTGTTTTGTTGAAAAGTCCGCCGAACAAAAATATTGAAAACAATATGTATTGTATTATAATTTTCATAGACAGATAAACGGGACAAATAAGTAAAGCAAATATATGACAAACTAGTTCAAATCTAATTCAAGCTGTTTATTGTTAATATGCAATTCATTTTCATGAAATTTATTTGTTTTAATTCATAATGGTTTATTAGTTCAATTGAAGAAAGTTAACTTAGATAAATTGATAATGAATTTGTTATTCCAGTGTGATACAATTTTCATGTTAATAGGTCTTCATATTGAATAGGGTTTATGTTTGTCTTTATATGTATGTCAAAAGGAAATGTTCCTGCATTTACAAACATCTAATTATAATCTTTTGATACCAATATCTTGATTACTAGGGCAATGTAGGGTATTTTGTAAAATATGTAATTGATAAGCCTATATTTTAAATTTGTTTATTATCAGTATTTTAAATAAATAATTTACAATTTTCTTTTTTATTCTTTCAGTCTACAATGCCACTGTCGATGATTGTATAACTATATAACTATCAAAGTGTCAAATGCCATGGCAAAATGTTAACCCGAAATAAATACTATGACTTGTTTTCTGGTTTGATGTGATGTGTCCTTTCACATTTTTGTCACATATATCCTGATCGATACAATAATGCAAATCTCTATAAACAAGTTGGGATATTCGTATTTATTCCTTATACAAATATTAAGAGATGGAACACATTAACAAAATGTATGATCGTATGTTAACAACATCGATATGTTTGATGAGAAATTTTCAAACAGACCTTATTTTTTTTTAAATAATCATAGTCATATAACGAAATGGATTTTAACAAATAGAATGAATGATTTAAGTATCTAAGAACAGATGACCTATCACAAATACATTGGTAATGTACTCAAACCATCAAATATATATCACGTTTAATCTGAAAATTTATAAACAAAACAAATGGCAGACATAAGAAAATGATGTTGTTTTTGTTTAAATCGTATTGGTAATTAAGCTGATGTCTTTATGGACAAAACTATAACACTAACTGTACCGTTTGCATTTATTCTTAAAGCAGTGTTAAAACTGCTAAGTTACACCATGTATTGGAGAGTTCTCATTTTGTGTTTGTTATAAGAGGTCCATAAGTTGAAATTGAAATTATCTTTTTACGGATTTTTTTGTAGATCCTAGTTATTTTATTTGAAGACCTGTAAATATAAGGACTTATATGATATATTTGGTAAGTAATGATGTAAAACATGCACCTTTAATTCATTCAAATATCATTTATATTGATGAAACATCTTACTGACGCATAACTAACCTAGGAACATGCAAATGTCATCAACACAATGACTTACACATTTAAAGAAGGTAAATATCGAACCAGAGAGACAGAAGTTATGATGTAACTGGATCTGAACATTCATTTTCATCTACCAATATTATGTTTACGTCTGTGTAATTATTAACATGGGTATTTCTTACCACGGTTAACCAGATGTGAAATATTTGTCTAACCAACATAAATCTAACTGAAACTTATAAGTTCAAACTTCTTTGATACATAACCTTCTTTCTTTTTGGTATGTGTTCCCTATCTTAATGTTGACATTGGATAAGTTAACTTAATGCTATGTTACATAGTTCTCATTGTATATAATAACTGCTTCGTGTACGGGTCACCATAGATTATTCAGTTTTAATTGGGTGTAAATGTTGTATTTGATTTGTTCAGTCTAAATTTTAAGTAGTGATGTAGGTTTTTTTTTCTAAATTGTTTAATTTCGACGTGTGAGTTTTGATTGTCATTTCGGTATAATTTTGTTTAGTAACCCACACGACATTCTTCTGAATGTATATATATATATATATATATATACACTATTGGTAAATTTTCTTTTTCATTATTATTATCGTTTTATTGTTTTACAATGAATTGTTATGTTGCTGCATACGGCAACCTTTTGATGGTATTACATATCCTACCGATATCAAACATGTTACTAAATGTTCATTGTATGTCAAAAGCAAAGCCACTGTGACACTATCTATTTTCTTTTTTAACACAGAAGACAAAATGTATCTAGCTGAAAACTGAATCAAGGAAATTATGTAAACGATGATCATGAGATGAGTTATCACAGACGTTTGGAACATGATAGGAGATTAATGTAACACAGAAGGTCGTTTGAATGGTTCTTGATGTACGTGTGATATTACATTACAGTTTGTATATACCTTATAATCACTGAACATATTAATTGCACAATATATTCAGAAAACCATTGCAAAGAATTTTGGTCATAACTTTTATTTCGTCACATGTTTAAAGAATTAGCAAATATATTTGATAATGAACATGCATTACACGTCCTGTTCCCTTGGTTTATTGTGCTGTTTTTTGTTTTTTTGGATATGTAAATATGTTGTGTCATGAGTTAATACTCTTAATACTTCTATTTTTAGAATGTTGAATTACAAGGCAAACAGACAGACAATACAAATGAGGGAAAACAGAGCCGAAAAGTCGTCGAAATATTTGTGGATGGTACAAACATGCACCCATAAATAACTAGACAGTGGAATAAGACAATAGGTGTCGAAAACTTCATCCCATGCATAACGAAATGAACTGTTAGTCATGCACGATCTGTTTGTTACTCCATTATATATATGTAAATCAAGATGATATTGAATTGTAGTGGTGTCTATGATTTAGAAATATATATATTTTATTCATACATGCTAAATACTTTAAATGGCCATTTTTATATACTTTGTAAATTTTTGTTATGCTTACAAATTGAGGCAGTTTTGTAAAGTGTTCACTATTCTAATAATTTGGTTTAAAACTGATGGTGTACGAGAAAATACTTGTTAATAATAAATGTTTAGGTGTGGAAATTGTGAAATTCAAGGGGAGACACGTAAAGCTTATGAAAATTGTTATGCTTATGCACTGAAAAATCAACTTAGTTCCCGTTCACAATGTAACAAAGGGTCTATTAGAACAATCATTCCCCAATGACAATGTTACAACATGTGAATTCAAACTAATCAAACCAGTACGATGCATCCTTTAAATACAAGTAGTGCTCTGGTAGATAGGTCGATGTGTTCATTGGTACATGACTTGAACTATCTTAACCTCATAAATATACAAATCCCACACATTGTTAGTGCTATATATCATTATGTCAACCTGGTTTTACGTTTGTATTAGTTTCGATATAAGGTAACACCGAAACATGTGTATTGGTTTTATATTAAATGCAAATTTAATGTAATTTGCTTGAAGTTTTGCTTGTTTTTATTTTATGAATATATATATATATATATATATATATATATATATATATATATATATATATATATATATATATATATGCCCATGGTGATCCGGTAGTTAAGTAGTAAACTGCTGTTTCATTAGTTTGTGAACGTTGAGGTTTTAAGTTAAGATATAGAGCGTGACAGGGGTGCACGACTTCAATCTTAATCTATCCACCAATAAAACCTGACTGCCTTCATATAGCAGATAGTGTTTTAAGGTGTAAGGCCACCAACTCCTCGAATCCAAAGTATACAAAAGTGGCCCCTTTCTGACAAAAATACTGCTTTTGATGTCACTATTTACTAATAATATATGTTTACACCATTTTAAACAAGAAAGTACTTGTCCATGAATAATGCGCTCCATAGTATACATTCCAACAACCAGTGGTTACTTTTAGAAGTAGCTAAGTTCCTAACCTTAATGATAAGTATAGCTTAGACTTACAACTATTACCATTTAGATTGCAAGTATTCTTAGATAATTTAATTTTGAATGTAACGCGTCTTCTGATTGGCTGACGTCGTTTTGTTTATCAGCACATAGACATACTTTTTTCATGTGACCTAGACGTCATCAACGTTTTATCCTGATTTACCCCGGTTTAAAATGGATTGAATAATTAAATTATAAGAAATGACTGTAATATTGTTTGCCTATCCGGAATAACATATAAAATGTGGTGCACACTTTAAATAACTACGCGGGTTATACATTGTACACCACATTTGTGTTGTTATTTCTTCATAGACAAAACAAATATTACAGTCATTCCTCAAAAAAATACTGTGGAAACATTATCGATTTTTTTCCCTTTTCGGTACTTCCTCCCTTATTCAGCAAAGTATCAAAGTGACAATATGAAACCTATAAATTGCAAACGAAAAAAGAGAATATAATTAAAGAACTAACGATTTTAATAGAACATATGGACAGACATTTATAGTATAACAATTATTGCATTTGTATGAGGTCAATACAGGATATATCGACCTACAGAGGAATATCAATTTCTTCCTTCATCATCAGTTAATATATTTGTGTCAGTTCAATATATCATTGTATCGACCTCATTTGAAGGGTATAATTGTATATTATTATTAGAAACAGTAGAAGTAGTAAACATAGTATCACTTGTTATCAATACAAACAGTGATAAAACTTTAACAGTGTTAACATGAATTAATAAAGTTGTGTGCCATTCTTCCGAATTACAAACAGATTACAAATAATGCATAACATGAAATATGAGTGTTGTATTTATACGATTTATAAAAATACACAATACACGATTATGAAAAAAATGTTGACAATACTATCAAAACCAAGCAAATCATTATACAAACGTCTATCAGACTTTAAGAATTTTTAGATATGTTAAGAAGATTAACATTTACATTAAAAGATTTCAATGATTATACATTTAACCCATTGTATCTGCTTATACGAGTGAATACATGCGTCGTTGACCTTAGCGTCTTAAGCACAACGTAATGGCTAATCAAATATACAAAACAACACTAATCGACATATAACTAAAACTTCAATACCAAAGAAAGATAATTTCATATTATAACATTGACAAATTACGTCAGTTCTCATCAAATTTTGAAAATTAATATACATTATTAACAATTGTCAGACATGTTTGTTATTCGTTTAGCTTTTAAACAAGGTTTAATCAACATTTCCTGTTGTCCGGAATTGACTGTACTAAGTCAGAAATATGGCATTTTTTTAAATGCTTCCCGTTCTTCGATACAGTTTAGCGCTTAACGTTGAAAGGTTTTATTGACAATAACCCTTTTGTTATTACATTTTACTTATAACCCAAAAACATAGACCATTTAAACACCATAACATTCATCTGAATGCAACTTTAAAATGACTGATTATGATAACCGTGACAGATTTAGAAATAACGAAACAATTACATCTCTAACTTAATCAGTGTATTTAAGATACGACTGGCCATTTTATGTTAATTTAACTCTTCAAGTACTTTTTAGTTGATATGCGTCGATGACTGGCAAAGAATAGTAAAACGATTCGTATGTCCCCTTTTTCTACAACAACGATATGTTTTGTTATGCGGATGAACCATATTATGACCAATCATTTTTTCTAATCATGATTTTTTTCTAATCACAACGAAACATTCAAACGGTTCCCTTGAATTCTCTAAAACAAGTCCTTATGTTTTACAAATATTATCCACAGACGAACACTCAATCGAAGTAACGTTCGCATACATAACCTTGTAACAAGTGACATCCTTCATCATTCCATCCATACACTGTTTTTCTGCAATACTCTTTACAGTAATTGACACAATTTTCTATTTTAAAACCGTTAGGTTCACCTAGTAACCACCTTTGTAATCAAATCAAATCAAAAGTACCACTTAGCCTGACTTGTGCTAACGCATTCAACATATCTTAAATTTCTTAAGAGCACACTGGTTCCGAAAAGTATGGTAGTACAAAAAGGGTGCTTTGGATATGAACAATAGGGTACAAACACCCTCCTATCATCATTGCATATATATATTTTCAGATTCAAGAAAATTTTCCAGCCGGTGCGTAGCGTATTTATTTAATCCTCTTGCTGCCAGTTGTTATTTAGGAATGCATATCATATTCCAGAAAATACGACCGCTCAACGTTTATGACGTGACATGCCAAACACTGTCGTCATTCGATATATGACTGCATGCTTTAATGACCGTTAATTTGTGAGACATTGTAGAAACACTTTACACTTTTTTTATTTTCGGTCTTTTATTTTGATAAAGGTTCAGCACTGATGAGAAACTTGCATAAATTAAAATGGACATATATGTTCCTCCGGCAGCAAGAGGGTTAAACGCTATACAAGTTTTTACCGAATATGCTGCTGTTGGGAAATTCAAGTTCAAATCAACTCAGCGATACACAATATTGTATAGCAAGAAACTCTTACATGGAAAACGGTATAGGGGACATGCGTCTTTTAAGGTTTAATTGATTCACTTTTACGTTATTGGACATCTATGATTTAAAAATCGATTATATGCGCTTTACACTATTCAAGTCTTATAGATGAAAACATAAAAACAAGTTTAGGAACATAGATCGTATGCATTATAATCATTTATATGGATTTGATTTGCCATTAACAAAAACTTAACATACCACAGCTTGTCTCCAATCAACCTTTTCGTATACAAATAGATAGCATTTGTCTAAAACAAAGGTCCATCCATCAGAACATTTTTCTGAAACAGTATAGAAATACATTTAGAACATGTAGAACAAAAGGTCTTTGATTGGTTTTTTTCTGTTACGCTGTCAGTTTGTTTTTCGACTTGTGAATTTTAATATCTTTTTAATATAACTGCCTCTTTTTACTCAATTTGAGCATATGACATATACATAAAGAAGCCGGGTAATAATACAACTACACAAACACAATCACTCGGTCTTCAACTAACTATACAATATGCCAATCGCAAAATTTCATTTCTATCTATATTTATTTATATCTGTAAATGGCTCTGTCATGTTTTTTCAAACTACATACTTCCCCTAAAACACAAGTAAACACCTAAATACAGCATTCAACATTACCTTAACAAGTAATACAATGTTGTATTGGTTCAGACAATTTAGGATCTTTCAATTTTTATGGTACTTACTAAAATTTTCTGTATTTATGGTTTCGTTGTATAGGCTTAGGAGTCTGATTTCAAATATTTTACTTTGAAAATAGTTTAATTACAAAAGTAACTTTCTTCACATATAGCATTACAGTGTTATCTTTCTCCACACATAACATTATAATCTTACGTTTCTCCACGCATGAAAACCAGTTTTCCCATTGCATTGAAGGTAGACATTGTGAGTATGGTTTTCCATTCATTTCATAATTATGTTTACATTTGAATTTAACTGCAGCTCCAATATTTCTATATGGCCCAAACCTCTCAGCACTGACTGCATTGAGGGAATACGGACTGTCTACACAGACTGTATAAAATATTATAAAAAATAGTATAAACATTGATATACCTATACTACAATTGTAACAGCTGTATAAAATAAAACAGCACTAAAAGCATTAGACGATGCCTTATTGTATGTACCAGTAACTTCAGTTCGTCCCATCGTATGGTATGACAAGATCTGCCTCGCAGATATCTCTATAATAGTGCTAGAATTAGTTTTCAGATAAATCAAACAAGACAACTAGTAACTGATAATAAACATAATTAACATGATCAACACATACAAGATTGGTCACAACATTAGTTATGGGATGTTATTCTATTTGACGTGATACAGATTACAACCCCATTAACGTGTTAGGCTTGGTAAACATTTACTTGCTTTGAATAGAATATTTGAAAGACAAACTATTTTTGGCGTAGTTTTCAATGACAACAGTATCTTTAGTCTTAGGGTTTTCTATGGCTAAAAAATAAAATACAAACAGACAAATAATAGTCCACAAAAAACAACATAGAAATTATGGACTTAGCAACAGGAAATTCCGCCCAAAACTAGGGGCGATCTCATATGTTCCGGAAGGGTAAGCGGAGCCTGCTAAACATGTGGCACATGTCGTGTTGCACATGTTATTACAGACATCTGTGTAACGGATATTCCATAAGAGTCGATAACTAATGTAAGTAAAGAAAACTAGAATAATATGGACTTTTTACTCTTTCTTCTTTTTCTGGAAAATGAAATTATTTTCATTATTTATTCACACTATAACCTTTATACCACATTCTTTTCAATATCATCTATAAGTATCATTAGAGTCCTTTTCAGAAGAATTGATCAATATTTATTAGGACATGTAAATACATGTGTTAATGCAGTATCATTATATGTTTATTCATATATATATGTTTTAGTTGCTGTGTTTTTATCGGTTCAGTTTGTAACCAGGATTTGTTTTCTCTCAATCGATTTATGACTTTTGAACAACATTTCACTACTGTTATCTTTTTAACCAAATGTTTTTAGAATATTCACACTTTTCAAAAAATTAAAAAATCGAGGCAGTGCTAAGAACATGTTAACGTTCTGTTCTGATTTAAAAGAATACAACTACATGATTGTTCACAGGTTCGCCATCATACGCCTATGGTAGGTTTTTATAAACCGATGAAATTGACATGTTGGAGATTTTGAATGTTGTGTCTGTCTTTACTTCATGACTCAAATGGCAAACATGCATAACAGATATATCTTCTTCTGAATACTGTGACACAAAAACGTTCTGTCAAGCCTGCGTGTATAAAAAGGATCATGTTAATTTTCATAATTTATCATGGACTTGTATAATTATATATATAATTACATAAACATATGTCTTGGGTATTTCAAAGCACCATTATTTTTTATATGGGATTTCTATAGAATATTTTGTAATCTTGAGGTTACATGGTGACTAAACCTTGAAAACAGATAAAATAAGGGGAGAAATTTGATTGGTTTACTTCCAGTGATGGTTACTTTCTTATATGCAATGAAAGGTGATGTGAATTTTTTCCCATAGTACTGGACAGGATAAAACTTTACTCATGCCAAGTATTTCTTTATTTGAAACAAAGATAAATTCTACAGATTTTTTTTGAAAAGTGCAAATTTAACAAGGACTAATAGGGGGAATGGTGGTATTACACCTCTGTGTGACGTCATCAGACATGGTCGCCTTTTTCATGCCGTCACGATAGGAATTTCAGAGGAAAGCAAGAAAATTCGACGTCATAATCGGATTTTAACCAATGGAGTACTAAGATCAAATGAACCACACGTTGATTAATTTTTTTTAGACAATGTGTGCAGAAAGAGATCAATTGATGAAGAATTAGAGAAATATATATATATAAATACTTTTTTTTTAATATTGACAGGATTTTCATGGTGTTATGAAACTTACATGCAGGTTCACATTTCCAATTGTCAGCGTCGATAACACATTTCTCTCCATGTTTACAGGTATGATTTTTACACTCCCCTGCCATGCTCTGTAAAAAATAAATAACTCAAAATTACTAAACTCCCCAGAAAAGGATAGTCATTATTATTTATGATGCGGAGTGAGAGTCACGATGATTTATAAAATGATCGAACGGTGTGTAAAGCTCCTATGGTATATTGTGCTATTGCGTCGTCAGTATTTGTAAGTGGAGGAAACTTGAATGCCCGGAGAGAACAAATATCCTTCGATGGGAAAACTGACATGCTAGTGATACAGTATTTCGACTTCTTAGACCACTGAGGCACCGAAACCCTGAGTAACTGTAAAAACAGTAAAGTAGTGGAATATAAAATAGATATATCAATAAGATAGGATATATCCAGTAACTATTTATAATATATAGAAAAGTGTCAGACAAATGGTGATTTCTCAGTGTTTTTCAGAGTTGAATGTTTTAATATTATTTATTTCATAGATTCAATATTTGTAATTCCGTTGAATTTCTGATTAACCCAACTTTTTTTAAATACCAGAAGCTAAAGCATGTTCGTAACAGTCCAAAAACTAAAGGCACAAAGCATACATTTGTGTAATTGATAGTTACTATATGGAACTACATCTCTTGTAATTATTTTATTTTGACACATCGCGTTGGTAACCGTAGTAAGTAGTGTTCATTTCAATCGTTTCCCCTCTGTGAAAGAACCTGGTTATGAGGTCCGCAAGATATAGATCTAATGAGCGTTATGTATCAAGTAAATAATCAAAACCCCATCCAATTGTGATGCAAATACTGACAAATAAGACATAAAATCCTCACATGCATAATTGATATTAATACATATACATGCACGCAGTAGGTATGTATAACAATACGTAGTGGAGACGGTTATATATATCGTACATAATACTGATTGTTGTCAAGTGTTGATATCGAAGAATATCGTCTTTATTTTGTGCTAATATCCAACGGATATTTTTTATTTTGATTTATATTTAATACTCTCATAGTACACACTCATTTGTGTTATACATACATTAAGTTAGTGACCTAAACACAAAAAAAAAAAGATAATTCAGATCGATCGATTTAATTCCGCCATATTTAAATTTAGAATTTGTCGGTAAAGTTTTATAAAAAACAATAACTTCAACTTTATGATGCGGTATTTGTAACTAATATAATAATCATTAAAGTTTAACCCTAAGATTAAAAACAAGTCTTCCACGCCACTTTATGATCCGTCAAGTGTTAAAATTGTATGCATTTTTTATTTCAGTCTTTCTGAAAACAGTTAAATCCCGCGACACAGCCCATTAACTATCCCAAAAGTCTAGCGATAGACGTTAAATTGATTAATTTCTAGCATGAACATGTTTACTATATACGTCTTAGATTAAATTGTTTTTGAATCAGATGATTGTAAGAAAATATAAGTATGTTATCAACAAAAGGTACCAAAAATTTCACTGTTTATATCATTATTGTAACGAGATGATTTTACATACTTTACAACAAAGAAATACTAGAGCCGCTTATTACATCAACAGCCTTTTTAAAGTTACATAATTGTACGATACTGTAAATTCAGAACGTTTTGCGCAAAAAGCGACAGGGTTACATTTTTAATCGCAATAAAGTACCCTCGTATTTTGAAATTTCTGTAGTTATATGAATTAAACAGGATTATTCCAAATATCGCAAAAACTAAAATCGTATTTTAGTCTTAAATGACAAAATCGAAATAATAAATGCACGCAATAATTTCTGAATAAACAGTAACTCGGAGAGAAACATATCATGTTATCACATAAGCAACACGACGGGTGTCACATGTGGAGCCGGATCTGCTTACCCATTCGGAACACCAGAGATCCCCCTAGTTTTTGGTGGGGTTCGTGTTGTTTATTCTTTAGTTGTCTATGTTGTATCATGTGTACTATTGTTTGTCTGTTTGTATTTTACATTTTTAGTCATGGCGTTGTCAGTTTATTTTTGATTAATGAGTTTGACTCTCCCTTTGGTATCTTTCGTCCCTCTTTTAATGTTTAATCGGTCTATTAACGGAAAAAGTGCGAACTGTAACTAACGAGTAATAAAAGACCATATTTCCACTACAATACACATTCACGATCGTTAATGGCATGATAATATGTTGTAGGATAACGAATGCCAAAACATGAAAAGGAAAAGAACGAAACAATTATATACAGCCTAAGGTATGAACAACTAAAACAAACTAAGGCGATGGAATGTTTGAGAAGATACCCACTGCTGATGTATTTGAGGTTTTTATTTACCATTTGATGAGGGACTTTAAAATTGTAATTGTCTTTGAAAATTTTATTGCATTTTTAACAATCATCAGATCCATCATGTACATTTACTTTGGTAAAAGGTTATCTAGAAGAATGAAAAATAAAATTTCCAGTTCTGCTTCATTTATTTCTATTACCATCACGTTCAGAACGACCAAAACAAAAAATATTTACTAAACTTGAATCAATGACCAAGTTTCATATTTGATAAAACTTGTTTGCCTCTTATTGAATCTTGTTCTTAATTCATTTGTATTCAATTTCATCTTTTGTGTAAACAGTTCTGTTTATCAACCTACTAAATTAGTTATGCAGAGTAAATAACAAAACAAAACAAAAACGAATATATAGGTTTCTGAAATTATAAATGCTTACCTTGTTCCATGTTTTGATTGCACTGTAGACACAGTTTATCTCAGAAGTTAGATCTTTCAAATCCCCAAGTATATCACACATCAACCAAAGCTGTCTATAATTAATACCAGTACAGTGTGACGTTATCATACATTCTTTCACACATTCAAGCATACTTATACCAATCAATCGTCGACGTATATCAGTAGATTGGCATCTCTCAAACTGTAAAACACCCACTTGCCTTATACTTTGTTTCCAACAATCTAAGTTATCTTTATGGCATACATTTGTTAATCCAAGCCAGCCAGATATCGACATCAAATACATGTGTATGTATGAAAAATTCTTCATACTATTTATTAAAATCCAGGAGGCGTAAATAACAAGCTTCGATGTGACTGTCTGTTCTTTTCAGAAAAACATAATTGATTTTTTGGAATACTTTATTGTTTCTTTTTTCTCATTGATTCGTGATATCATTTTCATTGTCCATAAAACAATCTTACTAATAATTTATGAAGTAAATTATTTACGTCTCTTTTAAAATAGAATCCAATACGGTTCATTTGTCTTTAATTTTCTGATGTTAAGAGACATTAAAGAAAATCAAAACAAAAACCAAAACAAAAGAAGAAAGTAAAACTAACTGTTCATCATGAAATATATAATTCGAAAATTCAAACATTTCAAATGAATGAAAAACAACTGACAAAGTGTTATATTCCGGAATTGATACATATATTTACTTGTGTACCAAAACTTCATGTACAATTTTGTTACATTTTGTCACATATTGGTATGCAATATTAGGCATTCAACAGAACATAAAAATTCTTCATGCTTGCAAATCATTTCAGTTAAACGATGTAATTTTTTTTTCAGACAATCATTTAAAAAAAATAATTCCCCTTTCACATTTGAATATAAAATAATTCAGCTGCACAACGTAATGCTAGCTCATTTCATATAACGATATTGAGTGAATTATGTCAATTTCTTTATATTTTTATTTGAACAAAATTCTTGATATGATATTGATGAAATGTTTATTCACAATAACGATATTCCTTCTAAACTGTGTGACTTTATTTCAATCGAATGCTTGCCATCCGTATTTTTATGAAATGTGATGAATACAAAAAGAAAAAGAAAACAGGAATAGAAAAAAAACCACAAAGATATTTCATTCACATCGTAATATTTTGTGAACATAATTTCATACAACTTCCATTTTTATCCTATGTCCATTTCCTTACATGGACCCAATATTGTACCACAAGAATTCCGTTACAGAGAACGTTAATTAAGGTAGAAACAAACTGGGAAGGTCGTTTCAAATTAGCACATCAGTCATCTTGGATACGCATAGTGGTTGCGGTGAGTGGCCAATCGCACAAACATACCAGAATACAGCATATATATCTTTCTTAGTGAAATGAAACCGTTAATGTAACCTTTTTTTTATGTACTTCATACATTAAAGTGATGTGTTCAGTTTAAAGATTTTTATTCAGCATGAACATATAAAGATAAAACTGCGTACAAAGCGATTTAACTCGTGTTTATTTACAAAGTAAAACCGACTGTTATATCGGCATACCACCAGCACAACGGACGTGTATACGCATATTATATTTTACATGTTAAATAATAGGACTACCGCAAAAGAAGTACTGGTTAGTGGACTGTCTATTCTCCGAGGACTATCAGCAGAAGAGGTAAGGAATCTGTACTTTAACCAACATTGACGGTACCAATGTTGTTGTTTTTTTTTTATCTGAATCAGATGAGCATTAATTTTGAAATCTCTGCAGCTTTGCTGGAGGTCAATAAATTTGAAAATCTTAATCTTATCAACACCAAAAAAACTTATTAACAAAAAGGTCAATACCAGGAAAGGAATCAGAGATTTGGAAATTTGAGATACATTCGATTCATTCGATTCATTCATCATAAAAAATTTACAAAAGTTTGTAGAATTAACTTTTCTCATCACTTGGCGTCCGTCGTCCGTATAGATCATTATTTTGTTTAAATAATTTCTCTTCTGAAATTAATGGGGCATTTTAATCAAGATTTGCCTTAATCATTTTTTTGGTATGTACCTTGAAAAGGATGCCCGATGACAACACCTACCAACTAACAAGGCCGCCATGACTACAAATATAACACATTGTAAATTGCAAGTTATGTCTTATATTTAAAAAAACGGTTATTTATCGAAGATCCACATTTAAACGAATGAATGAAAATAATATGGCCAATATAAAATACCAAACAAAATTAACATACGCAAATTAAGATGGTTTTGTCATTTTTTTAAATTTACGAACAGGTGTTATTTGTTCGCTTACTCAATCTTGTCAATGTAATGTGACTATACACAACTGGCATACCAGGCGGACGTTTTCTAGCTTTAACATTAGGTTTTACCAACCGTTTTCATCATAAGCATCAAGAATTGATGTGCCATGTCAGGAATATGGTTGGTTGATCAAGTGTAACAGTTGATTTTTTCAAATTTTCTCAATTCCTCCGGGTTTATCAAACGTTAGAAATATTGAACACTTTTTAAAACCCGTATAGTGATAGAATATCCAAACACTTAAAAAAAGCATCTAAATGCACCCTTGAAACACGAATGTTAACCATATGAGATATCACAGGGACATGAAATTTCAAAGCCTATCAGAAAAGATTATGTGTATTGATTTTATCTGCCATTTCTATTTTGGGTCTACAAACAGAAGAATAAGGTTAGCGCAACGGATATGGTGGTCTAGTTGTCAGTTAAGTTGTTGGTCAGTTGAGAGAAGCCATCGCTCCGCTAGGCTCAATTTCAGATGAAACATGTCTGAGGATCTGTGCATCGTCCTCTGCACTTGCCGTAGCCGACGACGTAATCATTTTACAAAAAAAAATCGAGAACACTTTTCTACGATTTATCCATCTTGTTTTATTACATGAACTAAATTATCCTTAATAAAAGACCACGCATACTTCGTCGGAAATAATTGGATGTTATCCGCATATCCTAACCCTTGTTACATACGGATACCTCCGAGTTTAACTGCTGCGAAAATATCTTTATTCATATTTTTCCTATCAAAATGATGTGGATGCTTGAGCATTTGAGCATAAATACAAGCTATGCCACTGGTGCCGTTGGAATAGGTCACCTTTTTCAGGCTTAAAAATATGTGAATAGGTCGGGAAAAACTCTCTTTTGACACTTAAGTATTTATATATAATTGCACTGTTACATTACACACCAAACAAAACGGGAATATGGGAAAAGATAACATTTTAACCTACACAATATATGAAAAGGTATACACTTTTGAAATTTAAATTATATGAAAAGGAAACAGAAACCCATCGAAAATGACATCCCTTATTTAATGGAGACATGTAGTTTGAACCCCCTTTGTCGTGGCTGGATCCGCCCCTGATTTTACATGTAAATCAAGTTCCGGGTTTCTGTTGGCATAACGGTAATCACGAAGAGGGGATAATTAAAAGCACGAGGAATTATAAATATATAATTGAACAGGGGTAGAGGGCATGGAGGAATAGAAATTAAAATTGTCACTTCACGATGATCGAAAAAAGTATCTTGCACGTTATTTTCATCATCTTGTCTGAAACACTCTGAATAATGAGCTTCAAGGCGAACACAATAACTCAGCTGAAATACTAATAACATACACGTTGTATGGACAAACCCTTAAATCCCTCAACAACAAATGTTTAATTCATGTCATATCCAATAAATTATAGCGCAGAAAGGTAACTTTAATTTATTATCAAAACTAAATATTTGTTTTATTTTTCAATTAATTTATAAATCTTAATTAGGCATGCGTGAGACATACAAGGATTTCTATAAAATAAATATAAATTATAAATACAGTTTGCAATTTTTTCCCGGTATAGATAAAACATATGTATATAATTTGGTTGAATTATTTCACTTTATAATAATGATAAATCCTTTAGTTATTAAATCTTTAATTAAAATGAATATTTTATTTTCATCTCACGATAAACTTTTTAAATTGTAGTGACATGGTCAATCACCTGATAAGTTGCATGGCTGATTACAATGATCTTACAGGTGACCCAGTAATTTTCCTTATTACAGTAGCGTGTATCCTCGGGGTGTGTATAACTTATTTTCTGGGGAACATCCCGTCCACGTGTAATACTTAGTATATATTGCAACAGATGACATTAAACAAATTTCCTTTGTAGCATCGGTGTCAATTTCATGTTCAACCACACAAAAATTTCACATAAAAGATATATAAAATCATAAGAAAAAGATTAAAACATACTATCAAATAAATTTGGCATTGAGTAAACGGGGATTCGTGTTTTAAAGAGCTTATTTCCAGTGGACAACAACAATTAATGGAAGTTTTTAACGACCTTGACTGGCTATACAGCACTTGCACGGTCGGTCCAGTGGACATATTTATTACTAGATAACTACAAATGGAAGTTTTTAACGACCTCGACTTGCAAGGTCGGTACTAGATAACTTATAGTAATTCTTTTTATATATATATACGACAATTACAAAAAAATGTCCGATCTGATACATTGTACACGTACCTATAATGTACAGAATTTTGAACAGCTTCAAATATATGGCCTTATTATTGGTAATATACCATATTAGTGTCACTTATTGTTTAACGTGTTAATACCAAATTAAAATGAAGAAATAGGCTCAAAACCACATTTTTTAAAGATATTATTTTTCCATCCCAATAATAGAGAAGGGGTCCGGTATACAGACTAAAGTCTAGATGTGAAGATTAACTTGCTTTTCTATATTAACAAGGATTTATTATTAAATTCCTAAATTTATTTGAACATGGGAACCAAAAACGAAACAAATACACCGAAAATTGGCCATACCTTTTTAGTAAGTGGACAAATAGGCAAGGTTCTGTTTTTTTAATTGTTCAAATATATAAGAAAAAGTTCTAAACAAATTCACATTCATTACCTTTTTATCAGTTTAGTTATTTCTTTATTAACATAGCGATGAAGCCATATATGTACCTAGCCATTTCAACTAGTTGTTTTATTAATCTTTGAAGAAAGAAAGAAATATATTTTAGAACTATTTCCTTTATATTCAATGGAACAAGAAGCGAATTTGTCAGCAAACTAGAGTAACTATTTTTAGAAATAGCGTCGTTACAGGTTTTCTTCTGACCGGCAATAAAACCTTAGTAGAAGGTTAGTGGAACGTCCATTGGGCTGTGCTCAGCCACGTCCGAATGGGGATCCTTGCAACAGCCCTTTGAGTGGAAGTTGTATTAGCAGTGTGTAGAAATACCGCAAAGGACTTCTTAGTGCACTAGGAAGTAAGTTTTTGCACTAAGGACATAACAACGATGTAATAAGACCCCAACGAACATGGAAGTAAGAGGATATGGGTAAATGACACACATTTATAAAGTTTGGTGTCAATAGATGTTGTAATTTTGAAGTTAAATGACTTTTAATCAGCACGTGCCACTCGGCACGTGACGAACGGCTTATTGCAAAGTCGGAATAACCAAATCATTATGTTTAATCAACCTTATACAAAAAACAATTGTCTCTTGATCGTTACTAATTGATTAATTAATGGTTGTTGTTGAATTAACTAACAGTTTAGCGTGGTATAACTTGAAGTTGGTGAAAAAGAGAATATAAATCATTACTGTCTTTTATGAAAGATAACTTTATTACTGATGTCAAGCAAGGGTGTATGTTAGTTATAGGTCCTTGTGTGAAGGTCATTTGTGCACTTGTTTGTTCTTAGTGCACTTAGGAGGTCCTTTGCGGTATTTCTACGGACCCCTGTATTAGTAGCCTGGTATAAGGCCAATTTTCTGTCCCTCCTTTTTCAGTGGCAGTCGAAAATATTCCGACCGTATTACGGGCGGTCTAAATAACAAGACCTACTTATCGTATTTATTGTTAATTTTGTTAATTTGTTTTCTTCCTGAACATACATTAATTCTTTTAAGCACTGTTTAGAAGCACCCGACATTAATCGGTATTTTACAATAGGGAATGAGTATCTCCAATACTTGTCTCTTGAAGGATCAATATTGAATTTCTTCCATCCGCACCAAACATGTATATTTACGATGTAATTTGTTAAATGTTGGAGTTTGGCAATATACAATCAAAGTAAGCAATATACAACAGGCAGAAGATCTGAATTTGTAAATTGGTATTTTAATATCACCTGATTAGGACGTGTCTCTCTGAAATTTTCTGATAAACTTACACACACATAATCTGCCTTTTAATCGTAAGGTTATGAGATCTAGTAGGACTATTGAGCTATAGGCCTAATTGCATGCAAGTCTTTACAAATTATATATTTTGGTATGCTATAGTTGATTTTTTTATAGACTACTAGTCATTTGGTAGGTTTTTTTGTTTTTTTTTTTTACATGCGGGTTGACTTGAGTGTGATATATTATGTCTCTTTCGTGCTGTATTTAACAATTATTTACAACCATGCTGCATGTTTACACATTCATCACTGTACCGCATCTAAATAAAGATTTCTTGTTTAAAAAATAAGGAGATGTAAATAATAAATGATTCGTTGTGGGACAACCATCGACCAGAATTTAAAATACCTGATATAAGAATTGTGACTTTTTTACTTTCTTTATTCAGAGTGATCCTAAATTACTCAGATAAGCTGGAGGAGGGGTGGGGCTTCATATTAAAAAATAAGAAAATAGCACTAGCTTTTTGTGATAAATATATAATACATTCACAGTAACAGACATAGATCATACGAGAAAATAAGCTCCTCAAAGCTCTGTCAGATCCCGGCACTTTTAACTGTTTCTTGACGTGTGCAAAAAATGGCAGTACCGGGTTAAATGATCTTAAATCTATATAGTCGTAAATTTTAAAGTTTTAAAATCTAGATATTAAGTGATCTAAAATGTTCATTACTAATGAGTATTTTCGATTTTTCTGTGAAATGAGTCTAAGGTCGTCTAAAAGTATACACATGTGTATTTGGCTACTGACTGCATAGTAAACTATTTATGTAACTATTAGGGGTGTCTGAGCGGGACGCGGGATTGTCGAGGTGTATTTTTTTTTTTGCAAGCGTGACACATGAAAGTCAAATTATTGTGCCGTGAAAACGGGAAATGAAGTTTAACGGAACACGGGAAATTACAAAAATATCAGAATTGCTTACTTACATAGTGCAAGTGCAAGTATAATATAAGAATATACTATACAAAATATTTGGGGAAAAATCATCAGATTGAACCGAATATATATATATATATACATCAAACAAAAACACTTGAACTTGTACTTCACAACAACAAGAATAAACTAAGTACAAATACGAGAATTACCACAGTTGCTGACAGCTAGGTCGAATTCAAGATAACATAAAGCCACAAATCTGCATCGAAGACTAAATTTACAATCTGTACACATCCAGTATCAAATGGATTTAGTGTGAAGACGACAGAAACAATCAGACACAAACATGCAATGCTAGGATACATGTTTCGACATATTGTAGGGATATGGAGAATTAGAGATTGTGTAAATAAATGGTTTTGAATGATTGACTATGTGTGAATGAGTTATTTTGATCTGGCGAGAGTGAGTGATAAAAATTGAATTACTGGTTGTCAATTAGTGAGTTGTTATGTATTACTGACTATGCCTGACTTAGTGATTAAGTGTAACTGAGTAATATGTATAACACAGTGATTGAATGTAAACGATTGGGTATATGCAAGTGACTGTGAATGAATGATAGGATATGTCTGTTTGATGTTGTTTGAATAAGTGATTTTGTATGAATACGTGATTTTGTATGAATAAGTGATTTTGTAAGAATAAGTGATTTTGTATGAATAAGTAATTGGATGTAAATGAATAATTGGGTTAAAGTGAGAAGAGTATACTGAAACGAAAATACGTGAATGGAATTAAGCAAAGAAAATAATAAGTGGATAAAGTTGCTTACTAAGAAATTATGCCATGAAGGAAATTGAGTGTTACTGATGTTATAGTAGAAATATAAAGGTCGAAAAGAAAGAAAGTAAGAAGGACATCAACTACAATAACTTATTTTAATAATCGTTTGATTTCATTAAATGATGTATGCACATTGTACTAATATACATAGTGCATTTATAGAATAAAATGAATACCAAATATATATATTTTAATTTCTATCAAGACTTAAGTAATAATCATAGTATAATATATCATAAAGAAAAACAAAGCTAAACAAAAAAAAAATTGATAAAAAAAAACAGCAATGATGCAAAATATATAAAAGCCAGAACGAAAAGTACGATTTTGATGTTGTTGCTATATCAATGTGTTTGGCATTAATAAATTATCAATCTTTGTTATATAAAAAACAAAATTTAGTGTCAAATCGTCTCCTTGAAAGCAGTTGCATTTCAATAAGATGAACCGGCATACATTTCATACTTGACATTAATACAAAAAGTTTTATTAAATTTTACTAAGAAAAATAACAACAAAATATAAATTCTAGTTCACCAACATTCTTTCCATAAAATGCATGTATAGTGCATGTAATACATGTAGATGATATAATTTTGTATTGATCATATATAAAATTCATAATAGTCATATATTTGTTACTTTAAACAAGCATACCATAATTCAATATCTCTGACAGTTTACGAAAGGTAGCTACTTTGTTAGCGATTGTTAGGGACCCTTATCGGTAGCCAAGGTCGTTATACGCCCTTTTGGAGTATTACGTTGTAAGATTTGTCGTAGACAAGTCGATTTAGACATTTTGTTTTCTTTTTGAATGTCAAAATGTAAATTCTCTTTACAAACATAACTATAAATTAAACGTTTAAAATATGTCACATTTAGATTATATATTAGTTGTTGAATACCTATCAATATTTTCAATTTCGGCGCGTTACATAACTGTTTATTTACCTAAACTTTATCAATGACACAATACGCTGCATGATTTATTCTGTATTTGCCAAACGTTATAAATAAGATCAGCGAATTATTTGAACATACATCATTTCACGGAACTAGCAGCAATCTACTATGAGGCAAACAACAAGGTGATTTTTTATTGTTTTATTAATACATTTATATGCAATAGCATTTCATATTAACTATGGAATTAAGTGTTTTAAATATATTTTTCTAGTAGTTGATTTTTAAAAGTAATTGACATTATTGATGTTCATTTCTCGAAAATCAGAAGTAACATAATATATATATATATATATATATATATATATATATAGCTTCATATTTAGCAAACATAATTGCGTCATCTTAAGAAATCAGAAGGTTCTCCGAATAAATAGAACATTATAAATTAGGTATCATTCATTCATTTTCGTGGGACAAATAAATTTCTCATAAAACAATAACACATGATTTTCAATAACATACAGGAACATTTAAAAAAAATCCCCCAAACTTCATTTCAAGAAATCAAGCTTTTTGAACTTCGCTCCCGGATCCCCCAACCTCGTAAAAAATAGGACTTGGTCAACGCCTAGCTGATACAAAAGTTTACAGAGAAATGTTCATTTAAATTATATGTAATGTACATGTAAATGCGTGTACATGTTGTTTACGGATTTGACCAATTTTCATGTAGATGTACTTTAAACTGACAATTAAATGAGAACAAATTTAATGTGAACCTACTGTCCATTACATGAAACTTTTTGTAAACATGCTTAAGCCCCGGTCACAATAGATCGTACAATTTTTTGTCGGGGAAGATCTATAAAATAGATGTCTTGGTACTGTCGTGCAAAATGTCAAAAAAATATTTCGTCCTTTCAAAACAAATATTTTGGAAAATTTCCTTGAATAATGCACTAATGTATATTCCATTATTTATAAAGCACTACACGTGTTATCTAGCTTCTTTGTAAACAACGAAACTAGTATAAAAAAATATTCAGGTGAAGACACGAATTATTTCCGGATTATTGAAAATTTGTGTACTAACATAATTAACCATAATAGATGTTCTATACTAATGATAACGAGGCCGGGATAAGGTACCGATATTTGATGTATTTATTAACAAGTAACAAATGTAAATATGTTAATAAAACTTAGTTTTCAGAAAGAAAAAAAAAAAACATTTCGAGTGATCACATCAGCTACGATATGTCCACGATGGTTCCACGATAGGTAAACGACAGAAAAAAAATATAATTGTTCTGTCAAGGGTTTTTCGCAAGTTGGTCGTGTGACAGTCGTACGACAATCGTGATTTTTATCCGTCGTAGGTCACTTGAGCGTTTGACTCCGAACTACTAGTATGTAAAGAAGGCCCGATTTATTGTGTTCCATTTGTCATTTGCTTTCAATATTGTTCAGTGTCATTATAAGTTCGATCCAAGTAAACGACTTTTTTTATTAGTTTTATATTATAATTGTTCAGCAAAATTGAACAAGGATCGATGCCCCCGATAAGAAAACTTAACAAAAGAACTGTTGATGTCTAGCAAGGCCCATTTTCAGCTGGGCCAAACGTAACCGTTCTTTCCAAAGACTCATTCCCGCCGATTTATATTCTTCGAAATAAAACGAAATTATGTTGCACGACGAATGTACCACTGTCAATCATCAGACAATCGATGTTGTGAGAGCATCGTACGAAATTTGGTATTCATGAGAAAATCGTGCAACTGTATCACGAGTGTCTCGTGACAATCGTGAGATTGTCATACGACAGTCGCGCGACAGTCGTACGATTGTATTATTAAAATGGTTTATGTTGGTACCCACGACAATGTGTTTATTGCGCGACAGTCGTACGACTGTGATAGGACACTATCAGGACAGCCACAAGACAGTGACACGATAAAAAATCGTAGAGCAAAAATGGTGCATGTTCAACTTTTGTCCTACGACACATGACAGCGCCACGATAACTAAAATAGCGTGCGACTGTCGTACGAGGATCACAGATGACCCGCGATTTGACCAAATTCTATGTCATGGCGCTGCATAGATGTGTCGTGGGTTCGTTGTAACCAGGGCTTACAGAACTCAACATTTAGTGTGAACATCGCCTTAGTTTACAATACATCTATGGTATAAGATACGCGTATCTATGACAGGATCCCAGTTTGTCAGTGACTCATGCATTGATTTGTTTGAATACATGGAAATACTTGCATTGCTGAAATTTTAGCTATTTCAGGTTACAGCAGTTAATGACTGTCATCCTTCATTTAATACCTGCATTGCAAACACATGTGTTATCATCATGTCCTGAAAAATGTACGTGCACATATACTACGAATGGTATAGTGGTTAACTGTTTAAATACAGGACTGACAAGTATTCCTTCGGACATTCCAAGTGATTCGTACAATATGTGAGTAAAAATAAAATATGTTCGTTTGGAAAATAAAAAAAAACAAACATTTTGTTACAAATTACAAATCGTTAAAAAATATTACGATTAAGCGACTTTTAACTAATCGATATGTGAATATGATTATATATATATTCAATGAATACCTTTTTATTTATCTTTTTTTTTGAGGAAAATCACAACAGTTTTTTTTTATAACTTAATATTCTACGAAGATAAAGTATGAAAGTGTGAATATATACTCTCTGTTCTTTGACATGCTTCAAAATGATAACTAAATATTAAATAAAATAGTCAAATGAGGAATTCAAAAGCATTTGTAGACTGGGTGTACTGTCTTTACGATCTTTCTAATCATAAATTGTCCATTTTTTTCCGTTTTTTTTGTTGTTAAAAATAACGTGTCCCTTTTTTCAAATGAAACACACTCTATTCATGAGCTTCAAATTAAAACCACAGGAAGCTATTTTTATCATTCTGGTATACAGGTGTTGTCCTTGCACATGGCATGGAAGAAAAAATAACCTAAAAAGTCTATTGTATCACTGTCATCGTCATTATACATCACTTACTTTGCATGATGTCTATATTAATGACGTGCTGACATTTATACAAAAGCCGTTGGGTATTCATCACATTAGCACGAAACTTTATTCATTATCCCTTTCAAAACTTTGTTCAAATTATGTTTGGAAACTACTGTTATAAACCCTCATTTAAACCAATACAAAGCTATCATTTCGGATTTTGCAAGTCACAGACTTTTCAAACCAGTTCGCATTGGAAAAGATGAAAAAGAGAAAATATCTTTTCTTAAACTTTCCCTTGCCAATAAAGATCTCGATGGCGTCAACTTAGGCAATATCCTTCGTCATTATTTAGTTCAGTCGAAAATACCTCCATATTTTAAAGATATGTCTGTACCAATAATTTCTTATACCTATACCAAACCAATTGCAACTAAAATTTTCAATTACAAACACGTTTTGCAGAATCTCAACATTGACGACTTCAAGCAGATACTCTTTCCTTCTTTGTTGATTGTTAACTATAAGATTACAATCGGTAATCTACGGCTTCAAAACACGGCAACCAATTAGCTGCCATATAACAGACAAACACAAAACAAATTACGAATATACGATATTAATGCGTTAGAAATGATAAAATCGTACACAGAAGACTAAGTTCATGATATATATCAATATAATTATTTCTGTGACTGTAGCTTACATTCATTTTTGTAAGATCCTTTACTATAGATAATTTAGCTGATCTTTAAAAATAACATCTTCATGCCTTATATATCATGTACTGTAGTACGACGCTAGATTAAAACTGACGTGGAAAGGTAACACCCGGCCACCGAAAGCTTCATTTTGATGAAGCCCATGTGGTCGTGTGGTCTAGCACGCCGGTTACAGTGCAGGCGATTTGGTTTCACGATAACTCAGTAGCAACCCTGCGAGTAAAAAACAAAAAAATTGCGAAACAAATTTACAGATCTAACATTGTTGGTTTGCTGTTTAGACGAGTTGCGTATACATATATATATATATACAACGCGTCTAAACATCACCCCAACAATGCTTTCGCAAATTTTTGGTTCTTCCCTCGCCAAGATTCGAACCCATGCTACTGAGATATCGTGACACCATACAACAATAATTTGTAATATCATTAAGTTATAGTCTTAAATAAAAGCTTCACAGCTTCTACAACAAATACGAAGATTTAAATTCATTAAAAGTCAACCACATCTATTCACTTCAAAAATAGACGATGATTTTGTTTTTCAGAACCCTAGAACAAAACGAATTTCCAATAGTGGAAACAGGATCTTTTCACAACTATTCTGATTTGGATTCTATGTAAGTTTCTTTTTTTGTAAGTTTTATTGTATACTTTATTATACTTAAATTACACTTTTTAACGATTCATAATGCTTAGTTATTAGTTTTCAGTGTTGTGTCTTCTGTACTATTATATGTCTGTTTGTTTCTTTATTTTTAGCCCTGGCGTTGTCAGCCTATTTTAAATCTATGAGTTTGACTGTCCCTCTGGTATCTTTCGTCCCTGTTTTCTATTTCAATTTTTTTATTTGAATTGTCATTGTCACTTAAGTACATGAAACATAACTGTTTGCGATTGGCAACCGCTAAAATTATATTGCCAGGAAAGTACTGGTATTGACAGTATGTATAATACTCCAAAGTAAAAGTATAGAAATGTAAAGTGAAAAAGTCTATCAAAGCTAACCCATTTGTCAAACATTTAAATCATAATAATTTTGTAATTATTTGGCAAATAAGCGTTAAATATGTAGAGTTCTAAGTTTATTTCTGTACGCTGAAAGGAACACCAGCAAATATTTTGACTAACATTGGCTTTGCATTGTGTGCATGCTTATGAATAGTGGTCAAGTAAATTGCATTGCGTATTTTTCTTGTTAAAAAAATTACGCCGTATCCGAAACAAGTATCAAATGTCTGGATCTCAACCGCCAGACGTTTGAAATGTTCGAAGTTCGATCAACACCTCTAAAATGATAATACAATATGAAATGCACCAATGCATTAAACCTATAATAGCGGTTTATGAAAAACTTAAACTATTCAACCTCATTAACACATTATTATTACACGAGTAAAATCATTATTTATTTGTTATCAACCGAACACTTGAGTATTGAAGGCATGGACAGATCATACTGCGATTGTCTGGATAATGGTAACATCAGGTATTAACAAACAACTATGGCATATCGTTAATATCGATTTGATATTAAACTCGTGAATAATCATTTATTACCAATACACACGATTAAAAATGTGTACATATTACAATTGTTACATGCGTATAAGTACATTTGTATAACAATATTCATTATATTTTTAGTAACCTTAAACATTGTAAGATCAGTGAAATCCAGGCTGGAGCATTTACAGTCCTACCTAAACTTCGATCATTGTAAGTAATTGCCTTGACGGATGTTAATAATTCATATGACAAGGTGTGAAACTGCAAATGTTAGACCGTGTTCACATTGACCTAAACTCGGTGTTGTGTTAGTGTAACTCACACATAAACTAAACATAATTACGTTCCCATTGATAAAACTCAATATTAACATATAGTTTAAAACATGTTTTGTCTACATGCAGTCGATAGTCGATGCATGCCTTGTGTAGGTTTAGTGTATACAAAACTAGGCATTCAGAACATTAATTTTACCGTGTATATTTAAAAAAGAAACGATTTTTGTATAAAATTGATACTTTTAACACTTATTAATAAAGTTCTTCACAGAAATATTTGACTAAACTTTATAAATTTATTTGTTATAAAAATACTTTACGTAGCCGTATTAACCCCTTATCAAGACTAATCCATCAGCATTGCCGAACACATAATTCATTTGAAAAGTATTTCCCGAATCGACTAGACGTACACACTGTCAGAAATATTTGCTACTGGTCTTTACCCAAACAAAGATGTTCTCATAAATGCATTACTGAAAAAGGGTGAGGTTAATTGTTTGTTTGTGTAGTATTTCAGATCAGATATGTTATTAAAAATACAATAAGAAATAATAATAATTAAAAAAAAATACCCCCTCCCTTTGCCAAGTACTCCTTGGAGATAAAATACCATTTGAAACAAACAGAAAAGATAGAAATGTAGTGATCCTTATGTACAGGTAACTAAACAAGGTGTTTAGATGTGAACAACTTTAATGTGAAACTAGTGTACATTACATTAAACCAAATGTAAACATGTTTACTGTACACGGCGTTTGGTGTGAACACGGCCTTATATAACTACTACATTCAGACTATAAATGTGTACCTATAGTTTGTAAAATCCCTAAAAAGAAATATTTTGAACATACTTAGGATTTTTTTTTATATCAGGCAGCTGGTGTGATCTAGTCTTGTTGTACTGATAACTCTGTTTCAAACGTACCTTCACAATTACTTTGTACACATATGGACAAAAAATAAGTCAACGTTCATACAACTGCATGCTTTGACAGGAAACATATTTCCAAAGAAAAACCTTTTACATATAATTATGTCTTCTTGTAGTAAAAGAGGGGCTAAAGATACCAGAGGGACAATCAAACTCATAGATCAAAAGCATATACCTGTCATGTAATGTTGTAATTTTAGCGTTATATTTAACATTGCCATAACGCGATGTTTGGCTAGCCATAAATAAGGTATAACACATCAATTTTCTTAAAATTTCCCGTATTAAGTCAGGAAAAATGACAGTTGCTATTTTATAGCTCGTTTCTAGGTATGTTGGATTGTCGTTGTTTTTCGATGCACATCAGTGTTTTGTTTTTTCGTTGTTTTCCTCGTATAGTTGATACTCTCGGTTACTTTTTGTATTAACTTCAGTCAACATATATCGAATTTATATAATACTGCATGGGTTTTTAATACTGAGAATTTTGTGTAGAACTAATATTTTGTTAATCATGTATACAGTACTTGTATATGCTTGATTTGACGTATTCAATTGTTCCCTATAGCAGATATTATCAATTAAGTCCATCGGGATTTCAGCAATACAAGACGATAGTCACCGTAATCAATGAATATAATATGTTCTATGAGATATTTCAATTCCACCTTACTTTATTACATCTGTTGTACAAAAGTAGTATTTTCTATTATTAATAATTGTAGAAATCTTGATAACAATAATATAAGTACCATTACCAATGCGACTTTCGACGGGCTCGAAAACCTCTATGAAATGTGAGTATTGCTTATAAAATTCCTTTTCTTTTTAATGTTTGTTATGGAATATGTACAAGTGTTCAAGTCTTCAAATTTTATGTTAATCATATATAACCTTTTAATCAGACTCTGGCAAAGGTGGAGGTATCAAAGAAAAATACGTATCATTTATAGCAACCCATCCATTGAATATAGTGAAATCTAAAGATACTGTTTTATTTGATATGATCAACTTAAACTTGTCTCCCCTTATTTGAACTTCATCCTAATAAAATTGAAAATGGAAATGGGGAATATGTCAAAGAGACAACAACCCGACAATAGAACAGACAACAGCAGAAGGTCACCAAGAGGTCTTCAATGCAGCGAGAAATTCCTGCACCGGAGGCGTCCTTCAGCTGGCCCCTAAGCAAATATACTAGTTCAGTGATAATGAACGCCATACTAAACTCTAAATAGTAAAGAAGAAACTAAAATTAGAAATTGTACAAGACTAACAAAGGCCAGAGGCTCCTGACTTGAGGCTCCTGACTAATGTATTGATTATGGAATTGATACCGGAATAGATTAATAATCCGTATTCAATAAAAAAAAAAAACAAAAAAACATTTGTTATTTACACTCGAAACAAAATTCCATAATTGTGATCAATACTAAAATTTTGAGAATAAACCCTAATAGTTGGTCCCTCTCTGAACGCTTTTGAAAATGAAGCCCTATAGAAATAAGTTAAAATTGTAAAGACAGTGTCATTGGATTAAGCCTAAGGATACAATTTATGATCGACAACATCTTTATTGAGTTTAGTTGGCTGATATCTGAACAGAGGAACTATATTTCAAGGGGTGTTAGTTATGTTCCGGTCAACCTGTTTGTGTAGTCTCCATAATGACGACATTTTTAACGGCATAAGTTGATCTATATATCATGATATATACAAACAAACAAAAAAAGTGGTGATCTTCGATTTTTGGTCTCAGACTGGTAGTTATCTCTATCTTTGACATATATCTCCCATTTCCATATTCAATTTTCGTGTGCTTGTCTACAGTGTAAATTTGTTTACAGTTGATATTTCAGTTCTACTTGTAATAGTCCGACATATACATATTGACAATATAGCTATATTCTGTTAAAACAGCATATCGGCCATTATACTACTTCTTGGGAACATTACCACAAAACTAGATCAATCGACCGATGTCCTTAAAATAGGGATTGATATCCTTGAATACAATATGATATATTTTTTCAAATGCATTTCATGTATGATGATAATTGTTTCTTTCCTTTTTCTTTTTGCTCTTTCTGCAACAATTAGATACCTGCGACACAGCAAAGTGACAACCATTGAAAATGGTGCATTCAAAGATTTAGGAAGACTGGAACATGTGTAAGATATTTTGTAGCAACTAGGAAATCAGTCATGAAAAACGTAAACGACGACTTTACTTAAGCAATATAAATGTGGCTTTTAGAGAAAAAATTGTCAATTTCGAAGATGAGAATTAAGTATGCACATAAATGCAAAGGCATTCATACTTTTAAGTAGACAATGTTTGAGATTTTAAGATTTAAAGTTCTATTATCGATTTTTTTTCTTCAAAGGCGTAGGTTCAGTTAGACCCCTTTTTGGCCCCAAAATAAAACAGTTTTACAAATTGTGGAAATGTAATCTTTTAGCTATTTATAGGAAAGAAGAATGCTTCTGCTACATATATATGGGCTGTTTGTGACAATACAATGCACATATATCGGGTACTAGCATCATTAAGTCATGCTATATTACCGAAATCTTCATAATTTTAGCATTTTAATTAAATTTTAGACGGTTCCGTCTTCAATGAAAGTGGCCGCATTCGTGTTCCTTCATAATATTGAAATGTAAGTTGTATTTAAGGATAATACATAACATATATAAAGGTTGAGGATGAACACGGATGCGGCCACTTTCATTTTTGACAAAAACCATCTGAAAAGTGAAGTTTTTGGCATATTTGATAGATTTATCATATTTAAGCTTGAATCGCAGCGTTTTTAATTACTAAATCAGTTAAAATCCTTCACATAAATTAATCGAATCAATTGTAATAGACACTTATTATAAGTGTTTAAAAAGTGTCAAAAATCTTTAGTTAGATGAACCTAAAAGTTGAGCCCAAAATCAGCTCTTACCGGACCTACTCCTTTTGGGTAGAAAACGATTTTTTGAAATAACAAAAATTACAAACAATTTAAAAAATCGCGTATTTCCCTTTATTCAATGGTTTTGACAAGAACATACCATTATGTAAAAATTATACTTGTTGGGCATTTATTTATCTTGATCATGTTGCTACAGTGTTTCCGATTTCATTATATATGAAAAATGCATTGCATTGAACCGTTTCTTTGGTTGACTACAACTATTGTTCATTTCAACAAACCCGCTATACTCAAATTTTAGAAACAAATTTTGAATTTTCAATCCTTATTAAATTATTCATAACTTTGACATAGGATTTTGTTTTTTACCAGTTTTAATCATTTTTCTTTTTTGTCTGCCTATTTTCTTTTAACTTAGCATACGGTAAATGTTTTGTCATGATGAAGGCTGTATGATGACTTATAGTTGCTTCATCAAGGTCTATAAGTCTTTATTGATAATTGTCTGGTTAGAAATTATTTGACATGATCTTGTTCTTACAGTTTACCGTGAAAAAAAAAATTACAAAAATATAAAAGCTTATTGTAACATGTTTTTGTAGATACCTCTCTGATAACGATTTATCAGAATTTGACGCTTCTATTTTCGAAAACGTTCCATGGGTGAGATATTTGTAAGTATAGTTTTATTAACTTGAATCAGCAGAAGTATTATATTTTGCTAAATGAAAATGGTACGAATTTTAAATTACACAATGATTATTAAGAATTAGATGAAACAAATATTGCGGTGAAAAAAACAAACTATTTTGCAAATGCGTTATCAATAAAATTAATATTTTTGAATATTATTTAGTCCTCAATAAAACACACCTTTTTAATGTATTCATGTTACATGTATATCGTATAGTTATTATGTTCTGCATTATAACTGACAATGAATGACTCAGTTCCATGTGGAACACTAGAAAACAGTTTAATTTTTTTAGACTTGAGTACAGTTTTACTTAGTCCTCTTAATAAAATAAGAAGTTGCTTCACATACAATTCCATTGCCATTTGTACCAGTTGGATATTCAAATTTATATTTTCGTCAGGTATCACTTTCAGTTCTCAGGAATGTTACATGTAATGGCAAATATTTCAAGAGTTTTGAAATCTAGAGATAACAAACTTTATGTTAATAAATATATTAAACGGAACAAAGATGAAACATGCTTCAGTACTAGTGTAATTGATACCAGGTAGTACATTTGAATTTCACGTTTAATAGAAATTGAAAAAAAAAAAAATACCATGAAAACAAGAACAAGGTGGGACCAATATTTTTTTCATCATTGGTATACATATCTTTTGAAACAATCAGTATATGTTAATATTTTCATAAATGTATAGCTGAATTTAATTTTGTGTAAATTTAAGTATATTGGATTGTTGTGTTTTGAATCGTCATTGTTTTTGCAGATATCTACAAAATAATGACATAAGTCAAATAGCTGCAAAAACATTTGCTGGAATGTTACGGCTTATTGAAATGTACGTATTAACAAATAATCTAGTATTTTTTGCTTAAATATTGTTCGTTTGGGAAATCTACATGTAAATATTTTTGATGCAACTCATTTAAAGCCATCTTCTCTAATGAGAAAGGTAAATATGCTAGATGTACATGTACTTACTGAAGGTGTTATGAGACGAATGAAGCTGTCAATTTTTTCCTTGATAATATTTATGCTCGTTTCGGCAACTTTATCGACAGGTTGTAAGTTTTCAAATGGGCACTAATTACGACCCTTTAATAGCAGACTTGTTTTTGTACTGTTATGAGTTACTGTTTATGACCAAATTTAGTAAAAACCCGTCATTAGCATTTAATTGATAAATTTAACAACTCTTTCGTTTTTTTATTATATTTTTGTAAAGAATTTGAATAATATACTGCCGAAGTTAGCTCCAAGGAACTTACTTCAAATAATCAAATTTAAACGGTATTAACTGTCCTTTCCTAGATTTTGATATTTCAGTTTTGTCAGTCCATCCCTAAGTCAGTTTGTGTCTTTATCTGATGCTATTTGTAATGACATTTTATTCTTTTCAAAGTAACCTTGATCATAACCACATCAGTATAATACCAACAGGCACTTTTGGAGGACTCGGATACCTCCGGACGATGTATGTATTGAGCTGATAAACCTTATAGTAATCATGACAACGCACATTTATTTCTAATCAATGTGATCAATCTCACCAAATTCCTTTCAAACAGTTAATATCAATTTCTCCATGTTGTAATTGATGATGTATGGATATTGCAGAAACATTCTTGTATGAATGTACATACACGTATTTTACTTTCTTGTTTTCGAACATGTCGAATACATTCTAATAAACTCATCATACAGATACTGGGATTATATTTGTGTATTTGCGCCAGACGCTCGTTTTATCTATAAAGACTGATTAGTGACGCTGGAATAAAAAAAAAGTTAAAAAGGCCAAATAATGTACGAAGTCAAACAGCATATGACAAATAATTCAGAAATTATTTGCCAAATACAGCTAAAGTAATATATTCCTGAGGGAGAAAAGCCTTAGTATTTCAAAATTCAAAGTTTTGTTAACAGTTGATTTATAATTATCACCAATCATCTTCTTTATTTATTCTTACATTGGAAAAGAATTATTAAGATTTATATTCATTGAATATGTTGCATTCATTAATAATATCACGTTGGCTTTTAGCAACGTAGGATTCAATAAAATAAACAGAATCGAAATTGGAGCAGTTGGATCCTCGCAAAACCTGCAAAATATGTAAGTTATTACATATATATTAACTGGTGTTAGAATAGGAAATGGGAAAGCCTTGCAGACTTATGAAACACAACAATATTCCGTATATGTCTGTTTAAATTATGTATCCAAGAGGTCTTTGGTTGCTGTCAGTCATGTCACTTTTAAGTGACATTTCATTATTATTTAGCATAATAAAGATATAGAAGGTAATAGGGGCAATCAACAATAACAATAACAAGTCAAATAAAAACAATGAAAAATAGACAGATAAAAAATAATAATAACGATGAAATGATATTTAACTATGAAGTAATTGAGCAACACACATAAAATAAAAAAAAGTGGCTGAACTCACTTACGGTAAAATGAGATAACCAGTTTTCTTCCGCAACGACAGCACTTGTTGTGTTATCCGTGCAAGTAAAACTCCAGTGATGTATCGCATTCTGCAAAATCACAATTGATGTAAAAAGAACTAATTTTGGGTAACGAAATTTGGAATAGACAAACAATTTTGACGTTTCAGATAATTTGTATGATCATTACATTTTTGGCCCAAAAAGATAAATGAAAGAAAGCATAACAACGAACAATTAACAGATTTTAAAGATACTTTAAGCGACACGTCGTACTTTGGGACATTGCATTATCGGGGATTTGTAAAAAACATAATATATCATATTATGAACACCTTTGTTTGCACAATCAACTAATGACTTCTTAAATATGAATGCCATGTTACAGTATAAAGCAAGTTTGTTTGTCATTGTTTGTACTAAGACGCAATGAAAATTGCACTTATCTAATTTTCTTCATTTGTAGAAATTTTCAAAATAATGATATATCAATAATTGAAAGTAGCACATTTCCGCATTTATCAAGGCTACGCGAACTGTAAGTATAATAAGAAGGTAACACTATATAAATAACACATAGCTGAGAGGGTGATAGAGCAGATTGTTACCCCGAGAAAACATTGTCAATTGAGGCGAAGCCAAGGCGAGAATGTCTTTTCGAGGGGTAGCAATCTGCTCTACCACCCTCTCAGATATGTGTTATTTAATTTATTATACTGAATTTTCTGTTATTACTGTCGATTAAATTTCAAATTCAAAGTAATAAACTATGACGTCTTGTACATAACAACCATCCGAATTTAATAAAGCGCACACTTGATCAAGCGTCTTCGTGAAGGGTACTAGAGTCATTAAAGTGAGAGGGTTAGCGCTATAGAACCAGGTTTAATCCACCATTTTCTACATTTGAAAATGCCTGTACCAAGTCAGGAATATGACAGTTCTTGTCCATTCGTTTTTGATGCGTTTTGTTATTTGATTTTGCCATGTGATTATGGACTTTCCCAATTGATCTTCCTCTAAGTTCAGTATTTTTGTGATTTTACTTTTTGTAATAGGATAGAGTCGTATTTAATAAGACGCACACTTGATCAAGCGTCTCCATGAAGGGTAATAGAGTATTTGCCATAGGATAGAGTCGTATTTAATAAAGCGCACACTTGATCAAACGTCTAATAGAGTAAATCAACACCCTCGTGTTAGCCAATCAAAATCTGGCATTTTGACATGAAGTATAATAATAGTAATTGTTACTTACGAGTTTGATTGCTTTGTCATGTATCTCGCATTAAAGTAAATACATATTGTTTTAGTCTGACCGAAATAGAGACAAACATATATTGGAATTTTGTCTAGAATGAAATGTCATGTTAAGATTGTGACTGATCAGAAGTTGGTAAAACGGCTTCGTAAGATAACTCACATGATTATATAATGCAGTCTTTTCATATTGCCGGGAATTAGAATCGTCCCAAATCCCCTGAAGGACAAACTCTAAAATTTCCTATGGCACAAGCCTGCATTCGCATGTCCCAACAACTAAGTACTGGTTGCAGTGAATTGTTCATTTCATACTAGTTCTAGTGCTTTATTTGTAATTGTTACATACATGTCTAATTATAATATCCTTTAACTCTGGAATGACATTTGATACAAATAATAATGCTAGGCAGACTTATCTGTTTGGTCGGTCAGTCGCAATTTTTTTCAACACAAATGTGATACATATATCGCTATAATTTCTGAATTAACGGTATGTGCTTGTCATAATAAACATTCTCTAATAGTATCACAAATCGAAGAAGCCTATAACTCATAAGTTATCGTTAATTAATAGATGTCATAATGAATTTCCGTTTATAATGTCGTTTAAACCCGTATTAGTATCATTGCTCAATGGAAACCGAATCCGTATTACAACACACATTTGCAAAAATGTCAATCAAAGGTTAATTACAATGGCATTACACAAATATAAATGAAATGGGCAACAAGATATAAACCGTATACACAACAAATCCGATGAAAAAATTCAAATTGTTATGCACAAACTGGAACCAAAAATAATAAAGGCAACTGTACATACACGTAGTATACCGCTGTTCAGAAGTCATAAATGAATTGAGAGACTGCTAAACACTGTATATAAAATTTAAATATTTAACATGAAAGTTCGTAAACATATAAAATATTGCATTACTTACAGGAATTTGGAAAACAATAAGATTTCATTGATACAGGAAAGTTCATTTGCTAATTTGGGCAGTTTAAGAATACTGTAAGTATGTAGAAAAAACATTATAAGAACTGATCAGAAGAAATATATCGTTGATTGTTTTAAAAGTTGAATATCAATTCATTATGTTTCTATCTTAATAGTCATTGGTAATTTTTATGCAAGTTGTTTGAACTTTTGGCGGCTGTTGTCATTGTTTCACATAACTAATGTATTAGTGTATGCATTCAATCAAGAACAATATGTATTGACAGCACATCAAATTAAATAGCCATAATGGTTTTGCATATGTGTAAACTGGATTTAAAATCAAATAAAATTTGATATAATTTAAATGATTTTATTTGCAGAAAACTATCAAACAATAGAATCAGCAACGTCACGCAAGATTTGTTTAATGGTGTACCATATATGAACCAAATGTAAGACATCATTATTGATTATTCCTTTTATAAGTTGGTTTGAAAATGTTTTAAAAGCAATCTCTTCAATAGTTTTAAAGTCAGTTTATTTTCTTCCTTTGTATCTTTCGTCTCTCTGTTAAAGAGAGGTTAAGTGGTTCCCTCAATTATGATTATTCATATAGTATAACAATAAAACAGTATCACATTTAAATATGAATATTTTTTAAAGATTCCTTTAAGTTGTCGAAAAAGAGGTATATAAGAGAGTATATCTAACAGTAGAACAACCGGATGTGCCTTTTTGGTCAAAACGTGATTCGGTGTCGCTCTGTAGTCCTACGCCGAAAATTTGACTTTTTTGCTTTGGCCGACGTCAACTGAAAAATGGCGCGCTTTATGAAAAAAAATCATTCGTTTACGACAAAATACGGGCGGTAAATGCTGTTGATTGAAAGCACATTTATAAGAGAAAAATATATGAGGTTACTTATTCTTTTCATGTTTAAACCAAAAAATAAAAGGAAATCTTATTTTTTTCACATCTGAACATAGACTTTCGAATTTCAATTTTCTGCACTGTAGAATTAAATAGCGATATTAAAAAGGGGTACAAAAAATGCATATCCTTCAATTTTCCTATTTTTTTTACATCGTAATCTCGCTAGTTTTTCGCCTCGAAATTTATAACGGAAAGGGGTGTCCAAAGAAGGGCAAAAAATTGTACCCATTTTAAAAGAGGGACGAAAAATACCAAAGGGACAGTCAAACTCATAAATCGGAAATAAACTGACAACGCCATGGCTAAAAATGAAAAAAAGACAAACAGGCAAACAATAGTACACATGACACAACAAAAACTAGGGGTGATCTCAGGTGCTCCGGAAGGGCAAGCAGATCCTTCTCCACATGTGGCACCCGTCGTGTTGCTCATGTGATAACACATCCGGTAAATAGTCTAATTCGTTAGGTCACATTAATGAAAGGGAAGGGGATTGTAGTAACGACGTTAGGAACATATCCTATATCATTTGTGAAACGGTTATTCCATAACGGTCAACAACTCGTGATGTCGTCCTTGAACTTTACGAAGGGATGATTTCAACTTCACCATTTTGAACTCTTGGTTTAACAGCTTCCTTATGAGCATCAACCTTTTATCTAGAAAATCATGATAGGAAATGCAAGCACTTGAATATCGTATCAATTGGGAGATATATACACCGTTTGCAGGTGCTGCTGGAAAGTTGCTACTTAGAAATGGACAGTTCACAATTGAAAAGCTGAAAACATCTCTTTTGTCGTAAAGTTTTGTTTTCAACCGACCCTTATTGTCAATTTCTAGATGTAGGTCAAGATATGAGGCCGACTTAACTGTATCTGTAGTATCCTTTTTCTCTAGTTCGATGGGATAGATGCGTTCCACATAGTCACCAAATTTTGAATTATTTAGGGAAAGAACATTACTATATAGCGGAAAGTAGAGTTAAAGGATATCGCTTACTTCTTATCTTTCTTCCTTAGAAGTTACTGCATGAAGTCAGCCTCATTATAATAAAGAAACAAGTCGGCAAGTAGAGGGCACAATTTGTTCCCATTGGAATGCCGACAGTATGTTGAAGAAGGGGTCTCAATTTTTTATATGTTTTTCCTTACAAGGCCAGTAGAATTAGAAATTGGAAAAGTTTCTATTTTTAAAGTAAATATTCATTCAACTATCAAGAATAGCTGAATCCTTATATATGTAACTCCTATAAAAATATCAATATGAGTGAATGAATTGTTAAATTATAGATTTTTTTTCGAAATAGAAAAAGACGCCATTGTCGCCTATTTCTCTATTACGTCTATTGGTCTGCTATAATTATTACATGATTCTGAAAAAATCTTATACTTTCATTTTATAATCTTTGGTACATAATGCATATGTTATGAAAAAAAATAGGCGCTTCTATCGGGTAGAAATGGAGAACGGTCATCTTTGTTTTGTATGTCCCCACTATGGGTGTGTGGTCCTTCTTTAACCTTGTTTCTGAAGTACAGGATAGCTATTCATCTCTCGAAATTAATTATCAACTAAATATGATTGACACATAATTAATATTTTTTAAGGCATCAATAAATTTTAAGTGCTACTGATTTTTGTTCACATAATATGCCGGAATCGATCTCATCCGATGTTGTGTCAATACATATATCAACGTTGTCAATTTCCGGCGCCGAAAATGTCAACGTAAAATGTCATTTAAAGTAGGAATCTTTTCTTCTCTGTAGCAATTGTGTTTATCTTAATGTCAAGAAAGTAATGCGGTATGTTAAATACATATCAACGTTATACCAAAACAGGCATAACTTGGTCAACTAACAATTTTAGGCCAACATCATCATCATGAGATTGACTTGTTGACATCGTACTTATATAATGCAGTTGATCAAGATTCATTTCGTGAATATTGTGACCGGTCGCTGAGTTTTTAAAATGAACAACTTATCTGATTAGGTCATATCGATTTCTTTTCATAACTTTCCTTTTGTTAATACAATTATCGTTATGTGTTTTTTTTGTTTCTTTTTTTTTTGTAACAAAAAGGGGGGCTCTTTTAATTTTGTCAAAGGCATGCATCTTTTTTAGGGGCTCATGGTTCTCGATTTATGGTTTGCAGTGAAGGTTCAAACTATTAATGACTTTACTTATTTAAAATCTGCATTTTCGTAGGGCATTGATATAATTACTTTATTAGTATCATATATATAGTAATACATGTACATGTATATCTATAATTAGGAGGACGAACATTTGTTATTTTAGGTAAGTCTAAGTGGTGAGAATTGGAAGAGAATCCTGGTGTGTTTTTACTAGTGCTTGTCCGTCTTGGGTGCTTTACCGTTATACGCATTCAACGGTACCTGTTCTTTTTTTTTGGTTATTTTGTTTAATGTAAATTATTTGAATAAAGTATGTAAAAGTTTGTTGCCATTTTTTTCAATAAACCACATAAACATTGGAGATCTATAGTAGGATTTTTTTCTGGATTGACTATTTATTAATTTGTATCCTTTGCTTCATATGCTTTTATTTCTAAATATATTTCACTTATGCATACATATGCAGAATATTCCTGTTTATCCTGACTTGTGTGATGTTATTTAGGTTTTTTTTTGTACATGTAGCTTACTATACGTTATTGGTTTTTCTAAATGTTGAAGGCCATCAGAGATCTATATTTATAGACCTTTTAGTCATTTGATATGTGATAGAGAGTTCTCGCATTGGCAATCATAGCCCAACTTCTTATTTTCATATTATAACTGTAATCAAGCCTTAAGCAGGCAAACTGAAAGGGAACTGTAATACCTTTAATTAGTGACTTCTTACAAAAAACTGTTCCACTTAAAAAACCTCAATGAAATATTTCAAACGATACAATGTAGCTAGCCATATGGAATATTTTTGGTATGTTGTGTATATCTTTTTTTCTCCTTTCAGTCACAGGGGCTATTTTGTATGGTTGGCTGTATCATAAATTTGTCACTGATGAAAGGATATACATATAGTAACGCAGTGCTGAATACTGGTTCCCCTCTCTCTAAATTGAAAGGGGATAAAATAATTCAATGTTTTCACTAAATCTCAATAACAGGACAAAAGTGAGGGAATTCAATCTAAGCACACTATTGGTTCTGCTCATGTTTTCTGTTCTTTGGTTGGGTTGTCTTCTCTTTGTCACATTCCCCATTTCCATTTTCCATTTTATAGATATTAAAGTATGTGATATGTCTTGATTGTGATAAATATCCAAAAGTCAGCTTATTTGATCAAATGCACCCTTGTGATTCAATTCTTGTAAACATATAAGCGTAAAATTGTGTTTTACAACATATGGGTATAACATGTAAAAGTCTAATTTACCATGAAATAGTCAAATAATTGTGGAATTGTAAAACTTGAATTAGCCCAAAAAGCTTTCTTTAAATTACACTCATGCAAGATAAAGGGAACACTTGAGTCCAGAGGAAAGATATATTGGTTGTCAGAAGTATAAAATAAAATGTGGAATCTTATTAATTATACAAAGTGATATTGCTTTGAACATTTTTTTTTCATGAAAACAACTGGGTCAATAATCTGAAACTTTTACTAAATATGGTGACATTTCACGTATGCACATTTTAATGTTGATGAGTCTAGCATACTAGAAAATCCTCTTTTTACTACACATTGAGCCCATCGTCAGCTTAGGTTTCATTTATTCAATCCTGCATAAGTTCAACAAAAATGTCTGCAAATAAACACTTGAACCACATAGGTTACCATTCTGTACATGTATATATGTCTCTATACAAATTTTATATACATTGCAGGTATCAAAATTCTCATCTTACAATACAATTATTTTACTGAAAATTGAAAAAAAAATATTTTGTTAATAAATTAAGCTCGTTGATTCAATCAAAAATTAATAATGAATGATAATTATAATATATTATATTTCATTGCTATTGCCATTTATGACCCCAATATGGTCTGCTTAAGTTTATCTCTTATCTAAAAAAAACGGTGAAGTTTATTAAAACACTTCATTCTCATGGATATGATGCACATCATGTAAGAGTTAATTCCCGTATACTGTTTTTTTTATCTTATAAATTAATTTTAAATTAAAGTACTGTAACCTTTATTCTTGAAATTATGTTTTAAATCAAAATGAAACTATCTTGAAATTTTACAGCATAGATAATAGAATAAAATCTTTAAACTATTAAAAGCATACTATTTGACCTTAAAGTCTGTGTATGATTCTTTGACCTATAAACTATAGATTTAAACTTCTATTCCAAAGTTATTCCATTGACAATTTTCTTGTCTGATTGTTAAATGTAGAATATTTTCGGTCTATTTCTTTATGAATATAAATTTATTACCACATCTATTATGTTTCTGGTTCATATTTGTGGGATTTAAATCACAACGCATTGTAAATAACCCACTGTTGTTACCCTGAAAAGACACATTTGGATTACTTACCCGTAATATATTCTAGTCATATTGTTTTCTATTAACAAAATAATTTTGCTTTCAACATAATCCGTCGTTGACATTCCATTTGATTACTGTTTTCTTGTTGTATGTATATCATACTTGTACATGTACTGTAAGTGTTTTTGTTGATACATAAAAGTCCTCTGTTTTGAATTTTTTATTCAAAGTGAACATCATGCTCCATCCTGGAAATATAAAGCAAATGTGCATACATTGTACAATTACTAAATCATTTGAATATAATAAATTATTCAAAGCAAAATTAAACTTTGCATTGTTATTATCAACACATGAATACAAATTTTCCATATAAATTACCAAGAAATTACTGCAATGAAGACCCATTGGTGGCCGTCGACTGTTGTCTGCTCTTTGGTTGGGTTGTTGTTTCCTTGACACATTACCCATTCCCATTCTCAGTTTTATATATTTATTATGTATTATAAATAATTATGCCTCAAGCATTTCTGCTCAATACATAAAAAAGTTACAGGCAAAGAAAACATATTATAATAGTGTACATAAATATATAACATGCCCATTGTACAATGCAATGATTTTTTACATTTTTGGGGCACTCACAACCTAGTTTTGATTTAAATCCATGAACCACCACTATCATGACACCATAAATTTGATAATATTATAATATTAATGAAGTTGGAGTACATTTTATAAAAGTAATTAATTTTGTCAATAGATTATCATTTCTAATGAGTTTGTATATATAAATACATGTATATGATTATAGCCTATAGGAATAATATAACATGACGGATACAAAGAAATTGTACAGGCATTTGAAATCTGCAATAGTTTCTGGCCATGGGGATACATTTTAATGCACGTGTAAGCTCTCAAATTGGTGGGTTATTCAGTGGGTAATTTCCATGTGTAAATTTCTTTTAAATTTTCAGAGATAAGATTGATATTTTTTTTTATATGGGAAAGAGGAGAATGGATAGTGAAACAAATGCCTGTGATCGCTTTCCCTTTGTATTGTATGTTCATGAATGATTTGATGGTGTATATGAAATCAGGGAAAGAAATATTTTTTTCAAAATGAAATATTATACCAGGTATAAAATAGCCAACAGTGAAAGTGAATATGTATTACATTCCAATGATTTCGTACATAGACTTTTGAGTTGAACCTGAGACGTTCAGCAAAATTCGTTTAGCCTCAGTAGCCTTTATTTTGGTAGCCTGGATACCTGACCCAATCATACTACGTCGATAACATGTAGCGGAGCAAATCAGTCGCCAGGACCCAAGGCAAATATTTTGGGGCCTTGAAATAACCACCCTCCCATTTACCCCCCCCCCTATTTTTTTTTAGAGAACTTACAATCGGCATGAAACGTGATCATAAGTGCTTTTGAATTTGATTCATTTTGGTCCGTATTTGCAGTTAGATGTTTACAATGTTCTATTATCTGAGCGTAAATATTTTCCATGGAGATCGTGAAGAACACGGATGTTGACAACTTGTGTGGGTATAATATTTTCGGAGACAAGAGCGGATACCTTAGACCGAAATCCGAATGTAATTCAACAGTAAATAGTTGATTCAATACTAGTATATAAAAAGGAACTGATAAAATATTGGTTTTTGATTTTCATGTTTGATATAATTTTACATTTTATTTTTGCCGCTTAAATCATTTTTTTGGATCCGACTTATTTGATAAGAATTAACTGAATTATCTGGAATAAACCTTTACCTTTTGTGTTGTTTAGAATAAAGTTTTAAAGTCCAAGAATGTCAAAAATGCAACTTTTCAGCGTGGAATATCAAATCCAACGTCGAAAAATGGCCGCCATTACGTGTTGACAACGTCGTCTAGTGAACCGTATCACTTAGCACCGAAATCCCTACTCAGGCGCTTCCGGTTGTCCTACTGTAAAATCAAAATAAAACATGTTCAATATCAATATGTTCATAATAAGTACTGAGAGAGAGAGAGAGAGAGAGAGAGAGAGAGAGAGAGAGAGAGAGAGAGAGTTAATATTTGATTGAACATAGTTTTTTTCAGATGGTTAGATAAAAATAATGTTACATACCTTGAAGAGGGAACCTTCCAAAATATGCCAGTTTTGGGTGTGCTGTAAGTTTTAATATAGAACAATATATACCCTGTCTGCCTCCTTCTTTGTAAAAACTGCATTTTTTTCTGTTATTTATGCTTACGATACTATTATTTCAAGATAACAACCATTGTAAATAAAGGCAATAGTATTATACCGCTTTTCGAAATTCATAAATCGGTAGAGAAAAAACGAATCCGAGTTACAAACCTAAACCGAGGGAAACGCATCAAATACAAATGAACTACAACACAGCAGAAACACAACATTGACATGTAAAACACACAGAAACGAACTATAATATAACATTTCCCTGACTTGGTACAGGGCATTTAAAGATAAAAATGGTGGGTTGAACCTGGTTTTGTGTCATGCTAAACCTCCCGCTTTAATGGCAATGTTAATTATAACATTAAAATAACAATATTACATGTTTCCTTATATATTACATTGATATGAATCCTTTTTGATATTGACACATATTGTTGATGTGATAATTCCTGATTGTTCATTATAAAATTTCCTCATCGTAGCAGTCGAATATCGAATGCAAAGTATAAATGCAATCACCTGCCTCAAACAGACGCTGTACTTGTGCTAAGCTAGTAAAGATTGATAACGACTAAATCGAGACTACAAAAGTGTTAATACTAATGCAATAGTTGACCAAAACCATTTATCTCGGATTCAACTCACTCACAACGGTTTAGCAATAATTGTTCTTTGAATGCTAGAAATTTGTCAACATGGTAAGCTCCAATGTTATGTCCTATATGACAAGTTATGCTTCCATTGCAGTGTAGTTTATTAGGTAGACGAATCGGTTTTTGCTCCGTATTATATATCTTATTAGTATATGCATGATAAGTAATGCCTTAGTATTTGTGTTTTATTAATTTTGGTGAGATTGATTTATTTCTGGACCAGTTACTAGTCCAATGACTTCTTAACCTTTTCATAGGGGTTACTACAAACACTTTTAGATAACCTCTGTAATTACTGAGACCACATGTATGAACTGACGTAATTGTTTCTATATGAATAGAAATACATATTTAGTTACTTCATAACAAACAAATAATTGGTTCATGCCATGATCTTTGCTCATTTCATCATTGGTGGGTATTAAATGTGTCAATATTTTCACACATGAGCGTAAACGACGGATGCAATGTTGTCAACTATGATGCTTATTTGTGTTCAAATGAGCATGTTTTCGATTAGAGTAAAAAAAACCACCAGAACTTTTGATTATCAAAGTGAACTTATACTATGCGTTCAAAAACCATCAATGTAGATTTGTTGAACCAATAATGTTTTATTTAATGTCTCATATTACGATATAAAAATAAGAAGATCAATTTGAACTTACTTTTATAATGATTGTAATTAATTTCCTAGCAGTCATCACTTACACAATTGTTCGTTTTGTTTTCCGCCGTTGTTCAAAGCATAGCCGACGTTGGAAGTTCAAACATATACAGCCAATTCCCTACTCTTATTATAACACAACGTTGTTTCAAAAGAGAGGGACGTCATATCAGAATATATTATAACATTGTTTTTAATCTCCATAATACTGATTTTAGATAAGATAAAGGTTATTAAAAACATCGATAAGTTTAAACGAATTGTAAATAAATTTACAAGACAATTCTAAACAGAACATTTTGTGTACGTCAAGTAATGTTTACAAATTGCGTCTTTTAGAACTCTTGACTTATACTGTGACTGCAACATAATTCGGTTTTGGAGATGGTTAAAACTGGAACGGAATCATAGAACAACTATTACCTGCATTGATCGAAATGGCGCCTTTCTACCAAGTTTGCCGACATGTGTCTTCGACAAATGCAACGGTAATGAATACATATTTTAAAGATTGTATTTTTTTAGATTTTAAAATTGTAACTAAACTACTACTGTATAGTTATTAAACGATGTTAACTGCACACTTGCACTTATACTTTTCATATACCATACCATATACGTTATGTACTTCCTATTTTATTTTCAAATTTGTTCATAATCAAATTACAGGATTATAACGTACCTTAATAGGAACTTGTTTGAAAGAATTGCACATTTCAAGGAATATCCTATTGGAAAATAACATCCTAAAATCATACAATACCCCATGCAAATTATTTATCATGCAGTTATCAACGTATATTTTACATGTAAACATGGGTTATTTTACTCTGAACTATTACACACTGCATCATGCACAATGCCTCATTATTGCTAGTTCATACGTGGTCAATTGGTGGGTTAATTAAAATAATGACAAAAATGGTCAGCTCGAAACAGGAAAAAACAAAATCAGAAGGCTATACCAAATTTCGAAAGAGCGATCGTCGCAGTTTACATATAAGATGATTAAAATCAATATCTGTTCTTATATCTCTTTTCAACTGGCTTAGGATCAATTTGTCCAGATAACTTCTGCTTCAACGGAGGAACGTGTTTGGTAAACAGTTTTGATGACCCGTCATGTCTTTGTAACGGAGATTGGACAGGATCAAGATGCAGTGGTTAGTTCATGTCATAATGTTTGGCTGAAATTAATATTCTCAAAAATATGGTGAAAAATAATCGTTATTTAAACTTAATTCTATATATTGTTGATTTCGAAAAAAGTTACCAGATGTATGATTATACTTATAAAAAGCGATACATCAACATTTTGCATGGTTGAGCATGTCGGTGCCTCTTGACCTGTTAGTGTATATACAGCACGTCATGCATTTGTGGCGTTACACCTGTTCATGCTTCATCAGTCCCAAAGCAACATGAAACATGTTTACAATGTTTTGATAATTTATGTATAATATGACTATGCCGATTTGTTAGTTGTACGATTTTTTTTTATAAGCTTCGATGTTCCAGAAACATGTTATAACACGGGCGTATATATAAAGTCCTACACGTACACATCACCACACATTCGATTGCATGATTATTATGAAGAAGAAGTTGTATTGGGCATGAACAATTATTATTTGAAAGTTTAAAGTACAGAAAACCTCGTTAATACCTCCAATGTTTTGTTTACATTCGACAAGTTCTTACATTTAACAAAACTTAGAGAAAAACTCTATAATTTCAAATGAACTGTGGTAACGTTTGAATACCAGACTGCATGAGTTCCCTGAATAAGGGCCAAGCAATCAATACATTGTTCACCACATAGCATAAACAAGAATTCAATGCATAATTTCTATATATAAGGTATACGAATCCGATAGTTGTCTGTTGTTATGACTTATACCGTTGTTGTTAATTCTAATGAAACGGAGAACGCTATTTACGTTTTCATTCTTTTAAGAAGGGTATTATCTAATTGAACATGTAACAATTTATCCATTCAAACGATGAAGATTTAAAGTCGGCTTATTGTTCATTTGCGTGTATCCTGTACACCATCAAATACACATTGGTCGGATAGATGAGTGTACACATATTATCATTGGCGTAAAACATCGTCTGTCAGATATATAGTAGACTCTTTGTCAAATGATATTGGAAATTTTTTTCTGGTTCACATACCTATTTTCCTTTTGTTTATCATATACCATCAAATTGCGGGATACAATTTGATGCTCTTTTGTTTTGTATTCAAAGTCTTAAAACATGCGATATATATATATATATAAGATACAAATACAGTAGGATTTTGCGCATACGCGGAAAAATAGAACAACATGTTGAACGATTCATGATCCAGGTGAATACTCATTTGTATCTTGCATTTTGTTTTAATTAAATTTTCAGTCATTGAAGACATATTTAAAAGTATATAGTAATAAATTTACTTTGCAATCGTATACTTGACAATTCATTACAACAAAATTACTTTTGTTTATTAATATTCAGTTAATCCCTGTCGGAATAATCCATGTGGGATAAATGGAGTATGTGAAGTCGACTCATATCAGAAAGCTGTCTGTCAGTGTCAAGGGAATTGGACGGGTCATTTCTGTGAACGTAAGTTAGTTTTAACCCGTACATAATATAAAGTCTAATAAATATAAGTTCTTATGTTATTATACTCGAACACATAATTCTAAACGAATCTTCTATTTTTGTTAACGTACTACAGTGTATATGGTTAGTAACGAAACTTACAATCATACAGTAACTTGAATTAGTAATGTTCTATTATTTATACACAACTTTTTTAATACAGAATATATCAGATATGATGTTTTCAAGCTGTACGATAAGAGTATTTTTGAACCACCTTGACAACCAATAAGAGTCTTGCACGTTCGGAATTATCTTATTGTAGAGATACTTTCTATTGTGTTTTTTTTGCTAATTTCTACTTTAAATGCATTATTAATGTAGTATTTATGTATGTGCCTGTCCCAAGTCAGGAGCTTGTAATTAAGTGGTTGTCGTTTGTTTATGTGTTACATATTTGTTTTTCGTTCATTTTTAAATTCTAAGGCCGTTAGTTTTCTCGTTTGAATTGTTTTACATTGTCATATTGGCGCCTTTTATAGCTGACTATGCTGTATGGGCTTTGCTCATTGCTGAAGGCCGTACGGTGACCTGTAGTTGTTAATGTCTGTGTTATGTTGGTCTCTTGTGGATAGTTGTCTCATTGGCAAGCATACCACATCTTCTTTTTTATATGTTCATCGGGAAAGGGATATGCATGGCAAACAATATTTCACATCATATCTAAATGAACTTGTTGAATGTTTAGAAGGCTTTACTATGCAACATATACATAACTCCAGTATTGAATTTCTTTTATGTAAAACTACAATTTGTTGAAATATAATAAAGGAAGTCCATGTGATACGAGAGTATGCCACGAAAGCACATGTTATTATAACGATACGGGAGGTTCAATATGCCTAAGCATACAAGACATCCAGTGTACAGGTATGGATATTTTAAACAGCAATTGTATTATTCCTTCTCATATTAATGTGATAGTTAAACATTGATATCTGATAGTATATATCGTTTATATTTAAAATGATAAAAATCAAAGAATTTAAGTCTATTTAAATCTAGATTTGCAGAATAGAACATGTTTTAATTCACATCGTTGTATTAAAAAAAATCAAATACCATTGGAAATATATGTATCGACAAGTTATTTTGCTAAAATCATACTGCTATTGCATCCATTAATTGGTTACATATGTGTTTATACCTGTATTCAATGAATTCATAGCTTTTTGTGTAGTCAAAACAAGAATAGTTTTAGTTAGTTATTGCGCAACGAAAGCTACTTTTTAGTGCTTAACATATATTTATGCTCACAGATTATGCCAGTTTTATCAAATTAAATTTTTTAAAGATTTGATTGTTATTTCTATTTGAATTATTAATGGACATCAAACCAAACTTAAGAAATAATATTGTTTGATTTTATATGTTTAACATAAAGAAAACTACTGAAAATATACCTTAAGCTCACAACATTTATTCATATTTTTATACTTTTATATATTTGTTCATGCCCGTTAACACATTTAAAGTATACTATCTAATATGATTTGAACTAATCCTACCATACTTTTATCTCTCAATACTTCGAGTATTTAACATGTATCTACTTAAATTGATCTTTTATTTTAAACACTCCTGTTTCCAAATTCATGGTGTACATGTATGTGGAAAAACATCAAGAAATATATCAATGTAAACGTTTTAAAAATAAGTATAAGCATAGTTAACGAAGTTATAATTTAATCGTTTTATAATATGCTTGAATATGTGAACTTTTTCAGATTTAATTTCATATTTATATTTTCACAGATTATAGTGCCACTTGTACAGACTAAAACCAAGTAGTATTTAGATAATTCTATAAATTCGAAAAAATCGCGAAATTTATTATATAATTTACATTGTTTATTGTTTGAATAATTGAAGCAAAATCGTTTTTATTGATTGCTGCTAATATATTGTTGTCCCACAATTTTGAATAAACGACTAAACAAAAGAAAGATACTAAACAAAATTGAAATGTCTGTTAAACGATTTGAAGAAATATAAATATTTACTTTGCAATTACATTATTTAAACGAAACAGTAACGTTCCAAATAGTCCAAAGCACCAGGAAAATAAATACAGTTGCAAGCAATATCAAAAATTTCCATTTATTATTATCTTATCTACATACTTTTGAAGGAGAATGTTTCTGTTAATACCATTCATTGGTTCTCTTAAAATAATATCTAAGTTAAATAGACAATTCTATATCACGTTTTTTTTTTTTCATTTCTTAATTATAATCTTTATATATGTTGATTTCATTATAGCTACCAATAAACTAGTATGCTCAATTTCAAAATAATATAAACTATCTCCTTGCGTTGTGATATTCAAGTGTTGATTACGCAAATATTTGTTTAGAACGTTAACGGCCAGTTGATATAAAAGAGTGAAGGAGTTGTACTATAAACGGTCACACAATAAGGACCAATTACTGTTTTGTTGTCAAATATATCTCGAATGGTGAAGAATATGCGATACACAGAGAAGATAACAAAAGATTCTTCTAAAGATTCAATGTAAGTATCAAGGTAGAATACTGTTTGAATTGGTGCTTATCTAAGGCGATACAAATAACGATTGGACAACTGCATATTTTCAACGCGTTCTAAACAGCACACCACAGGTAAATAATAATAGAAAAAAGTACAGAATAGACACTGATATGTTAAAGGAGAGATATACTTACCAAATTTTGTAGAATGCAAACGTCTAAAAATCTGTACCTAAGAAAAATAGTAAATAAAGTTACCTCCTCTTTAATAATGTTAATACTAAGGATCATGGCGTCATAAAACAAATCAGTGTTGAGTGTGGTGTATTCAATGTGTATGGAATAAAAATGAGTGTCAAATGATCACATCTGAGATTCATTAAGTAGTTCCTCAATAAAAAAAAAAAAAAAAAAAAAAGTTTTTTAGGAACTATAACCCAAATGTTGTTTAATCGTTTCATGATGAAATGACAGTTTTTACAAAATTAGTGCGTCAAACTCCTTTTTGAATTGATATTCAAAAGGAACTGTGACATATTTTATCAATAGGAACGTACCGAAACACGTTTAGAGCTTAAAAGGGACATGTTCATAAACATTTTAGGAATACTGAGTTTTAACTTCTCTGAACCTTCATTGTGCTTAAACGGCCGTTGGTTCTGTAACTTTAGTTACCCACACCCCAGGATTGCGGACTCTAAAACTCGTTGAGATGTATATGATACAAAATCTACTTTTTGCGATGTTTTTCATGTTCTTTGTAAATATTGATAGGATTATTGAATAAAGAAATCCCTTACCATCACTATAAATTTGTTAATTTTGACTTCACTTTAGAGCAAAGCCAACTTAAAAAAAAAAGCATAAGATGGCCGTTACTTATAAGTGAAAAATAATCAGACTGGGCGTAACTCTATTTTCGGATGTGGGTAACTTTTTTTCAAAATTGTAGGATTGATAATTCCAACAATTAATGGACAATACACACTATCAAACCCCTTAATTATAACCTAGATTTATACACGAACGATATGCCTCAAACTAAACAAGAGAAAAAAGAACACAGCTATAAAAAATATATATATCTTACATTCTTCTAGTTTTATAGATTGTTCACTGCTGGGTACTTGGTCTTTGTAGCCGCGGAAAAAAAATGATATCATTTCCTTTAAAGAATGTCTAAATTGTTGGCCAAAAATGTATTGTCTATATCTAGTGCAATGTGTTGATGACTCTGAGGTTGTTGATTGTGAAAAAAAAAATTGTCAACATCTAAGAGTAGATAGAAGGCTAAATTGTTGTACAGGTGTCAGTTTATTATAGCAATAAAGGTAGATTTAAAATTTCTAAAAGTTTCATTGACCTCACAGATTCAAAAAGATCAAGTATCAAATCATACATATCTTCTTTAGAGGTCTTAACAGTTTCATCTGTGTATTTCTGCTAAGGATAGACATCCGAACTTCTTCTCTTAAAGGTGACTTTCATATGTGCACTATTTATGTATGGTTTTAAAGCCTATAGTAATTTATTCTGAAATTTGTGATATATAGAGTGTGAAATGGTCAGATTTATAAGCTGCATGTTTGGATGTTTTGCTTAAGTTACGGACATCCATATGGATATAATGAATAAAGTTACGGACAAGTTGTTTTCAAGTTACGGACATCATACGTGTTTTGGCAAATCGTGCCGTAATAGTTTATTTTAAAGTATGTAATAGCGATTTACATTGTAGACTTTCCTTAAAAGACTGATACAACTTTTTAATTACTAAACATTTCTGTTTTACTCATGGTATTTTTTTTTTTATATAGGAACAAACTTTCTTACCGAAGCCAGGTGACTCCATCTTGAGCTACTTAAGTTACCTACAGCCGTTTAAGTACATTGAACTTAATGGTATTTCGAAAAGTTTGTATACACGGAAAGCTGGTTGGCTTTCAAACAAAAAAAAACCCAAAAAAAACCATCCTTACCGAATATCTCACTACACTGTTTTTATACATTCTTATTTACCAATTTCTGTTTTCATACATTAAGAAAACACATTAAATGCTTGTTGCACTTGCGTGTTTACAGTAGTAATGTTTATATTTTTTTTGCAGGTTGAAGAACAACATCAGAAATTGACATGGTGTGCCCTTAAGATTTAAATCCTGTTCTTTGATCAAAAGTGACAAACAATAAGGGCATCGCAGTAATATGTTTAATGTTTATATTTAAAACTAATCGGAATTCAATCGGATTCAGATTTGCTTTGTATACATTGTAAATTTAATATCTTCTACTAGAAGAAATCGATAATTAAATCTAGATCTGTGAAACTTTTGATCTTCATGAAATACATCATATATAAAGTGTATATTAGAAACTTAGATGGACATGTTTATCTTTTTTCGCTTTTTGTTATGGTATTGTCAGTTTGTTTTTGACTTGTGGATTTGACTGTGTCTTTTGTTTATCTCGTGGTCCAATTATGACCGGACTATTTGGACAGTGCAACATTTTAGTATTTCAATTGTTTTAATGTATATTTAGGTTTTGCATTATATTCTATTATTCTATACTTTGTCGTAAATTCAGGCATAAGTGTTTTACACGGATTATGTGTCATAATCTTGGACAAAGGTCTTAAATGCATTTACTCTATTTATCTCATTATTTACCTTTTGTGACAGTTTGGACTATAATTTACAAATACGTGTCGGACACTAATTACTCTTTTAATCTATTATAATTTCTAATTTGTCTTCTGTTAATCTGCTTAATCCCTTATTTGATTGTGCTTATATATATTGTTATTGTTTGTATGTTACTGGACATTTAGTTTGGAGTTTGTTGTTCGGTCTTGTCGGACTGTTGAAATAAAAGTTTAAGGAGCGAAATATTCCTTCTTGATTTACATTTAGCCGGAACGCCATTTCACTCAGCAATATTTGGAGTTTGGACATACGGGCAACGCATCTATCGGATAGCTTGCTCAATCTGTGAAGCTGACCCCCAGCAAACAGCAAAATGGATACGCAGAGAACCATAAATCTTGGTTAAGACTGGAGATACCATATGCCTGATTCTGGAACTACCTTTCAGACAAGCAAAATTCACCATATGGACAACTGCCTATGTAAGTTTTGTGGAAAGACTGCGAACAATCAATTTCATTTTAGACAATGTATAGCAAAAACGTCATTTTGCTATAAGTGCAGAAATTTTGGACATTTTGCCAGAATGTGTAACTTTCACAGACAACCGGACGTGAATGTTGTCAAAGTTAAATCGAAATCCAAGCTACGTCGTGACGCAGAAAGAATGAGACTATTCAAAGAACAGAAAGCTATGTCGATATTTCCTTGTGCGGAACTGAATACTATAGAACTGATGGACTTATTCCCAACATTATATTATAATAGAGAATTCATTGATAGCGTTAAACACAGGCACGTCCGAGTGCATTCAGAGAGAGTAAAATTTGAAATCAAAAGTGTTCATTATGAAAAGAAGTTCAAAGAGCTGAAACAAGAGCATAACAGTGTGGTTCGCAATCTAGAAAAACTTCAAAAACAAGGTGCAGATGATAAAACAGAAATGGAAAAATTATGGGAAAGCATTACTGATCTTAAGGAGGCTAATCTTCGGATTTACGATCAAAGATGTGAAGCAATCGACAAGCAATACCAGTTACAACGCGACAAAGAACATATGCGGGATCGAATTACTACACTAAAAGATGAACTGGACAATATTCGGAAAAATACAAGAGAAGATAATTATTCAAACCAAAACTATCGATACCGAGGCCGTCACAATCACAGAAGAAACTTTCGAAACTATTTCAGATGAATATAATATTAACATGATTAAGACCCGGGTCGTGTCTTCAGGGGCCGCGGGAATATATGACCGGACTATTTGTACAGGGCAACATTTTAGTATTTCAATTGTTTTAATGTATATTTAGGTTTTGCATTATATTTTATTATTCTATACTTTTTCGTAAATTCAGACATAAGTGTTTTACATGGACAATAATGGATGATGTGTCATAATCTTGGACAAAGGTCTTAAATGCATTTACTCTATTTATCTCATTATTTATTCTCTGTGACAGTTTGGACTATATTTTACAAATACGTGTCGGACACTAATTACTCTTTTAATCTATTGTAATTTCTAATTTGTCTTCTGTTAATCTGCTTAATCCCTTAATTGATTGTGCTTATATATATTGTTATTGTTTGTATGTTACTGGACATTTAGTTTGGAGTTTGTTGTTCGGTCTTGTCGGACTGCTGAAATAAAAGTTTAAGGAGCGAAATATTCCTTCTTGATTTACATTTAGCCGGAACGCCATTTCACCCGGCAATATCGGGAGTATCAGATAAGGAGCGACTGGGTAATATGACCCGACAATTGTTCGTTCAAAGTTCACATTTAGGATTTTGTATATTTTTATTATATTTGCTTTTTATCAATTATTCCGAGTCCTCATTGCGTTTTAATAATTTATTAGTTGATTGTATTTTACGCTATTCAATAGTTACTTTTATTTTACACTTAACTATAATCCTTTATTTCAGATTAATTATCAAAGATTTATATCCGTCTTTAAGATAAAAGGTTCTGTAACAAAGAACATAGATAGTTTGACACTAAGTGATAACTGCCGAAAGCAATTCTTGACAAACTTATACGAAGCATGTCTTCAATCCGTAATCCCCGCTTTCGGCAAAACGCGAATTAATATTATTTAATAAAAAGATATTTGATTGGTTCATTTTCTGCATGTCAGTTAGTCCTTTGAATTTGTATTTTATATTTGTTTTTATGTTATTATTCGGTGATGTTTTAATATCTGAAATATATGGATGTGCAATAGATATGTAAACTTTCCAGCGACTTGGACTTTATCTCAACTACCGCTAGTTCCCCCCAGAAACGAATTAATATGACAGAGGTGACCAACAACCTGGTCATACAATGCTACGTGGGGTAAAAAGGAAATTCAGAGTCTTTATAAAATGACAAAATCAAAAAATCAAACACATCCAGTAAATGGAACACAACTGTCATATTCTTTTTGTAGATATTGGTGTATTCATCCTGGTTTTATAGCTAGCTAAACCTGTATGATTATAATAAGTGTGTTAAAAACGGTATATGTATTTAGCATAATCATCACTTCACTGATGTCTACAGAAAAAATACACTTTTAACTGTTAAATAAGAATTGGTCTGAAGCCATTTGCATACCAATGAAAATTTACCAGACAGAAACTGAACATATTATCATGCAGTCTATATTGTACAACATTGCAGGTTTAATGTTCACATGGTCAATTATGTTGTTAATAAATTCTACAAGGACTAAACATGTAATGAACATAATATGGATTAAAAGGTAAAAAATAGAAAACCTTATGCATATATAAAATACACACTTTGGAACTTCCTAAAAAATGTTCACTGCCGGGTCAATGCTATTTAACTGAACAGTTTCATAAAGACAGTAATTATATATGTCACTCAATCCTGGTGTACTTGTATTTGAGCTAGAAAATACACGAAAGAGGGATTCGACAAAATACACTATCAAATCACTGTAATAAGAAATACGACAAAAAGTTTGCAGTACGTGCTTTAAGACATAGCTATTTACAAACTCAATTAGACATGGTACGCTTCTTTGCAAGAGCAACCTACAGAACTTGCAATCTTGTGCATTATTGTTTTAGCGATCAATCAGCGGTCTTCGATCAGTCACCGAACAGTCAAATTTGTGTCTAAATTCCGTCACCATGCGCCAGAATAAAAACAAATATTTGACTGATCCGACGGATCGATAGAATCAGACGAAGTAACCGCTATTTCTTCTTTAACGCTATAACGTCAATTGTTAAATTTATCTCAATTTTGAATCTTAGTTTAAAAAAAAAATCGCTTCACTACAGGAGCTCCACATTTTATCATTCATCATTCAGCAAAATCAAAAAATCAAAAGCGAAGAGACATATGCCGATACAATTTTCTTTGAATATTATAAAACAATTGGGATTGTCGTTAATCATGTTGATATTCACAAATGTCGTGTTTTTTGTTTAAATCCAGATAGAGTTAAAACTGTGTTTTTTGCGAAAAAAAAAAACACTTATTTTTCTGACAATGACACAAAAAAGGACCTGAATGATTAAACGATCATTTAATGCTAATTTTGGTGTAGTCGTTTAAAACTATTAATTCCACGAGTATTGATACATGTACTAAAAAAACAATCAAAATATAAATATGAAAAAGTAGTATGATTGCAAATAAGACAACTTTCCACAAGAAACCAATTGCCACAAAAAGTAACAACTACAGGTCACCGTACGGCCTTCATATTGCATAGTCACCTATAAAAGGCAATGAAATGACAATGTAAAACCATTCAAATAAGAACACTAACGGCTTTATTGTACAAAAAACAAATATGTAACAAATAAACAAACGACAACCACTGAATCACAGGCTCCTGATTTGGAACAGGCACATACATACAGAATGTAGCGGGGTTGAATAACAAAATAAGCGGGATCCCAACCCTCCCCTAACATGAGACAGTGGTGTAACTATACAACATAAGAACAAACTATAAAGATCAGATGAAAAAGGCTAAACTCATCAGATGGATATAAATACAAATACTACAAATATAAGTGGAGGCGACCGGGTACTTAACAAATAATAAAAAAATCATGATGCATCTTAGACTATATTACAAATCAGTACACATCCAAAATTAAATGGATTTTTGCGTTAAGACGTCAAGACACCATAAACAGTATGAGAAAAACATGACCTTGTGCAATGTCAAGATACAGGTATCGACAAATTGTAGATCCATGAATGTGTATATGTATAGAACAATACTATTCAATTTGCTTTCAATTAACTGATTACAAAATCAATAGTATTACCAATCAAACCAATATGCAATGATCAGTGTTCAAATGGTAACTTTTTAGACTAGGTTTATCTAAATGATCGATAAGTTTTCCAGGATCGTTTCTCAATTTCCGTGCACGGTAAACAACATAACCGTAAAAATGAGGATGTGATTTTCCGTTTAAAAGACGTATCCTACATGTACAACAAAACTTCAATATCGAATCTTTATATCTATGGAAGAATTCAATAAAGGTTCATGATTTCCTTTACAGTAATGTATTATTGCGAGTTGAGAAAAAATCTACACCCATATATCCGTATCAGATATCAATATGCCAGTTATATTGATACAAAATTGTGTTAGTTATGAACATTTAGATTCCGGACTTTAACTTCAATTTTTCTAGAAAAGAAAGACAAAGCCGTTGTACCTGAATTCATATATCGGTAACACTGTGGATCTACGTAGTGAGTGACATCTGATGTATTTGGGAACATTTTTCAAGTTATTAACATTAATTTAGAAGAACATTTCAGTTTGGTGACAACTATTAAGTGGTTGTATTCCAAGATGAACATATTTATAAGATTCTAGTTCACAAATAATTTAGTATATAAAACCACACATGATAATGTGAACAAAAAAATGTTGTAAGCAACATTAATCGCAATAAACAATGAACGAAATATTTGCTAAATTTCCAGTACACATATTCCTAATTTAACAAACTTTTTAAGGCTTTTATCATACAAGCAGCTTAGATTTAAAATAAGTGGCAAATTCCAAAGTACACCATTACAATAATGTAACGAACACAATATCGACCAGAAATTCAGGAATAAAAAAGTAGTAACTTCGAAATAGAAATGAATAGCTTCACTGCCTCGAGATAAATGGTCAAAAATGTTCAAATGATATGTTCAATGATTGTGGTAAATACTTTAACCATCATGTGTCTTAAAAGGTAACCTTCGTAAGAATTGTGTATTTTTAAACTCAATGTGCTGCTATTGAAAGTTCTTATGACCCTCATTCACTAATGAATTTGTTACATAATATTTGATCAAAATCAAATACACACAATCAGAGAAATATGTGTCTTCAACATTATTAGGTCTATTATGTGTTATTATATACCTATATGGAGTTATTTTCTTTCAGAACGTCAGGTTATTCTTTTTCAGAATCAACCCGGACGATACCATGTTTCAATGATATATGCTCCAAGGCATAAAATAATGACCTGTGTGAGGTCATTATTTTTCTTGATAAACATGCAATCTATGATTTACTTCAAAACTTTATTTGTCTAATAGTTTTTTGTTGCCGATTTGGGAATTTATTTTTTAAAATTCCATCGATGATAGGTGTAAAAGAAACCGTCATTGTAGTCCCGCATTTTAGTTTTAGAAACAAATAACGTGAAGTTTTGTTAATTTATCGCTACAATAAAGGAACATTATCATGTATGTCAGATGAATTTTAATGTAGACTTTCATAAAATAAATCCAGATTTAACATATTCGTGAGTAAGATTTTGAAAATCTTATTGAGTCAAACTGAATAGGTTGATTGATTTTTGGTTGCTTGCTTAACGTCCAGTGGCAAATATTTCATGCATGTTCAGAACGATACACACTGAATAGGAAATCATACTGTGACCTCCATGTATTTATATTCGTCTTCGTGTCAGTTCTTAACTTTTTAAAATTTATGTATATCTCTTACTCTATCAGATGATCAACTAATAAGATAATCTTATATTCTATTGAATAACATTAACGTAACTCACGAAAGGGTCGGGTGCGGAGGTTATATAATTATATCCTGATTATCTTTTAATAAAATGTATTGCTATTCAAAAGACAATCTTTCTGAATTTTTCATTCGATTCAAGTAAAATTGTTAAAAAAATAACCACTTTTCCGCAACAGAAATAACATAACAAATAGAAAAACATACCTCCTCCCCCTTTTCCATAAGCTAAGTGTAACAATAAATTACTTACAATGTGTCTTGTATTTGTCATACACCGTTATCGGATGGTATCACTACATTTGTGTCTTACTTCATGCAGTTACAGTAATAATTTTTATTGTGTATGGATAATGATTTTTAAAAGGTTTATATCTAAATTATTTAGTGAGTTTTATTTCACATTCTACATGAGCCGCAGGGCGTATTAAAACCTGAACGCATTAGAAAGGAATATCCCACTTTAGTGTTATCGGTAAAATAGGATACTAAATTTTACAAATCTTTATAAAATTAATATTTTTTGACGGTATATAAGTCAGATAATGCATATTTTAAGGTTTTTCTTGTCGTAGAACACACCTCGGAGTGTCAGGATTGATCAATCCTGACACCCCTCGGGGTGTTCTACGACAAGAAAAACCTTAAAATATGCATTATCTATAACAGAAACATGCTGTGACATGTCAATTTCAATATAATAACAATTGATTTCTTTCCTTTCGTAACACCTGCTGTTTTCTATTTTTAGACACCGGACAATGTAGGTGTATTCATGACTGGAGATACAATACTAATTTGATCTTATCGTGTTAACTTTGAAATCGTGATTTCGTAAAACTTAGTGGTCTATAAATGGAAATTGAGTTCTGCGTATACATAATTGATTAGTACGGCGGCTGCATGAAAAATTGTGCACATCCCGCTACAAGCATGAAATATTGCACAAAGCTTCATCTAGTATAACATTTTTATTTCAGAAAAGGAGGCAACCTGAAAAAATTCACCACTTCAAGTAAAATTCAATATGGAGGACATCATATTTAAGTTAGCCCAATATCGCAAGCTGATATACAAAAAGATGTCATAATCATGCTTCTATCATTATAATCGGCACAAACCTTTGCTATGTGCTACTTTTGGATATATTTTATAGATTATATGACTTTAGAAACCCTACTACTGATAAAATTTAACATGGCGGACATTGTACTAAAACACATATGTTTTAGGGAGGGTACTTGCAATGTGCTACAATCATTATATTGTGCAGTAACATTTCTTTGATTCTTGTTATGGAAACAATATATAGGACATACGTCTTTAAAAACCCTATTTCGGGTAACTTCCAATATGGCGGACATATAAATATTAACTTTTAATTTTAAAATTCAATTCTTTTAAAAAAGTAAAAAGAAGTGGATTTTTGTTTGTGCCTGTAACTAAACTTTTGTCCTGAATTTATCTTAAAAAAACTAATTCTCTATTATGTTTAAAATGATTTTAAACAAAGTTATCACTTCCGGTAAACAAAACACACCATATGGCGTAGATTTCATAGATGAGTCCTCAATCGTTATCATTCAAGTAGAGATTTGGATGGATTGATTAAAACAAAATAAGGTAACTTGAGTACTAAACCATCTTTAGAGTTACTAACATATGGCAGCAAATGCAAATATATCCACACTCACCACCACAAGCACATAAACAGTGCACGAGAATTCTGATTTCCCACATTTAAAAAGACCGTGACAGCCTTTCTTACATCTATAATGTACAAGCTCCTTAATAGATGAAGAGGCCTCACTAAGGGTTGTCCAAAAAGGTGGGCATGGACCATGTTTGGCCATATTCACCATTCATAAGCGTCTGGACTGGTTAGAATATAATCCAAGTACAAGCATTTTACTAATTCACACCCGCGCAAGTGCCATGATATGTTGCACGATTTACAATACTTCACCGAGTCGTTGAGAAAAGCCTCAAGCAGTCTTTTCTCCTCAGAACACAGATGTTTTCTTGCTTTTTTAACCATGTTAACCCCATCTGATAAATTTGTTCGATCTTCCAGTAATACAACTATCGTTCTGTTAGTGACAGTATCAAATCCATATCTGGTGATGTTGGCTGATCAGTCATCATTCTAAATGCTTAAGTCAAGCGCCATCTATGTCTCCTACGCAGTTTTTTCCTTTTACAACAAATGTATCATCGCTCAATGCCTAGTGCATTTGAAAGGTCATGGATAGATATATATTTAAAGCTTTTCCAACTCCCAAACGCAAGCCAAAATTAGTCTTTCCATATGTCATGGAATAGCGAAACAGTAATGACAGTAACATAAGTATCAACTGTTCGAATCATGAATCATTTTGGTCCTTGTTTTACTGTATCTTAATGTGAACATGGTGCTTATCTTGAAAAATCTTCAAGTGATGGATAACACAGAACATCCTCCCTGAGCATTTGTTACTACATCTCCTGAACATTTTATTGAGCAATCTGTTGTGAATGAAAACTAAAAAAATATTTCTTATTGTCGTCATGTAAATGAAAATATTTTGAGGAATTTACTTTTACCCTGTACTCGTCTGTGTATTCCCTTTTCCCTAGCTCTTGCTTCGTTTGGGAGCCTTCAAACTATTGCCTATATACGCATCCGAGACTAAATTCACTGTCGCTACAGTTTCAATGTGTTCTAACAAGTATGCTGATTTGTTATTATGTCCTTACCTTAAGAAACCTAAGAAACACCTTGAAAATGTAACAAGAGTGGATGAAGTCTTGAATGCGTATGGTACACATGTAGTTAAATTCACAGAATTCTTATCTTATCCGCCACTTGATTATAATTCAAGTTTAGCATGATGTTCATAGTTAGAGGCTGACACTATAATTAAGGTGCAAGTGTTTGATGCAGTGAAACACGGACTTAAACGAGTCATGATTCGAGGCGTCGTTACTGTAACGCTTTTCCATGACATAAGGATAGTCGATTTAAGGCTTGTTATTGGGAGTGGAAAAAACTTTTGATAAATATATATCCATGACCTTTCCAATGCACTAGGCAATGAGTAATCACACACACTTCCTGTGATCCATGCATTTTACAGGTTGTAAAACGGTTCTCTGTTTGCTTGAAAAGGAGAGGGAGACGTTGATGACATTTGAAGATGTGACTTTAACATATGGAATGATGATTAATTAGCCGAAATCACCGTGGTTTTACTCTAAGATCGCACAAACGTTTCAAATGGGGTTAACGAAGCAAGAAAATAAATATTTTCGCAAAAAGGAAGACTATTTGAGGCTATTCCCTAAATTTGGTCTAAGTATTTTCCAGCATGTTAAACGTGTAATATACTAAGGCGGGTGTTGAGAGGGACGAGCATGGATTGGCTCTAATGCTACCCAGTCCAGGCGTGAATGGATGGCAAAGGTACACAGAGGATCCATGGGAACCCTTTTAAAAAACTCTTTCTGAGACCTCATCATCTTGTTATGATGTTGTACATCGTGGATGTAAGAAAGGATGTGGCGGTCATTGTAAATGCGGAAAATCGGTCTCCCGTTCATTGCTTTATGAAATTGTGGTGCAAATTGTGACTGAACATGTATTTGTGGCCAAGAAGTTGTAATTTTAAAATTGTTTTAGTGACTTTATTTTGTTTTAATAAATATATCCAAAACTCTACATCAAAGATATGGATTAAGGGGGCTCCCGGGTATACATCAGTTTTTTTTTCTTTCTAAAATAGGATTTAGCTATACATTTTTTTATGAATGAACTTTGTCCTATACTTAATAGAAAATTGAAATAAAAAAGGGATCACCGTTCATTTAAGCTCACAATCTGCATCCGGCAGAAGCATGCATTTTTTTAATGTCCTTTTTTTCTGTTGAACTAATAGAAGTTAGCAATAACCTTTAACTCTACTTTCCGCTATATTTATGATGTTCTTTCATTAAATAATTCAAAATAAAGGATACTACAGGTACAGTTAAGTCGGCCTCATATATTTACAACACAATAGATGATTTCAGCTTTCCAATTGTGAACTTTCCTTTTCTAAGTAGCAACATTCCAGCAGCACCTGCATACGGTGTATATATATCTCCCAATTGATACGATATCCCGTGCTTGCCTTTCCTATCATGATTTCCTTGATAGAGGGTTACTGCTCACAAGGAGGCTATTAAACCAAGAGTTCCAAATGGTGAAATTGAAATCGTCACTTCGAAAATTTTACGGACGCCATCACGATTTGGTTGACCGTTATGGAATAACCGTTGCACGAATTAGATCGGATATGTTCCTTACGTCGTAACTACAAACCCCTTCCCTTTCATGAATGTGACCTACCAAATTAGACTATTTACCGGATTTGTAATCACAAAAGCAACATGACGGGTGCCACATGTGGAGCAGGATCTGCTTACCCTCCCGGAGCACATGAGATCACTCCTAAATTTCAGTGGTTCGTGTTGTTTATTCTTTATTTTTCTTTGTTATGTCATGTGTACTATTGTTTGTCTGTTTGTCTTTTTCATTTTAAACCATGGCGTTGTCAGTTTATTTTCGATTTATAAGATTGACTGTCCCTCTGGTATCTTTCGTACCTCTTTTTCAATTTCCCTACCTAAACAAATAGGATTATTTTAGTACAATGTCAGCCATATTGGATTTTACTGGAAGTAAGATTTTTTAAGATATATAATTTATATAATATATCCATAAATCCATAAGTAGTACATTACAAAGGTTTGTAACAAGTATTATGATAACAACATGATTATAACACCTTTTCACACACTAGCCTTTGATATTGGGCTAATCTAAGGATGATGTCCGCCATTTTAGATCTTACTGGGAGTGAGATATTTTTCCAAAAGCCTTTTAATCTGAATTAAAAGATTAATAGTCGAGGAAGGCCTATGTCAACTTTCATGCTTGTACATGTACCAAGATGTGCACAAGTCGTCTGACATATGCTTGTAGCTTCTGCACTAAAATGCGTAGAACAGGGGAAAAGTATAAGGATTTATTAGAATGTTACTGAACAAAGAAAAATGGACAATGACAATACTAATAAAACGATAGGATTTTAAAGTTGCTGTTTGTACATGATATTTCAGTGTATACAATTTACAATTGATGTGTATGTGTGACAAGATTATATATGAATGCTAACATAACTGTTAGTCTTTTATTCATAAAATATATCGAATATGATTATTAATAAATGTGTTCAATTGCTTGTTTGTGACATATTATAATTGTTATTGTAAAAGTTGATAAGACATGTTTACTTTCCGGGAGCACACTGTCGTCATATAATTGTTTTCAAATAAAACAAAAATGTCATCGGAAAACGTTTACCTTTTTCAGGAGGCACATTCAATAAACAGTTGCTCATGGTCTAGATGTTGGGAAACTCATTTCTCGTGTGTCTATATTATTTACTATTGATGCTTTACATCAATTGTCCATGCTTTTGTTTCGTTGATTTCTGTCTTATCGAAAGATGATATGTGTGAATAAATAAACTACTGATAATTCCAGTTATCAACTATAACGAGCAGAAAAGGACATTTTTTTGTAGTCTTTACTTGTTATTTTTTGTATCATATTTTTCTAAAAAAAAAAATTATTTATGTTCCTTTGCTTTATCATCTTAATCGATTGATGGAATAAGAAAGTAAGCAAACGACTGCTTAATGAATTTATCTCCTAAACGGATGTATGTAGTTTTAAAAATGTAAGAATACTACTTCCAAATCTGACTGCTAAGTATCTATGTTAAAAAAGTAAAAAGAGAATCCGAGCAATTGCCAAAACAACTACAAGTTACTGATTTACATTTCATAATCAACAATGTAAAATGCTAATAACAATGAAAAACATTTTAAAAATAACTTATCATAGCAAGATAACGTCATTAATTTGTTTAAAGTACTTTCACCACTTAACTGCTTTGACTTAATAATACAGTGTAAAACACGACGCAAATGTATTTGCGTAACACCATTGATAATCATTGTTTTTTATTCTTCTTATATTTAAGTAACATAAATACGAATTCAATATTGTGTGTACTATAACAGCATATTTCTATTTCTGTCATAACTATCCTTATTGCTTTTCAAATCGAATTTTCTGAAGTATTGTTCGATTGTTTTGTGAATAAATGACCTAGCTAGTATACAGACAGTTTAAAGTGCGATGAGGTATAACACATGCGATGTATAATATTCGACTAAAGTTTACTTTATACATTTTCTTTGTATTAAATATCACATGCATTTTAGTTAAATTCCCACACAGGGATTATAATTGTATTCATCATGTTTATTCAATACATAAAATATTTTGAAGTGGCAACAGCGAAACTTACAAAAGACTTCTTTCGTAACTATATCCAGCATAATGTAATCATAGGGTGTATGCATAATTGTATAGATACATTCTCATTAAAAGTTTCGAATAACTGCGACGCATATTCTCATTACATGTTACAAATGATATCCCACATTTCTATAATAGAACTTATGGTATTTATCTTTGCATAACCATGTTATACCCTGCATGATTGAATGAACACAAAGATAATCTTTATACATGTTACATTTTAAAGCTTCAGTCTTAATCCTTATTTATGAACAGATGTTTTTTTATTTATATGTTTTGTATGAGTAAGCAATTCTTGTTAACAAGTCTTCACACTTGTTTTTATTTTTGACATTAACACGTTTTGTTGACTTATCAAACTTATGAATTTGAAGTAACGAATAAAGGAGTATGTATACAACTTAGATTTTTTTTACAGAAAAGAAAATACCAAAAGTTATATAAAGATAATAATATGACATAGCTTGTACTTGTACAAAGCTGACTAATGATTAATGATTGTTAAATTTCGGGAAAAAGATAACGTGTCACACATTTGTTGTTAGTGAGAATAACATGTCAAATTGTTGACTCATTAGTATAAATTGTAAAATATTAAAATCCCATTTGTTTAGTACATTGTTTTAATTTACCAATAAACGCGTTGGATTTGTCAATGAACAAATCATTTAAACATTTAAACTACTAAACATACACAAAACGACGAAAACATGACATGTTTAAAATACATAACAAACGACATAGTTTGTTAATAATAAAGCAAGAGGAAGAACATGTTACACCAAGTGACAAGTGATCTATATGACGGACTTTCTTATTGACAAATATATTCGATGAATTTTGGAATAGACTTTAAACAAAGAATTGAAGTACTTCATTTTGTAAATTTTTTGAGACCTATCCAGTATGTTATTGTTACTAATTTCAGTATCTGTTTGGACAAAACAGTATGTTATCAATGTTTACAAGTAAATAAGAACTACATGATAATCTTACACATTACAACATTGACTTAACATATATTAATGGATTGCAATCAATTCTCTAAACAGCAGTAAACTTACCAATAGATAAACCTTGAAATTGACCGAAATACAGAAAATTTCTAAATATGTGTGTTCGGTCATTTACAGTTTATAGAACTGTTCATTTAAAAAAAGCCGTTGAATTATAGAACGGTAACATAGCAGTCTTAAAACAGGATGTTGAATTGGATACAAATAATCTTTGAAGACGAGGAACATTGATTTAATAACGAGAAATATTTAGGTGAAATTTGTTTGTAAAAATACGGCTGCAAATTATGAACGTTTACAAGACACAAAATCATTCAAATTTAACTTTCTGTACTATTCTTTCGGATATTTATAGACGACAAGAGATCATGTCATATACAATTACTGGTTAATAAATGCATTTCAAATCAAAATCAACTGCTAGCTAGAATTCGGCAGATGAAGCTTAAATATGGCAAATAGTCAATAAGAATACGGTTGATAACTTATTCACAATAGTCTGGGGAACAAAAACATAAAATAGGTAGATGTGAACCAGGAAGCGTTTACTAATCAATAGAGCACAAACATGTTATATTATCCAATTCAAATGATCTTCTTATAGTAAACATTAGAATACGCTGACTGACTTTAAACTTTGTAAATTTTATTCATTTAAACACGACTTTCTTTAATCGATGACGTCTTTATATTAGGTAAAATTTCAATTTTTATTTTGTCTCTCGACGTCATGTAAATATAGAATATTCAAAATGAATTTAAGAGATGTCAGTGGTTTGCCAGAAAAAAATAATTATTGTATGTATATGTAATACTAGCTTGTAACCTAGCGTCTATAGAACATTTAGAGTTTGACAATCGTGTACATGTGTCAATCATAATACTTTTTTTAGGTCTGTATTGGTCTTAGCCTTTATCATGTTTATATTTCATGTATTTTTATCGCTTTGAAGCAAACGGAGAAGACAGACGTTTTGTATTTGTTTAATACCAGTGACTGTAAAATTCATTCTTTCTCACCACTAGTTGGTTTATGAATGTCTATGAAGATTATAAAACAGTTGTGACAAGGACTTCTGATTAAAACAAAATACGTAATGAGTAAAATCAGGGAAAAACATCAGTTTAACCTTTTCAACAAAATTGAGATTGGAAATAGGGAATATGTCAAACAGCCACCAATCCGTCCAAACGGCGGTAAACAGTCAATTGCTATCAAAGGAAATGCATCTTTTTAGATGACATTAACTTTGTTTCTGCCTTGATTTACAATTATGCAGTTTCAATGAGTTAACAATTTGAGATCGTCCTTAACCACTGTTTGTTGAGGATGTTTTCAGTGCATTATCATGATAATTTTGTTTTCATTGAAATGATTTATTATGTACTTTCAGCAGATAAACAGTTTAAATTCAGAATTTATACAGAATTTTTAAAAACTTTCCCTACAGCAGGTTCACAACAGACACTATGCCCTATTGACAATGAATTGTAAATAATTGAGCAATTGTACCCTTTATGACTAATCATGACTTTGACCTTTGAAATTGAAATCAATTTTATAATCATGTGATCAAGGACCTCAAATCAAAAGGTCCTAGGCCTAAACAACTAACGGCTTATTAGATTCATCAACACACCACCTACGTCAATTATTTATCGGATATAATTTGTATTAATATTCAACGGATAAGTTGGACTTCAATGTATTAAAGTTACGCCATGTCCAAAGGATTTTTTTCGATTTTGAATTTGTAATGTTTTTTTTTTAGAATAAAGCATAATAAAGTTTTCGGTGTTAGGGGAGACAACTGCTATACAGGATCGTGACTGTAAAGTGCCCTAACCACAATATGGATTTCGGTCAACTGATTCTTGTTTTTTTTATGTCGTTGCTAGGGACATCGACCTCTAACCTTGACCTAATATTGTATATATTGTTATGCTGAAATATGTTGCAATTCAAAGTTGTTTATACCTTGTTTGAGTTATAAGCACACAGTCTTCATTTCGGACCCGAAAAACAGTTTTGGTGCCCTAGGTCCATAATAGTTCGTCCAATATTTTTTTGGAACCAGCATAACACACGTAGATCTCGATAAGACACACATTTTCTTCATTATATTTTATCTGCCATCTTTTATAGTTATTGAGTAAATACGATAACAAGCGAAGGTCAAAATCTAGATCATGACCTTAACCTTTGACCTTTAGGCATTTTCATGTATACATGAATTGATGATCATTGGTAAAAATCCAAGGTGTTCTAGCTTTTATGGTTAAAATAATAGCACGGTTGTCTGTGTTAGGTGAGATAACCGCTATAAAAGAAATGTTATGGCTTGGTGCAGAAATCGTTTAAATTTTACAATAATCTAGTTTTAAATACAGCTTAATATTTAAAAACAATAATACAAAAATAAATGTCACTGATGAGTAAAAAAAATATTTCAGTTTTCATGCACACAAATGACAGTTTTATACCAAAGGGAGATAATTTGGAGCTTTTTCAATAATATAAACATTTTAAAAGTCATCTGGATCCGAAACGAATAGATTTTCTTTTTGACTTTATGCCATAACATCAAGTTACAACTAACATGACTAATAGTGTAATAGATATAATGAGCAATGAAAACAAAAGTATTTAATTTTTTGCTGAAATTATTGTACCCTAGAGCCTTCTTAATGATCATTTCACATCAAGAATAATTCCTGTATTAACAACCACGAATTGGCGAAAAAAGAACTTAATATATTATACGGTATTATTTTGAAAAGTGTTTAAACAAGCATACAGCCCTACCTGCAATAATAACACATGTTAAGTCTGATAAAATTGATTGTTGATCTGTAATACATGATTGTTTTCATTTAGAAAACAATATGTCAACAGCATAAACAAATCAATATGCCAACGAGACTTCCTAATGTCCGTGGCACGTAGTGTAACGGAAATTAATTGTCTTCTCTCGTAGTAGTTCGAAGGCGTATGGATTTTTTGGGCGGGAAAAAATTATTGTGTTAAATGATAGGTGTATATATGGTAATTTCTAGCCCTGCCTTACTTGAGTGAACACCTATTTTTTTCTGAATGCCATGATGTATCCGGACATCGAGAATACAATGTAGTGTTATGCGAATTGTCGGGGAGGAAATTCGAAAATCACAGAATGATTTATTGTCACAAATGAAAGGGATGTTTTCAATAAAACTACAAGAATTCGATCATCAAAAGAAGGAGAGATCCGAGTTACAAATGAACAGATTAAAAAAAAAGCGTTCGGTGAACGATGACTACAAGTTTAAAAAAAAGTCGTGTGAAGACCAGTTCAAATTCAACCGTAAACTAAGCGTTACTTTGAAGGAAGTCGATGCCAGTTTGGAGTCCAGGGACCCAAGTGCCGGTTTAGTCAAGCAGAAAATAGCAGAAGGTATACAACGAATACGCTACAGACAGAAGTTAGTGAAAATGGCCGATTCGTCTGAGATTTGATGGAAAGTGGTACAGGAATATACAGCAAATCCCCTCACATATGATTCCGAGGACGATCGTCAGATTCTAAGAGCGCAGACACGAGCGGAAAGAAATACAAAAGCAGAGAAAGCTAGGATGAAAAGGCACAAGCATGTATATTTTAAGTGTTATAGAAAAGGGATACGGTATTCCATATAAAGTACTACCAGAAAATGTGATATTGAGAAATAATAAATCTGCTAGGGATAACGGGGAATTCGTTATTGGCGAGATTTTAAAATTGACAGAAAAAGGTTGCATTTTAGAAGTTAACGATCTACCTTTTGTGGTTTTAAATCCTTTAACGGTAGCTTTTAGTAGATCAAAGAAGCCCAGTTTGGTTGGGTTGTGGGCATATCAACGAATGTATACACCAGTTTAGGTTTAAATTTTAAGATGGTACAGTTGCAAGAGAATTGTTTGAAAACGGCAATTTTTTGTTTAGATATGACCTTAAAAGTGCATATCACCATTTGGAAATATGAGAGGAACATAGAATTTATTTAGGTTTCAGGTAGGATTTCAATGGTATAACACATTAATTTGTATTTAATGTTCTTCCTTTTGGTCTGGCAAGCGCGAATCATATTTTTACCAAAGTTCTTAAGGAAGTGATAAAATATTGGAGAAATCAAGGGTTGAAGATAATAATGTATCTTGATGATGGACTTGGAGGTGCAAATGATTTTCAATCAGCTGAAAGAACTATCTCGTACATAATATCTAGTTTGTCTGAATTTGGTTTTTTAATAGCTGAAGAAAAATATGTTTGGTATCAACAGCAAAATACGACCTGGATAGGTTGGGTATGGGATATGGAGTTCGGGGAACTTAGAGTTTCCAGTGAACGTATAGAAATATTACTTGATGTTATCGGTAAAAGACTTTTCTGTGTCGGGAAAGGAAAAATGTTGCACAGTGCAAAGTTTGTTGCCGGAATTGTTGGCCAGATTATAGCAATGCAAGCTGTGTTAGGTAATTAAGTTATTCTTAGAACTAGAGAATTGTATAACTGTATACTGTTAAGGGCAAGTTGGAAGTCACGTGTCGCTCTAACAGCTTCGACTGTCGAGGAGCTCAGATACTGTTTAAATTCAGTAACGCAGGTAAATGAGAAAGGTTATGATCTACACGAGTCAGATGTTTGTGATTTGGTGACATTCACTGGTGCCTAAGAAGTAGGTTTTGGGGGCTATGTTGTGCCCGAAGTTGATGGCATATGTGCCCAGTCGGTCTGTGACTCGTTAGAAATTCTGACTGACTGTGGTCTAGAATTACCAGGTAACAGTTTGAATACTGTAGTAGGAAGTTGGACAGTATTTGAAAGGGATAAAAGTTCAACATGGCGTGAGCTTCAAGCAGTGAGCAGAACAGTGATAAGTTCGTTAAGATGTTTAAGACAATAAGAATGTAACTATTATAGTTAAAAATGGTAGCAAAAAATCGGAACTGCAAAATATTGCTTGTGAGCTTAATTATTTATGTTCAGAGAACATGTTCAGAGAACAATATAAAAATTAAACCACATTGGATTCAAAGAGAACAAAATAAATTTGCTTATGGTCTGAGTAGATATTCAGATTGCGACGACTGGGGTATTAAAAAATCTGTATTTCAAATGTTAGATAAATTATGGGGTAGACATACAATAGACATATTTGCTACAGATTACAACGCTAAATATTCGAGATTCAATAATAAATGTTGGTGTAAGAATACAGAAGCAATTGATGCGTTCTCACAAAACTGGTTTGATGAAAACAATTGGTTAGTACCACCACCAAATGTTGTTTGTAAGGTCATAAGAAAACTGTGCAGTGATGAGGCAAATTGTACATTGGTGGTTCCATTGTGGTATTCTTCACCTTACTGGTTGATGTTACATGATATTTTTGGCAATTTGAAACATTTCATAACAGACAAGCATCATATAACGAGCAATAGTCCTGTTGTTCCCGGAAGGAAAACAATGGTGTATTTGGGAAATGTATGAATAAAGATCAGATGTGATTGATTTTATTTTTTTATTTTTGTACAGGGTTAAAGCTTGGACGTTTTGTAACATAATCCGTGGAGGATAGTGGTATCGCAGAGGATCATCCTTTACATGATAGTTTTTCGTCGAGACTGCTTGATGCCAGAAGTGACAGTACTGTTAGAAAAGATAACTATGCTTTTAAAAAATAGAAAACATTTTCGCATGAACATAATTTGACTTATTTGCCAGCCTCACCTATTCATGTTTCTTTATATTTAGTTCATTTGCTTGATTCAGGTGCTACATGCAGTACAATCAATAATGTTTTTCATTCCATTAAATGGGCTCATGACATGTTAGGTCAGTTAGATCCTACATAGAATGCTTTTGTAACAAATTTAGTTGAGCGGCTAAGCGTACTGCTAAAGCTCCAGTTGTAAAGAAAGATCCTGTCTCCAATGATAATTTGATAAGTTTATGTTCTATGTTTCAAGGGTCGAATGATTTAACAGTAGTTAGGGATCTGTCTATGATTTTACTGAGTTATAGCGCTTTTTTAGTGAGTTGAGTAATCTGAAGTGTAACGACATTATTTTCAAAGATAGTTATTTAATTGTAAAGATTAAAAAGAGCAAAACTGACCAATATAGAGCTGGAGATGAAGTTTTAGTTTCTAAAGGTCAATCAATGGCTTGTCCCTTTGACATGTTATTAAAGTATGTTGGTATGGCGCATTTAGAATTTTTTTCAGACAAGTATTTGTTTCGTCCATTGTACAAATCTAAGAATAAGTCTGCTTTAATTCAGGTTAATTAACCTATCAGCTATAGGACAGCTAGATAATGCATACTGAAGCGTTTGAAATTAGTTGCTCCAGAGTTAAATCTTGGTTTGCACTCTTTGAGGTCTGGTGGTGCCACTGCGGCGGCTAATTCTGACGTTAACGAAAGGTGCTGGAAGCGCCAAGGTAGATGGAAAAGCGATTCTAGTAAAGATGGTTATGTGGCTGATTCTATTGAAAACATATTACAAGTGTCGAATCAATAAGGTTTATGATTTATGAATCGCAAGTTTGGTGTTAAGAATTATTTTTGTTTCATTTGAAATTATATGTTTATACAGTCTAGCTATCTTTGTTGTTTTCTATATACACAAGCAGCAAGCTAGTCGACAACATACGTTTGTGTTTCAGTTGTCTATTGGTAGAAGTGTTGATTTGTTAGGGACATAAGGTATAGAAAAGACTTTTTAATTTCCGTGGCACGTAGTGTAACGGGAATTAATTGTCTTCTCACGTAGGAGTTCGAAGGTGTATGATATTTTGGGCGGGAAAAAAATATTGTGTTAAATGATAGGTGTATATATGGTCGTTTCTAGCCCTGCCTTACTTGAGTGAACATCAATTTTTTTTTAAGTATGTTCGAATTAGCATTAAAATTAAAACTTGTTCTTATATATAGGTGGTATGGCTATACAAACGTAATCGTATTTGGTTATTTCAGACTCATTTATGTCTTCAAATCATTTTTATTAAGCCGCAGTCTTTTGACTGATAGCAGATTCTTTGCATTTAAATGTTTTCTTAAATGTGTTTTGAACATTTTTATATCAAGTGCGGTTCAACACTTAGGGCTTTGCCTGGCATTGGCAAAAGGACACAACTTTATAAAAGTAGTTTTTCCTGGACGGGCACGAAACAATTTAGATATTAGTAGAAGATATTAGAAGTCATTATGATTGCCACAATTTTTAATGTGTATTGATGTGACACGTTTGTACATATTTGTTTAATAAAATCGGCAGCTCAGAAAATACATAAGCAGCAAGCTAGTCGACAACATCCGTTTGTGTCATAGTTGTCTATTGGTAGAAGTGTTGCTATGTTAGGAACATAAGGTATAGAGAAGACATTAAAAATAGGACTTTAATGTTGTTTACACAATTCACATGACTTTACAATCATTGATATTTATAACAACGATATATATCCATTCCAAATGACGTTTGGTGATATAAAAATTTGCTCAGAGTTAACGAATCTGCATGTCTCTTTAACATATTTAATTAAATAAGACGGGTTGTTTTGACCAACAACTTTATTTTAAACACTATGATATGTAATTAAACATATATATTGATTTAAGATTTAATATTAAATCAATATGGATCTGATTTCCGTCGAGCAAGAATGATAGGTTTCACCTCGATTTGAATGATTGGTATTTTCTTACATTAATATGATATTGAGAATGTAAATGTGGAGCTAACAACTGTACTTATTCATGTTACTCAGTCTTTATACTTGTTTTAGTCATAGTCCAACCTTGATGAAGATGTTTTGTATATCAGCGTTGCTTTTGACCTACATTATGCATGTTACCATAGTTGAACCGTGTCCAGATAACTGTACCTGTTCATATCCGAGTGGTAATTTAAATTTATTCTGTAAAAATAGAGGACTTACGCAAGTACCGTTGAACATTCCAAATGATGTGTATATTGTGTGAGTATTTCCTATTGTTTGAGCAATTTATATATACACGTAGCTTACATTATTTTTTATTATTTTTATTTAGTCTTTATAAATCAAAGTCAGATATATGATTAAATAATTAGCAGAGGGGTGACTTGAAAGTAATTGTCACCACGTGAGAAACATCCATAAAAGATAAATCAAGGAAACTATTGCTCTAGTTTTGAGAAATGCATCGCGCCTTGCTATCTCCGTTAGTCGAACTTAACAAATTATTCAAAAGATTCAACCTGATTAATTTGTAAACATCAACAAAATGTCTGTTCTTGCTGTTCTTTATTTATGAATTATGATAAAGTGTGAGACCCCATTCTTGTCATTCAAAACAATTTTAAATTACACAAACTACCTCAGTACTTGTGTAATTTAAAGTTACCGTTTTAATACAGTATTGCACGATTTAAAAACAAGTAACAACTTCTAAACAGTTAATAATCAGACTTTAAATGCTTTGAGTAAATTGCTCTAAAATTGTTATATCGGGCAGTATATGTTTGATATTTGGCAGGTGAATCAATAGGACAAAAAAAAAAAAAAAAAAAATTATGATGTATGCATGTATAGGTTACAATTACATTTTTCAGATATTAATTGAAATTAATATGCCAGATAAAATTTTCTGAAATTATTAAAATTATTGTAAAGATTACATTCACTTGTATAAAAAAAGAGGAACGAAAGATACCAAAGGGACAGTCAAACTCCTAAATCTAAAACAAACTGACAACGTCATGGCTAAAAATGAAAAAAGACAAACAGAAAAACAATAGTACACATGACACAACATAGAAAACTAAAGAATAAACAACACGAACCCCACCAAAAACTAGGGGTGATCTCAGGTGCTCCGGAAGGGTAAGCAGATCCTGCTCCACATGTGGCACCCGTCGTGTTGCTTATGTGATTACAAATCCGGTAAATAGTCTAATTCGGTAGGTCACATTCATGAAAGGGAAGGGGATTGTAGTTACGACGTAAGGAACATATCCGATATCATTTGTGAAACGGTTATTCCATAACGGTCAACCAACTCGTGATGGCGTCCGTAAAATTTACGAAGGGATGATTTCAACTTCACCATTTGGAACTCTTGGTTTAATAGCTTCCTTGTGAGTAGTAACCCTCTATCAAGAAAATCATGATAGGAAATGCAAGCACGGGAATATCGTATCAATTGGGAGATATATATCCCGTATGCAGGTGCTGCTGGAATGTTGCTACTTCGAAAAAAGGGGCGAAAGATGCCAGAGGAATTCATAGATCGAAAATAAACTGACTACGCCATGGCTAAAAATGAAAAAAAGACTAATTGACTAACAACAGTACATACACATGACACAATATACTAAACTAAAGACTAAGCAACTAGAACCCCGCCAAAAGCTGAAGGTGATCTCAGGTGCTCCAGAATGGTAATCAGATCCTGCTCCACATGTGGCACCCGTTGTGTTGCTCATGTTATTGCACACCCGGTAAATAGTTTATTTCGGTAGTTTACATACGTGAAAAAGGAACAGAATTGTAGCTACGACATAAGGAGCATACCCGATATTATCATTGAAACAGATATGTCATTATGGTTAACCTTAATCTTTATTGCGTCCGAAAAAATGTAGTAAGGGATGATTTCAACTTTACCATTGGGAACTCTTGGTTATATAGCCTACCTGTGAGCAGCAAGCATCTATCAAGAAAATCATAATACAAACGTTAAGCCTGAGAACATCGTATCAATTTGGAGATATATAATCCGGGTGCAGGCGCTGCTGGAAAGTTGCTACATAGAAATAGAAAGTACACTATTCGGAAGTTCAAATCATCTATTTTATCGTAAAACTTTGTTTTCAACCGACCCTCATTGTCAATATCGAGATGTTAGTCGAAATATAAGGCAAACGTAACTGTCTGGTGTATCCTTATTATCTAGTTGTTCGATGAGATAGATGCGTTCAACATCGTCATTAAATTTTGAATTTATTATTGATAGAACAGCATCTATATAACAGATAGTAAAGATAAAGGATACTGCTAACTTCTTTTCTTACATCATATGAAGTTTATGCGTGAATTAAGCCTCAAAATAATATAGGAACAAGTTGACAAGAAGTTGGGCACAATTAGTTCCCATGGGACTGCCAACAGTCTGTTCAAAATGATATCCCCTAAACATAACACATATGCTGTTATTCAATATAATCTTAATAATAAGAACAAATGTGGAATTCAAACGGTTTGAATTTGAATAAAAAGATACCTTTGGAGTATTACACAAAAATCCATGAACAAAAACAAAACAAAATCTGGAGGTCTACAATATGTCTTTTAAAACACGAAACGGGAACAACCACTAGTTATGTTAACAAAATTCAACCCATCTTTACAGAAACTAAAAAATATAAATACAAAACACTGGGACCTTATTTCATTAAATCCTGAATGTGTGAACATATCTAATCATCAGCCTATTATAGCTTATAAAAGACATACAACTTTCCAAGAACTATTATCAAAGCATTAGCGGGTATAGTCTGCTCGACCTTCCACAACACAATATGATACTGAGCTCACAAAAAAGAAATCATAATCAAATAATATGTTATCCAAAGACAACCGGTGTATGGTCCAATATAATATACGAAATAAAACAAAAAACATAAACAACACGCCAATATACAACTTATTGAGTCGACCACTGATGACGCCAGACTCAGGGATTTTCCCCCCAAACACAAAAGAAACACCGGTCCTAACATTCATGTTCATGGGTGAGCCTGAATGTGCTTTTTAAATAAAAAAAAATATATAAACATATATACCCATATTTCTAAAACTTCATAGATTGGCCAAGATAATCATGTTTGAGATGCTACATTTTAGTTGCCAAATTTTCTAAACTATTGGTTCAAATGTCTTGGAAATTTTTGATAGATGTTAATCTTTAAGTTTAGAAATGAGAAAAATAAATGACATGTGTTTGTAGTATAAATTGTTGGGAGTGCCCTTTAACAGTTCAAATGGTTAGAAACAACAATAATACAAACATACAGATATATAGTTATTTATATTTTTAATAAAAATAAATGTATGTGAAAATGCATGATTTCAAGGAGATTAGACATGCTAAAGTATCATTTTTTTTTATAATATATTATATGTAAATAGTATTTTTGATGTCTCTCGTGAATGAGATATGAGTCAAATGTCATGTATCGCTTAGGGTTTGTGATAGCTAGGTAATTCTACTACTTTTATTCATGGAAAATTTAATCCCCCAAAAAATGATTTTATTGTATTGATCCAATAACTTGTAAGGTACAATGGACGATGAAACGGGGAATGTTTCGAATAATGTAATTATATTTCCCATTGCACAACATTATTGTTTTCTTTTAGAGATCTGTCTTACAACAACATTCACACAATAGAAGCTGAAGCGTTCGCTGATCTGAATAACCTTTATGGAATGTATGTTTTTATCTAGTGACCATCATAGTTATCTGAATTGTTGCAAGTGCACACATTTTTATCTGAAACGGTCATATTTTCTGAACAACATATAAAAGGAACTTGAGGTTCAGTGGTTGTCGTTGATGTGGTTCATAAAGGTTTTTCGTTTCTTGCTTTTTACATATATAAGACCGTTTATTTTTCCGTTAGCATAATTAAATCATTGTATGAAGCTCTTTAGAGTTTGCTGTTCGGTGTGTGACAATGCTCTGTAGTGAAAATCGTACTTTACCCTAGCATGGTTTACTTTTACAAATTATGATTTGGATGGAGAGTTGTCTCATTCACACTCATACCAGATCTTTTGATATCTTTGAACATTATATCGTCAAAAAAGTAAAATCACAAAAACAAAATCCTTAATCAAATGACAAAAACAAAAGCTCAATCACATCAGACGAATGGATAACAACTGTCACCTTGCTAAACCTCTCATGTGTTTGACAGTCGCAACAAATTTCATTACTGAGTATATTGAAGACGATGCGTGAACAAAACAAAGAGACATACTGTGACACAAATATTAATAATACAATAGTCAACATATTGTGCTTTAATCTTCATCACTAAAAAAACATACAAACTTGTTACAACGAAGCACAAAATGACACACTGACAAAGTATATTAGAAAAGTGAAGTGATTTGGAGCATTTTAGTCAATTGTCAGTTCTAATCGATGCATGATAAGACCTGTTCAGTCGGTTTCCTGAATTTTCAAGGGTTGTTTTATACAAGTTAAGATTAACAACATAGAGCTACATGTAGTTACAGACAAAGCCTGTGAACTGACGGAGCGGGTAAACGCAGCTTTTTCTTGCGTTCACTTAATGTAAACGCCACGTTAACTTCGACTAAAGCCGAAATTTCAGTAGGCATAATTATAATAAGTATACAGGCTTTTAATTTCACATTTTATATGTGTTTTAAACAGTTAATAGACGTTATATGTTTGTTGTAAACGCGCAATCATGCATATTGTCAGCGTTTCCTTGATATACTGACCTAACTTGGTTTTTTGTTCAATTCATAAGTTAATATTTTAATTTAAAGTGTTTTGAATTTTCCATAAAGGTCAAAAGTTAAGATAAAAGACATTTTAAGATCATAAATCAAATGTACAAATGTACACAAAGTTTATTTTATTTTTTAAACAATAGGTTAACGCGAAAAGTAAAAGCGCGTTGACTCTCAAGTGCACGTAATAATATGAAGTAAACGCCGGTTTACTTATGACTTTAAGGACACAGTAGACATTACAATTTTCCATTTTGACCACGTTAACGTTATTATAGTAAATGAGAAAGTTGAAGTTAACTAACGAAATATGTGCACGCTGTGTTTACATGTGTTCACTTGATGTAATGCTTGGTCTACATCCACCTGTACATAATCGTCGGAAAAACTTCTGAACTGAAATGAACGAATTGCAGTCGAATAAGCTGAAAAGCACTGAAGTTACAGATCTGAAAACTGACGGAATAAGTTACTGTTCAAACTGTTCAATTGTCAAACAGTAGTTTAAGCACACGTCTGAATCACTTTGTACTCCTATACATCAACACAATTTTCAGAAAAATGCACGTTGGAATGCATATTTTAAGTAATATATAAGGCCATCAGTTTTCTCGTTTGAATTATTTTACATTGTTAAGCAGTAGTTTATGTTCAATACTACGCAGCCAATATCTAATTTTTAACATTCAACATTTGCTTTTAACATTTGATTTTCAACTGTTACATTCGTTTTCAACATTCCATTAAACATTCTTTTTCAACATACAACATTGGTTTTCAATATTCAAGTCTTTTTTAACATACAACATTCGTTTTCAACATTCAACATTCTTTTACAACATTCGTTTTTCAACTTTCAATATTCGTTTTCAACATTTAAGATTCGTTTTCAACATTCGATTTCCAACATTCAACATTCGCAATAGAGAGGATATGAAACTGAGTTTGAGATTTATTGCCAAACCAAATTTTTGCGTCTATCGTCATAGACCGTCGATTGTCGGCTGTTACGTTTTAATTAGGCATGCTTCCTTCTGAAACTTGTTTGCCGGTTTTTAATTCTATAGATATGATTCATACACGGTTTACTTTTCCGTGTTATCTATTTATGAAGTTGAGAATGGAAATGGGGAATGTGCCAAAGAGACAACAACCCGACCATAGAAAAAAAACAACAGCAGAAGGCCACCAACAGGTCTTCAATGTAGAGAGAAATTCCCACACCCGGAGGCGTCCTTCAACTGGCCCCTAAATAAATATATACTAGTTCAGTGATAATGAACGCCATACTAATTTCCAAATTGTACACAAGAAACTAAAATTAAAATAATACAAGACTAACAAAGGCCAGAGGCTCCTGACTTGGGACAGGCGCAACAATGCGGCGGGGTTAAACATGTTTGTGAGATCTCAACCCTCCCCCTATACCTCTAGCCAATTATGTTTTGAAATTAGCCATTAACAATTGAATCTTTGATATTTGTATATCATGACCCTTTCTGAACTATTTAGACTACTATACGGAAGCAATATACAACGAATTCAAACTGGAGCATTCAAGAACCTGCCTAGTTTAGACTACATGTAAGTTGTTTCATCTGTTAGCATACTTAGTTTTAAGGATCGAAAACTATGTAACTGATGATAATAGATACGTATTACTAGTTATCAAAGTACAGTTTTACTTAACTTAAAATGCTATGCATATGCAATGTGTGATCAACATAGTCATTGATACCTTTTGGCGCTAAACTATTTTTGTTAAATATGCATTTCTTACTTTGTCAAATATAATTTAAATTCATGATAGTTTTGTAGGCATTAAGTAACACCCTAATTAAATGTATTTGGATACGTCTTATTAGCATATCATGCATGATATACAGGATTTGTTTAACAACTTCGAATATGGAGATAAATGGATAGTTATTTGTAAATTATGCATAGCAAAGGAACATTTCAATTATAATAATAGAAGGAGGTTTTAATATACAATAGAAAATTGTTACACAATAAAAAGGTTTGATGTAAAATAGATATTACTTTTTGCAACAACATTTCTTGTTTACGGATGTCAAGTTGGTTCTTTATTCAACATTCAACATTCAACATTCATGTTTTATTATATTTTTTTTTTCTTAATTTTTTTTTTCTGTAGCATTCGGTTTTAACATTCAACATTAAAAAAAAAAATTAAAACAAATTCTTAAACTTTTCAACATTCTACATTCGTTTTCAACAATCAACATGTGTTTCAACAGTCATCATTTATTTGTATACAATATTTAACTAATATAATATAATATTAATTAAATGATGTGTCAGTGACCGACTATGATATGTATGGGGTCAGTACTTTACATATGAATTTTACTGACTTAATATATATCGTATTAGGTTCCTAGCATACCGTGTAACTCATTTATCTTACCGACTATCTTAAAATTTTGTATGAATGGCTATCAAAGTAACTAAGTCTTTCATAATTAGTAGTCAGACCCTACTCCCATTTGTCCCTATGCAAACAACAAATGCCTACAATAACAACTTGTTAGCTTTAAATTAGCGTCAGGAATTAATTCCAAACGTTCATTTCTGACATGTATTAATTTCTTCGTTGAACTCTTTCATATTTCATTTTTGTTTTGAAAGGGACGTAGCTTTTAATTACCAACTCTAACAATTAAAATGTGTTGTATGCCTTATTTCAATATTTCATCATCAATTCCTTTGTCTGTTGAAACCTTTAAGAATTTTCCTCGACAAAGTATATAGTTTTTTTTAGAGGTACATACTTTTTTTTTAAGTGAAATAATTCCTAACTAACCCCATATGGTTACTAACCTTATATGGTATCCAATCCCATATTTTTAGGTCACCTATATAAAATATTTATAGTCACCAAGTGTAGCCCTTTAACCAATCACATCCCGTTAAAAATAATCATTGACACACTAAAACAATTATGAATTTGTAAGTGACATTGTTTTGATATTTTTTTCAGATATCTGTGGAGTAATAGGATAACACAAATTGACGGGAATGCTTTCAGAAATCTGTCGAAGTTAACGTCTATGTAAGCATATTTGTTCATTATGTTTATATAGATATTCAGTATTTAGAGAACAAACTAAACATGCAAGCACACATCCCTTTTCAGGGAGTGAAATATTTTAATAAATGTAGACTCGCATTACAAGTTCATACAGTTTATTTTCTATCTTCATTTTCTTATTCTGAAACAACAAGCATTTGCAAATTATATAAACTACTTGTTTTAACCTTGCAACTGACGTCCGAAATGTTCTAACATATAATTCACATGAGTTTAAAAGTAACTGAAATAATTGTCCTTGTTCAATATGTGCAATATTACAAATGTTCTGTCTTGATCTGTTGACAGAGATATGCATTATAACAACATCATAACACTAGCAACAGACACGTTTGTAGAACTGGAAAGCCTTAACACGATGTATGTTATCGTCTTATAGTATGTTGTAATTAATATACATAATATTTCTTTCTGTTATTCCCAATAACTAACTCTTAGAATTTTCAAATTATTTGTGTAGTTCTTATATGCATGTTATCGAAGTTGTATATACACATTATTGATTTAAAAATATATAAGAAAAAAAAAAAGGAATGCGAAAATAAAGCTCATTTTAAAGAAAAAAAAAACAGAATACAAACAAATGTACCTTAGAGGATCTTGATAACTGATTGTTATTCAGAATTATGATATAATAATTATTTTTGCGACATACACATAAGGATTTTCCTTTCAGAAAAAAAACCCGTGACCAACTATTCAAATAAAGGGAACCGCCCATAATAACATTCAAACAATTCAGAAGTCAGAAATCATGTGGTCCTGGTAATGATATTTTGATATCTTAGCTGTATTTGATAAAACTACACTAACTCAAAATAAATGTTTACTGTGTGACACTAACTCAAAATACTGTATAATTTCATAACGAATACTACGTAGAAATTTATACCAGAGTGGAGTCCAACAGATTGAAAGTGGAGCATTCAAAGACCTGCCAAACTTATACGGATTGTAAGATATCATGCAGACACATTATTATCAGTATTAGCGTACACATCAATTTCTTCAACACTTTCGTGGACAATTGTGTATATATGTGCATTGTTAGTAAGCACTACTGTTAGAAACATGATATGATTAATAATTACACTGTAATAAATCATTTTTTTAATGCATTACATGTTACTCAAAGTATTAATTATTTTAAAAAAAATTAAAAAACTAAACATTCCTAAGTTTTATATAGAACTATTTCATTAGAAATGTGAATGGCATTACATCAGTTGAATATGAAAGTTATGACAGAGACGTCTTAACAGTTATGTAAAAAATATTTTTCATCGTTTTTGTTAATTGTCGTTTTAATTTGTACCTCTAATTTTGTTAAAGAAACTGTTGAATTCGTTTTATTTGATTTCTTATTTTGTCATAATTTTTCTTCTGAAAAAAAAAAAAACAACCTCTTTAACACTTATAATTACAGTCAATTGTGTTTTACTATAATACATACATTAAGGTGATTTTGTCGCGTAACACACCTTACATCGACAATAAACAGAGTATAATATAAGTTTTTTTTTATCTAATATACTATCAGAAATTACAAATGAAAGAAAGAATTGCATGATATTTTCAACTCTCACCCAAACATGGAGTATTTTTCCAGGGACCTGAGCAGTAATGGTATAACAGATATTGGTGGAAATGCTTTCCAAAATCTTTCCAGCTTAATAACCTTGTAAGCAAATAAAATAGTAACATAAAAATAAATCAGAATCGATATCAAGTCAGTACACAAATATTAAAAAATCAAAATCGATATCATTTCAGGAGAGAAAGAGAGAAAAATGTAGAGAGAGTTATTTGAGAATGGTAACGGCAATATGTCAAAGATACCACAACCCGACCATAGAGTAAACTTTTATGAGGAATTTTAATTAGTTAACTACTAATGCTATTTTTCAAATAATATGTTTAAAAGATTTGAGCTCATTCATATAAATATTTGTCCTAGCGTGCATTATTGTTGTAATTTCATCACAATTTGTAGGTTAAGAAAAAGCTATGTGGCCTATTATTTTTTATAATATTTTTGAATAAATCACAATATTTACTACGTTTTGACAAAGTCTAAACAAATGCTATTATCATGATAATTTCTAACTTAGACTACCATATCACTTCATGCGATATTTGTGTTCGTTATTCTCAAAACAATATCCTTATTTATTTTGATGGCTTTAAGAGAACTTCCTTGGGTCTACCACAAGCACACATTTATATAACTTCGACAACGAATTCATTCATACGTGAAAAAGTTTTGAATCAGCGATCACTGAATGCTATTAAGTGTGTCGAAAATACAATTCATATTTATCATAAATGTAAATACAGGCAAAATTGATTGGTAAAATATATATGCATGTGGAGATTGCATTTTGGCGGCAAAATAATGTTTAGCAGCAATATTATTTAATATTCTCTTCATATAAAGTACATTTTGTAGCAAAATGGTGAGATTTGTCTTATTACTTACCAAAACAAAACATTTGAAATAAAACAGCCATTATTTTTCTTCTCTAAGAACAAATAGAAGTGTTTTATACATAAGTACGACAAGATGTTAAAACACTAATAGGTCTGAAATGTTATAACAAAAGGATAGAGAGTATTTGAACGTTTATATCTAATCGATTATTGTAGGAACCTGAATAGAAATTCTCTATCAGTTATTGGAAATACAACATTTGCTGGTGTACCGAATTTGTCCACTCTGTAAGTAATATAAATGTGTGTGTGACCAAGCAAATCTGGTCAGTGTACACAGTTTGCTTATTACCCCAAAAATCCTCTCGATGAAGATATGTCGATTTAATATTAATCGAGGTACTGTAAATAAAAGATATTTGAGGATACTTTTCGCTTTGTGTTTTGTCGCCCACTATGCAGCGACATCTTTTCTCCAATTTTTACATTGTCGTGTTCTCTTTTTAATCGCGAAGGTCGAAAAAGATAAATCGTTGGAACAAATAATTTGGTTTACAGTTACTTAATAGTAAGATAGCATACAGAGATTCAAAAGTATAAAGCATAATTCCATCTTCAATGACATCAACGTGAAGGTCAAATACAGTACAATTGTAATTTTGATAACCAAGATGCACACACAATCAAAAGGTAGACGCTATCGAACGTTAAGTGCTATATATATATATATATATATATATATATATATATATATATATATATATATATATATATCATGATTCTTACGAATTAACGTATTTAAACAAACAAATCCGAAGGATGAGTTTATTTTAATACGTTAATGAGTAAGACACATGGAATATAAAATTTGTGCTATACATAAAATGATTGACAGCTTGAACTAATATAAGAAATTGATCACGTTACCGTTTTATCAAATGAGATGAAAGCTCGCCTAGCCAATGTATGAACGGCTTGTTGTTCATTTAGAAATTAAAGAAAAAATAGTGTACGTGCCCCTATTCGCCGAAAAAAAATTCTCATGTTTTGAACGATTAATATGAATTTTAGAACAAAATTGTCCAAAAATGAAAAAGAAACTTTCAATATTTATTTTCAAACTGCAGGAACTCGTAAAAATCCTTTTTTACTTGAAGTAAGGTTTCTTGACTAAAAAATGGGATGTGTTATGTTTATAAATTATTTACAGATTTTTGTTTAAAATGAAAGCAAATAAATGTTCATGTCAGATCGTTAAAATATTTCAAAGGCTTATATCTTTCTTTAAAAAAAAAAGGGGCGGAGCTTCAACCATGGGTTAACTTGAAAATATGTTGTACCATATCTAAGCTCCGCCTTCTTTCCTTTAGATTCTAGTTGAGTTGCATATCTAATAAGTAAAGTATGATACTCCATCAATTTGCCGATAATTTACCATGGTTTTCCCTCAACACTCTTTTTAAGCAAATTATTTCATCAAAACATGAAAAGAAAAATACAATTCATGTTACAATTTAGTGTGATAAAAAAAACAAAAAGAAATACAGACATGCAAGCAATATATTTAATTCATGTTTTTATTTTTTTCAGGGATTTAGACTATAATAATATAGCAGTTATACAGCCAAATTCGTTTTCCCATTTATCAAATTTGGTTGTTTTGTAAGTTTGTAGACACGTTAAATCTTGTTGATAGTTATCAAGTGTTATTTAAAAAATATGGATAATGGAATTACATGTACATCAGAACAGTGACTATAAAAAGGTTAAATATTTAGTGAACCCACTTTACAATAATCATAAAACAAGTGTTTGGTGCGTTACGCTTAAAAAAAAACATTAGTCCAATATAGCCTGATAAGGAGGTATCATGTTTGTCAAAACATCCAAATGTTCAAGTAAAACAAATCATTCCTCGAGTTTCCAACAAGAATGGCACATCTTATTTAGAGTAATGCGATCTTGGTATTTATTCTTTAATAAATATAAATCCCATATGATGAAGAATAAATACCATCATATATTAACGTGTTGTTTTTTAATTCAATATTTGTTTTGTATTCTGTGTGCATGTAAAAGGCTTTGTCATATTCCTCTTCTTAACCGATCTATATTAAAGTTCTAAAATAAGATCGGCACACGCTAATGTTCTACGTCCTCCATAGTGCTGCAATCAGAATCATTGATTCGTGACGCATTTAACGGAATTACGTCAGTAGGATCTCGCAAATTGGAGAGCTGGAAATAATAAGTTGATTGTTTTTGTGTAGTTTTCTGTCAGGCAGTTTTTGTTGGTGGAGGATACGGGATTGCCTGAAGAAAATAAAATGACCTTCTCCCGAACAAATGAAAACCCTAGTCGATCAAAAATGGAGTCAAATGCACCTTAATCTTTATTATTCGAATTATCTTAAACAAGTTACTTCCATTTCAAATATTTACAGAAAATTATCCTCCAATAGAATGAATGATGTGAAAAGGGATTATTTCAATGGCTTAGACAATATACAAGAAATGTGAGTTATCGATACATAGTATTCATGTGTGTGTGTTAGATATGTTGAGAAAGCATAGCGAGTACATTACAATAGATCGTGATACATTGTGATACAAAAAGAAAAAACAAAAGTAAAATATGAAAAACACACAAGAATAAGACATGTAAAATGCATAGTTCTCATAGATAGACTTTTTGGCTATCATCCGTGTAATATTTTAAACACAAGTGTTACACTGATATTTTAATTTTACCTTTGCGAATATAATTATGCTATTGTTTTTAGATAAAAACAAATGTGTCATTTTAAACTGAATAAAAAACATTATTAATTGATATATAATATTTGATTCGTCCACAATCGTGAAAAATGTGACGTTAAGCAACCAGTAATCAATTCATCAGTGTTTGATATATGACAGCTGTGTCTTTTACGTTTATCATAAATTGAGGAATACACCAGTATATATGAATGTGTATATACATACGTCCACTGTAGATATATACGATACACATGACCCTCATTTTAAGTTTCTTTCAAATTTAAGTGTAAATGTATTAATGAAACATTGTTTTCAATATCAGTACAATAAAATTACATTTATTTTTACATGCAGATTGATGCCTGGAAATAAATTAACATTTGTTGACGAAGACACATTTCAAGATATGACAAACTTAACTGTTCTGTAAGTTTAAATACTATAATGAAAATAATGTGTATATAATCAGTCTTGGTCAAATGAAACAATGGGCATTATTATAATATTGAGTTTGTAGAACTTTTACATTATGCACAGGTCAACACTGAGCGAAACAAAACACCAAAAATTGCAAACTACAAAAATCAAAATAGCAAAACCTTCATGGTAGATTTAAATCGCATAATCAAACGTTAAAAAAACATCAAACGAATGGAGCAAAAACACCTGACTTACTCCTGACTTGGTACAGGGATTTTCTTATGTAGACTAAGGTGGGTTTAACCTGGTTTTATAGCTAGCTTAACCTCTTATTTAGATTGACAGCATCATGTGAACAAAACAAACAGACATAATAGAAAAAAAATGTCAAATAATGTTGTATAGTAGTTAACATTGTGTAAAACTTTTAATCCCTAGAAAAACAAACACATTAAGTCTTAGATGCATGATTTTTTATATTAGTTGCTAGTGGCTTTGAACTAGCTGTCAGTAATGGCGATTACTCTCAGATCTGTTCTTATTGTAGTTTTTGTTGTTGGGATGTACAAGTACCCGGCCTCGTCAACTTGTATTTGTGGTATTTGTATATTTTATTCATCTGATGAGTTAAGCCTTTGTCAACTGATATTTATTGTTCGTTCTTATAATGTTCTGTTATACCACTATTCCAGGTTAAGGGGGGGGGGGGGGTGTGCTAGAATACCGCTAACATGTTTACCCCGTCATATTCTGTATGTATGTGTTTGTCCAAATGCAAGAGCCTGTAATTCAGTGGTTGTCATTTATTTATGTATTACATATTTGTTTTTCGTTCATTTTTTGTACATACTTTAGGCCGTTTGTTTTCTCGTTTGAATTGTTTTACATTGTCATTTCGGAGCCTTTTATAGCTGAATATGCGGTATGGGCTTTGCTCATTGTTTCAGGTCGTACGGTGAGCTATATGTGTTAATGTTTGTGTCATTTGGTATCTGCTGGAGAATTGTCTCATTGGTAATCATACCACATATTGATTTTTTATAAATATGTAAAAACTGGCACAGCATAAATTCATCATAGAAACAAGGATTGGTATCAGTATTCGCGCCAGATTCGCTTTTTGTCAACAAAAGACGCACCAGTGACGCTCGAATAGAAAAAAGTTAAAAGGGTTAAATAAAGTACGCAGATGAAGTGCGTTCAGCATGTTGAGGACCATAAATTCCTAACAGTTTAAGGAACAAACCTGTTTGATGCAAAAAATAAGACAGTTGTTTATCGAAATCAACATTTTCTGTGAGACGAATTAAAAAACAACAACAAAACAAACAACAAATAAACAAGCGAAACATGAATCATCAAATACTTCTTTCTTAAACTGACAAACGTGATAATTTATAATATAATGACGAGCGGTAATAGATCGTAGAGAAAATGACATCGCTAAGGCTAAAATAAGAAGACAAAAAGACGCATAACCAATCATAAAACACAACGTTTAGAAATAACGTATAGAAATTTAAAAAAAGTGTTTAAGAACTAAGTACTCATATGAACGCATACATGATCAAAACAGAACTAAAAAGAAATGCCGTAACAGAACAACGTTGCATAAAATAATTTCGAAGAAAAACAAAATTCATATACTTTATAAAATCAAAAGATGTAGGTGAATTAAAAATGGCAAAAACACAAAATCATCAAATTTGTATGCAGCGTTTGGTTAAAACGTTTGTTTCTACAATCAACGAATACATGCTCGCAAGAAATACTAGCTAATATTGATAACCTGACATACTATTATACGTTTTCCTAACTTCTTAATAGTATAAAATATCTACCCCATACCATCAATTGCTGATCTGATTTGTTTGTTTGCTTAACTAGCGTGCCTTTTGTTGTAAAATTGTTTCGAAGTAACCTTCAAATTAGCCCGTTCATATATTTACCTGTCTCGCGACAGAAAACATAATGTTCAAATGAGAGAGAAAAAAGACAGTTTGCACAGCACTCCAAACAAAACGAAATTATCGTTGGCTTTTTATTAAAAAAAAAAAACGAATGTTGCGTATAGTTACAAGGAATGAATAACCATTTTTTTAACTGATAGAATAAACTACAACTTGTACCTTCCCTTGACAGTAATCTTGACGTATATTGTGACTGCAACATAAAGCCGTTCCTGAATTGGCTAAATGTTGTTGAAAAGTACGAGTCCACTATTAAATGTGTTGATCACAACGATGCTCTTCTGACAACTTTGCCTTCCTGTTTCTTCGACAAATGCAATGGTAAATCATGGATACTTTTAAGTATATTTTTAAACAAACATATTTTATAACTTATATTTACAACCAGATAATATATTAATCGACACATTTGAAAGTGAAAATGTCAACTAGGATTGCGTGTCCTAGTATAAAATTAAAAGAAATAATACATACAAGTCTAAGTGACAGATATCAATCAATGTTAAAAGTAATAATCAGGCAAATGTTCTCTTAATTTATGTGTATACATATGAAGCGTATGAATGAGATAAAATGTGTTGGTCCAATGTGTTATTCTAACAACATGTGTGTTCGGTAGACACATATCTTTAAACAACTGCTTTTACATGTCTTCAAACACCTATGTAATAGTAACAACTCCATGTAAACATTATCAAGACATATGCACAGTTGATATGGAAAAGATAGCGACACATAAAATATTTACATGTTATAATATGATATACAAACGTAGTAGCTAAATTAAATCAAAATATAACTATACAGGACCTCAATGTTCGACAATTGTATGCAACCAGAACGATTGCTATTATAACTATACAGGAGAAGTGATATGTAGGAACGAACGAGACATCAAGTGCAACGGTAAATATATAGAACATTTGTTAAAATCCTTTATTATTAAAAATTGTTATGTTTACATGGAAAATTACAGTTTAAAAGTATTATGTCAGAATACAAGATATCAAGTTAGTAAACCCGAATTTAAAACTATAAATATGTTTCGAATAATGGTGTGGTCAAACTTTGTTATTAAATGTTTTAATTTATATCCTAACAATATGACAAATATTTCGGGAAAAAGCACAATCTATAAATAACAACTTGTTATATTTAATTCATAACTGATTTTGTTGTTACTATATGCTTGTTGTTTGGTGTTTGTTTTTATCGTATCCTTATGTTTAATCACCTAATGCATTGTTGTAGTATTAGAGTTTGATTTATGCTTGATTAATGATTTAAGCTGCGTTTTATGACTTGAGTATATTTTCTGTTATGGATTGTACTAAACGTAATTATTTGTAATGTATCGTGTATTTAATTATGTTGCTTTTATCAGGGCATACCTTTTTATATAACTTAATAACTGTTTGTATGCATTCCTTTTTTTAAATTTAGATCTTGAAATAATTTATTGTGTCGTAATTGAAGTTTTAAGATCTAGAATGTTATATTTTTTAGTTTTATAGATCGTCTAATATGATGTTTTCTCATTAAATATTATTTTGTTCAGGTTCAAAATATAGAAAAAAATTGTGCTATTACTAGAGCATTTTTTTAGTTATGCAATTGATTAATATTCAATTTGTTAAATACATGTATCAATAGTTTTATGAATAATTTCATATTTTATTTCTTTTCAGTACATAAAGCCACTGTCGGAAATATTTAGCATTAGCTAACAACGAGCAGTCAGCTATTAAGGGTCTTACAAATTACTAGTGTGAAACCATCAAATCATGAAAACATTTGATTTTTTTGTTAACATTTCCCCCATATTTAAGCTAAACGATGAATAGAAATACAATACTAATATAATGCATTATCCTATACAAACTTGCAGCAATTTAGATGATTTCTTAACACAGAACGTTTTAGTCGATGTTGAAAACGTAATGGAACATGAATATGCTCGACGACAAAAACAAAACCCAGTCAATAAATTCCATCTCTGATACTAAGTATATACACTTATGCACACAATGGATCAACACAGTACTTGGGTCGAATCCTTCATGTCTCCAAATTAATTTAAAAAAAGTGAAAAAAAGGGACGCAAAACATATAGAAAAAAGTCAAAAGATATATTGAACTAGTTTATTCCGTCTGTAAGGACACTTCTATAGCACACAATGTAGTTTGAAGACTTATGTATTTAAAAGCAGTCACCACGTATGTAATTGTTAATGCAAACCATGATTAACCAGATGTGAACTTTCTGTTAAACCAACTAAGGTTATAATGAATGGGGCCCCATATATTTTGTAATATCGTTTTTCTATTTACAATGTGTAATTTATCTGAATGTGGACATGGGGATATTAATTTAGTGTACTAATTATGTACACACTTAGATTTATTCAGGTTGACAACGATATAAATATTTGTATGTTACATGTACATAGTTCTTATTTTACATAATAACCGAGTTCCCTACGTATCATCTTCCATCATCCCTGTTTTTGTTATTGTTGGATTTGAGTTGCTCAATATTTGATAGTCTTAGTTGTTTGTTTTGAACTATTTATCTTTTAAGTGTGGGTTTTTTTTCTCAGTAAGGTACACAAATGTATCATCTTCTTGTTTTGTAATTCAACGTAGTATATTGCAATGTCAATATTTCTTAAAATCATCTAATTTCTAAATATATTCTACATAGTTTTGTATGTACGCCTATGCATATTAATTATTTTGTTTAACTATATAGTACAACATTAACCAGGACTATTTGGTGGTAGTACTACTCTCAAATTCTATTAGAATAGTTTGCAAAGAATTCCGAACGAACCCATTATACAGACCGTCTGATACGAATATTTTGTATTCTGTCGATGAAAGGATAGTTTTTCCTCCGTGATGAAGGCCTAATTATGACCTTTAAATGACGATCAGACAAAAAGCTCTGTTTCTTTGTTTTAAGTGTGTGTGTTTGTTTTGTTGCTATACATATATTGATTTTGTGTATTTTTTTTGTTTTTATCAGTTGATGGACGACTTACATGGCAAAAAAAAAGATGAAAAAGGACAACGAAATGTCTGATAAAATGGTAACAGGGACAACATACCTAGAAATGACCAGGGAAGAGCAATACGACACAGTAGATATCCAAAACTTCATTGTATGCATATCAAAGTGTAAACTAATTCGTGGACAGTCTAATTGTATACATGATATATGTTAAAAAATATTATATTGAATTGAAAAACAGTAACTGGTGTCTATCATTTAGAATTAAATTTTAGGTTAAATTAAAAAAATGAAAAAAGAAATATTTAGAAAGCAGAGGACATTTTTTCATTCAAAATTAATTTAGCCTGTAGGGAATACCGGTATTCATAAAAACAACGTTATTTTTTCAAGTTAAAATTGACTTTTTTTCTTAGATTTTATTCATTTAGGACTTCATTTTGTGTCATATAAGGATGGCATTGAACTTTTGTACTATTTTTTTTTAATAAACATGAAGTTTTAACACGACTTGTTAGTTTGTTAAACATTAAAGTCAAGTACAGGAGGGGTTAATAGTAATTTCGTTGATTTCAGGTCCACTGGCTATTTGAGGAAACTTTTGGAAATTTTTAATTCAGTGTAAAGCTGTCTAAAATATTTGTTTTTCACAATCAAATTGCATCTATATAAGGTTTATTGAAATATATTAGCACCATACCAACGTTTTTGATGATATTTGACATTCGGAATGTCAAAATCGTCCTATCAAAAGAAACAGAAATAGCTTTTGTTGTCAAACTTATATCAACGTATCAATAACAGAAAAACGTAGATTATACTTGAATGTAAAATAAGTTTTATAAAGTCATAAGCATGTTAAAGACGTAAAAAGGTAAGATAATCAGGCACCCCTATCATCAATCTCTGTCAGGTATCTTTTGATATTTTCACAAAAGTCAGATGTTTGACATTTACGAAGTTCAGTATACTGAATAAATCTTTTTAAAACAGCAAACACAATCCTTACTGCGATCTGATTTTCTTTTGCATGTGCACATCAATTATTGAAGGAAGTCAGATGAATTTTGACTTTCAAATAAAACAGGTTCAAGACCAAAAAATCTATCTTTCCAAATAAACGGTAAGTTCGATATGATAGCCGACTTGGCAATATGTACATTCATTCAGACTTTGGTTTGAAAAGAAGACCTTAAGACATGCTGTTTACATTATGCTTTTCTAGCAAAAGGCGGACGTGGCTGGAACCTGTACAAGTGGCTAATTTAACCCGGAACTTGTTTAGATTGTTAATGTAGAGTGTGGACTTTCCTTTCGGACCACACAGCTTTGTTATTAGTTTTCGACTAACGTCTCACATGTGTGTAATAAAGAAACCAGGGTCAGGTCATTGTACAGTGCATTTAGCATTGCTATTTTGCATATACCAAAACTTGGAGTGGACATTTAACAACCTCTCCGTACAGAAGTCAAAACATAACCCATACTGAGAATGATTGAGCTTTACACATTTCGCTACAGGGTAGTATATCACTATTGGCTTGCTTTTGGTAGCGAGACTCAGGACGCTTGTTTGGATTATTGAATGGTACACAGCTGTTCATCAAATACATAGTTCACTGGTCCACTGGTAAAAATCTGTCTTGCCCTTGTATAACGTTTATCTGTTTAACATAGCTTGAATCTGTCATGTATGTCTGCAGTTAAAATACAGCTCTAGCAATAAAATGAAAAGTATTCCGGCCTTTCACCGGTTCTGTATTAATGTACTTGTAGGAGATCCTTCCTGAATAGGACAATCGTTAGACGACAACGGAACAATACCGTTTTGGAACGTAAATGCCGTTTTTACCTTATCAATTTCCTGACTTGATCATATAAAAAAGAAGATGTGGTATGATTGCAAATGAGACAACTCTCCACATTTTGTTTTCGGAAATTCGACCATACAATTTTCTTACGGCATGTATACAATTTAAGTTTAACATTTATTCTCTTATTTAAAAAAATCCAGGTTTGTGTTCTTTTTGGGCATTAAACTAAGCGTCTTGTCAGATTTCGCCGCTGCACTGTAGTTTGTCAACACTGACAATGGACATGTAAGTCAGAACCTAGCGCCTGACTAGTGTGCTCGACATCAATGGTAGTCTCAGCATGTTATCTACCATTTAAACTGACCAACTTCAAATATCAATTAGTGCTTAAAGGTGTCATACCACCAACTTTTCCCTGTCAAAATACTGTTTTTTGTGTCATGTCTACTTAAAATATATGTGTATACTATTTCGAACTAGAATGTACTTGTCCATCAATTTACGAATAATGAACTTCATAACCTGGGGCAGTGGTATAGTAGTACAACATAAGAATGAACTTTAAAAATCAGTTTAAAAAGGCTTAACTCATCTGATGAACAAAAATACTAGTGGACGAGTGACCATTTTTTTCGAGTGAATATGATGAAAAATTTAAACAAACTTCCTTTCTGACAATGCGTGCTAAAGAGGCTTGAGTTTCACAAACACTTTGATTTGATAACTCTTTGTTAATGGAAAAAGATAGAACACTGTTTCCTTTGACAAATATTTGTCTGCTTTCATCGATGATTGTATGATAAAAACAATGCAGTATTCGACATCAAAAACCTACAAAAGTTTCTCCTTCCTGGATGGAAATCGTTTTTCGAGGGATTAGAAAGGAGCTATCTATGGTTAAAACAAATCAGGAACAACTAGTAATAATAAACTACTATTCCAGGGTAGAAATGTAAAACAAACTTCTAAAGTAATACTATTATAATTGGCCTAGGGTAGAAATGTAAAACAAACTTCTAAAGTAATACTATTATAATTGGCCTAGGGTAGAAATGTAAAACAAACTTCTAAAGTAATACTATTATAATTGGCTTAGGGTAGAAATTTAAAACAAACTTCTAAAGTAATACTATTATAATTAGCCTAGGGTAGAAATGTAAAACAAACTTCTAAAGTAATACTATTATAATTGGCCTAGGGTAGAAATGTAAAACAAACTTCTAAAGTAACACTATTATAATTGGCCTAGGGTAGAAATGTAAAACAAACTTCTAAAGTAATACTATTATAATTGACCTAGGGTAAAAATGTAAAAAAAACTTCTAAAGTAATATTATTATAATTGGCCTAGGGTAGAAATGTAAAACAAACTTCTAAAGTAATACTATTATAATTGGCCTCGGGTAGAAATGTAAAACAAACTTCTAAAGTAATACTATCATAATTGGCCTATAGTAGAACTGCCATAACATGTTCTATATGGTTCTAGAGTAAATCTAATATAAAAAAACTGTTATAGAGTTAGAATAAAATGTATACTACAACTGTCATAAAATATTGACATATCTTAATTGAGGTTCTAACTGATCCCTACTATATGTAGAACACGCAACTGTATTCATGGAAAAGGTAAAATAGTTCAGGTCCGTTAAAATGAACATTAACAACGTGGTAATCTGACTTTAATGTAATTATATGAGGACGAAGTCCCGAATGACAGTAGAAAAATCAATAATAATAAAAAAAAAAATCGGGAAACTTTTCCCTAAATTTCCATTGTACTAATGAACTCAAAATCATTAAAACTTTTTTATGTCGTGTTTTGAATTTCAGCATCTGCGCAGAAATCTACAATGTACTTCCCTTATCCGATCTCGTTTGTATGAAACTTTGAGTAAAATATATATTTATCAGTCTAGTATAAAATAGGAAGGAACGCAATACCAATTACATTTTTAATAATTCCTTGATATGAAAAAAACGTTACCTGATGATAGCGTTTCTTTGTTTACATTGAACATGACGTCATAACTTAAATAACATCACAAGTAAAATCCCTAACAACAGAATCAAAATCGGAAACGTTACAGTATTTCCGTTTCTTTTTTTTAACAAATATGTTAGTTACAAAAAGAATAATTCATACAGACTTCGTCCCCATTCGCAGGTTATGCCTGCCTCATATTTAAAAGACAACATCTGTTTAGCTATACAAAAGGTCAAAGATAAGCCAGAGCATTTTTTTTAGAACTCCGTAGAAGCCAAATTCAGCATTATAGGGATACAAGACAACGCAACGTCATATTCACATATACATGATATTTAAAAGTATAATTGAAGTATGAAAAATGTTGTTTTATTCTAGTGTAATTTCCTTTTGTTTGTATAATCACGTCTGTCTGTGTTACACATATGTTTACCAATGTATGCTATTCATCACTCATTACAGGTTTGCTCCTTTGCTGTTACACACACACTGGTACTCAATAGTTGTTGTTGTTCAAAGGAATGTAGATAGATAAATTATGCTGGTAACTTTGAAAAATACACGTATTGTCTTACTGTATCATTTGTTTTGACTTTTACAAACTATATTTTTCCTGTCCCCTACAATTTGATTTACCCCACTTTGTTATGCTTTATACTGAAAGCTATCGTTGAGGTGTATTGTTCCAAAGGAGTAGGTTCAGTAAGACCCTTTTTTGGCCCCAAAATATAGCAGTTTTACAAAAATGTTTCAATGTAAACTTTTATTTATTTTTTGGAAGGTATAATGCCTCTGCTTTATAAATATGGGCTGTTTTTGGCATTTCAATGCACATATATCGGGTACTTGCATCATTAAGTCATGCTAAATTACTGAAACCTTCACAATTTCTGCATTTTAGTTAAATTCTAGACGGTTTCCGTCTCAAATGAAAGTGGGCGCATTCGTGTTCATTCTTGATATTGAAATGTAAGTTGTGTTTAATGATAATACATAACATATATAAAGGTCGAGGATGAACACGGATGCGGCCACTTTCATTTTTGACAAAAACCATATGAAAAGTGACAGTTTTTTGCATATTTGATAGATTTTTCATATTTAAGCTAGAATCGGAGCGTTTTTAATGAGTGAATCAGTAAAAATGTTTCACAACAAATAATTGAAACAATTGAATTAGACATTAAAGTGTTTAAAAAGTGTTCAAAATCTTTCGTTAGATGAACTTGAAATTTGAGGCCAAAACCGGCCCTTACCGGACCTACTCCTTTGCCAAATAACGCCGGAATGTCATATCATAACATTACAATAAGGTATGTGATAATAGCTGAAAGCATGTTGTATATTTTAATATTACCCCGCTATAAACTATTTCGAAAAAAGAAAAAAAAATACGTAATTTTAATGCTATTATCATACTGTAAATAATATAAGTTATTTACTCTGAGGATATTCTAAATTTTGTTAATCAATAAATCAAATTAAGTATTGATAATCGACGATATTTACTATAGTCACATTCTTTATTTCCGTTTACATCGTTAAATTGTAAATATAAACTTTAATCCGAATGCGAACAAACAGCTGTGATTAAAACAATGACATTCAATATATCTACGCGTAAATGTATCAATATAATATAACATATGTTTGTATAACACTCATGATTTTTGCAAAGAAACATTTTTAGGCATGTATTTATTTATAAATATATATGTATGTATGTTTATGTATTACGATTGTGTTCATAACTGCTTACGATAATGCCAATCCATTTAGAACTATGTTTAGAACGACTATGACAAAGCTTATGACAAGTATTCCTGTATTTAATCTTTGATATCTTGTTCTTTTCCGCTTTTTCTTTCTCTTAATTTCAAGTTGCGACTGTTCAGGTATTTGACTTTGACCGTTGTCTTCCATAGATTGCGTGTCTGCGTCTTCTGACCTCGATGTTATTGAATGTTCATAATGTGCAATGACTATAAGCATAATTCCAATTGCAATTTGTAACCCCATAGACAGTCCTGCAAGTACTATACCAAGGATACAGCCAGCATTATCCGAACAATCTTCTTTTTTTGACAAGGTTTTTATTAAAGTAACATTTGAAAACAATAAAGCAGTTGTCAAACTTCCTTGTGACCCCGTCTTTTGGTGGCCATATGCAGAAGAACCATGAATGGATTTATTTGGTAGTAATCCGTGACATTTATCACTCTTGTCGTCTCCCATACTAAAAACATAAATAAGGCCGTTAGTTTTCTCGTTTGAATTATTTTACGTAGTTATTTCGGGCCTTTTATAGCTGACTATGCGGTATGGGAATTGCTAATTGTTGAAGGCCGTACGGTGACCTATAGTTGTTAATTTCTGTGTCATTTTGATCTCTTGTGAACGGTTGTCTCATTGGCAATCATACCACATCTTCTTTTTAATATAATGATCACGAGAATTAGTTGTCTGCTGCAGTAAGTGATATATCAACTTATAAATGTTAGTGTCATTTCGATCTTAATATCATCTTAAAGGTCTTAGGACGTTCAGTATCAATAAATTAAGTACTACTCGGACAATCCATCAATTCAGTACTATCAGACACATTTGTAAGGTATTGTGGCATTCAAGTTGGCAACAACTACTGCACAGTCTGAACGTAGTTAAACCTCATTCAACTGATTTTTATAATAAGTTTTTATGTTGTTCTGTTTCACCACTGTCCCAGGTTAGAAGACGATTGGGTGCCTTCTATAACATATTTAACCCCGCCATATTTGATATGTTCCTATCCCAAGTCAGGAGCCTGAAATTCAGTGGTTGCCGTTTGTTTATGTGTTACATATTTGTTTTCCGTTCATTATTTTGTACATAAACCTATTAGGGCGTTAGTTTTCTCGTTAGAATTGTTTTACAATGAGCGTCCCGATGATTTTTATACTGTTTAATGTTTAATGAGAAAGAGAAAACAAAATTAAACTGGTATCTTCGATACATGGATACAGCGACTTTTTAGGTCGTGTCGCGGTAGTGTGTAGTGGTTTTTTATTTATATGTTCATGAAACTTTAGACACAAAAAAAGTTTTTGCTATCAGTTGTTATTGAAAACTTCAGAATGGAAATCACATCCTGTATCATTAGGTGAGTTCGTGTACATGCATTTTGTTAAGTAAATGTGTAGTTTTCACATTCTAGTCTTGTATTTTGATTGATTGTTGTTGCATTGCAAATCATGCCACATAACCTTATTGTCTTATATATCTGCTTGAAAACCGTAATATTAAAACTGTGAAATTGTCTATTTCGCCTTAAATCCTTATTACTTTCGAGTTTTAAAAAGTCAAATAGCGGCAAAAATATAATTTTGTTGTGAGTTAATGAAAGATTCTGACGAGTGTGTATGTTTTCAAATTTTTCAAATGTTCCACATGCAAATAAGTCAGATCTTAGGATAATTTGTCCACAATATGTTAAAATTTCAAGACACACTTGTGTCAACCAACTGTTAACTGCAATGTCATGATTTCAAATGAAAGAGATATATCTTCACGGTTATTCAATGATATTTGATGGTCAAGGTGAAATACACTATAAGAATTGTGATTAAGAACAAAATAGATAACTGTATGAAATCAAAAAGCTTTTATCTTACCTCTATCCTATATTTATATTCCTTTTTATACAAACTATTTCTGAATTTGTTTATTCAACAGTGAAAGTAACACGCTGGAGTGTTGGTGTTGTTTCAAATAAGACTTCACATAGATTGAGGAAAACAATTATACCAGCAAATGTTGCCACCTACACAAGTCCGGCTTGATTCTGAGAAAAACGTGTTAGAATTAATATAGTTTGTTGGAATTTAGTATTCACTAACATGACAAAAATAAACGTTTATGCGAAATTGATCTATTTAAATATCTAAATGAAAATAAATGAATCAAATGTATTAGTTCCTTGAGAATTCGAAATTTTGCAATGTGTATATATAAGAAAACGTGATACAGATTACAACGAAGTGTGTCAGTTGGCGTGACGTGCCCTACTTTAAAAAAAGGATATCAGGATCCAAAGTTTATGAAAGTCGACTTACCTGTAGACTTCCTTTTGACGTACGATCTAGAAGTTATGTAACACAAGCATCGATCAAATTTCAAAATCAAAAATCAAACACATCAAACGAATGAATATCATCTGTCATATTCCTGACTTGGCACAGTCATTTTCTAATACAATAAATGGTTGATTAAACCTGGTTTTATAGCTAGTTAAACATCTTACTTGTAGGACAGTCGTACAAAACTTCATTATATTAAACAATCAGATATAACAAGTAGAAATGTAAAAATCAGGGGTATAGCAATCAAAAAGGTGTTTTAATTTCAATCATTATACTAATAAACCAATATGTAACAAAGAATCAAAAAAGGCATATAAACATACACTAGTAGCACGATTTCAGTCTGAAACAGTCATTTTTGTCTGATCATATCGTAATTGACTGGATTTACTGCTAGAGAAAAATGTTACGATTTTTTAGACCGTTCAGGCGCCGTTCCGATCGATAGTCTCATCAGATAAATCAGTCCGTTACGGCATGTCAAGATAAACAAGACTGAATCTTCTTGCGAGCTGTTTAGACCCGTTAAGACCATGTCAGACCAATACAGACCATGGATACAACATGTTTAGATGTTGTCAGACCGTGTCCAGTCGTGTTCAGATTTTAATAACTTAGACAAAAAACGAGTGAAACTTTCCAAGTGATTATCAGGGGTTGCTCCCCTTTTAAGAATACAAGAAAAATTAGAAAGAAGACAGTTTATAATAACTGAAAGTCTACCACGTCAACTTAATCTTGTTAATTAAATAAATAAAATAATCAATTTTAATTCTTACTTCTTCCTATCTTTTTGATATTAAAAGCCCAAAGTCATACTGCTGCACAAACCGCTGCGAATTGAGTTAAAAAACAACAGATTCAGTGCCGAAATAATATTGATAATTTATTGAATATAAGCACCTGAAACTTTATATTTAATGGTTTACAAGTGATTGCAAATAAATGTTTATGTAATTACAGCCTGGTGCCGTGGTGAAAAAATTGTCTCCTTTACGTAACAGATCATTTAATACCCTTAAAATATGAAAAATTATGGATGTCGGCCGTGAACACTTGAAAACGTGATCTTAATATGTTTAATTCATTTTTTTATGTAGACTTACTATTTTTATTAAATATTATAAATGCATATGCATTATTAATTAACTTTTAATGTTACCTATATAAATTGTTATTGTAAATTTGAGGTATGGAAAAACTATAACTTGTATATGTCTTTGCCGTTTTTCGTTCATTGTCAAGACATTGTTTGTTCATTTTTGCCAGACTTGTGCGCTTGACTTTCCATCTTTTTTTTTGTATTGCGTCTATAATTCAAGAGCCTTTTATAACTTTTTTTACATACCAGAAGCCTTCGTTAAAAAAAGGTTTGTAACGTCGGTGTACCTGAAGTCAATTTAATGATTGAGTTACATATATAACATGTATGGAGCATAATAAAGCTGGTTTAATTTGAATTACTATCCATTAGGTCCGGCCATTAGGGAATCATTAGGCTAATGCCTAAATTGTAAATGTTACACTTTTTGATTGGATGCTATTTTAAGGACGTTATTGAAGGATCTTTATATAGTAACAAATAGGCATTTCCCAAAAATTGACTTGGCAAAGAGAGATAACTCTTATTCATTTTTATTACTTACTGTAAAAAGTTTGATTAAAATAAACTATAGTATCTTTCTTTTTATGAAGTAGCTACATAAGGGACATTTTCCGATGGTAATTTATCAAATCTGTGAAGTATTATCAAAAACGGATAATAATTCTTGACCCGTAAACGATTTAACGTTACCGTACCCTCCTTTATTTTTGTTGTATTCATGTCGGCTAAATGTCGTTTTGGCGAAGTTATTTTACACTAAATCGTAGACATGATAGAAGGGACACTACAGTACAATATAAGCTGAGCTGGAAATTGCAATTGGTGAGTAAAAAATAATAATATTTTAAAACATGTCTATTAGAATAATCATGGATCCAAGATTTCGGACTTCAAAGGAAAAATGTGCATATGTGGTATATGTGTGCATAAATGTATGAATCGACGTTCTTTATCACCACACTCGTGCATAGTATTCTGTTCAAAGGCTAAGTTAGAATGTACGTGGGCTTGTTCTGGGACTATTATACTAGTGTAATGGTCCTAGGCTTGTTAAAAAATTGTTCCTGTGATTGGGACCCCCCTTTTTTGAAAGATCAATGCATTTAAAAAGGCAATTTTAAAGGGTGCATATAGAGGTACTATATCTTGAATCTGCCCTTTTAAGTGGCTGGACCCACCCCTGTTCATTAACTTACTATTAAACCCTAACATGTGTGGCATTCAGAAGGTTTTTGATGGCCTATTACAAGACCTAATTATATATACCCTTCATATTGTTAGTCCAAATAATTATGACGTCTTGGAAGGCTATCTAACATTTTTGCTTTGACGTCTTCCTGCGATGTAAGGCATCAAAGAAAAAAAAATATAATAGCCTTTCAAGATTACTTAATTATTTGTACTAACATATTGTATATTAATTAATGTATTGATAACTGTCACATCCTAAATTTGCATGAAATATTTGCCATTTGATTTTTTTATAACCAATAACCAACGAATCTTCACATGTACATATATTTATAGCCACTGGTGTGTGATGTACAATAATTACTATTATTAAGTAGAATTTGAGAAAATTTAAGTTGGATATTAGTACAACATGTACAAACATGACAAATCAAAAAGGTACATTTATAAAATGTGGTAAAAATAATTAATTTTATTGACTTATTTTAATTTAGTCCTTGCTCAAGAATGTATTTTCAGTATGTTTTTCAAATAATTGCTGAGTCATGGAAATCAGGATAACAAAACATGAATATATTTTATAGTAATAAAGCATTGAAAATGAATATTTATTAGATGATTGGTTTCATCATGTAACTAAGTAAGGATTCATATTGAACAAGACTTAGTGTTAAGGCGGTAATGTATATTTTCTCAAAATGAAAAAAAATATTTGTAAGTATTATATCATCATCATGTTAAAGTGGAGTACTGACACTCTGCATATGGCACGCAGATGTGTTTTATATTATCAATCCAAAGAACTTTAAATCAAATTAGTGTGACCTAAACTATTTATTGTAATGTGAACTATGTCAGTTTTTATATAAATTTTGCCCTATGAGCATAATAAATAAAAATTCATCTTTGCCTTTTTACTTGTTTTTGGTCTTGGGCTGCTGTCTTTCTATTTTATTTCTATTTATTTTCATATACACCTGTTTAACATTCAGAATGTTGGGATAACAAATACAAAAATCTTTCTGTAAGGCAAGCATATTTTTCAGGTAAACAGACAGAAAGTCACAGCACTTATAAAGTTCACATATTTGATAGGACAAAAAGTCACAGGACAGAAGGTCCATTCTCGATTTTTTACACATGATTTGTTGACAATTGTTTGAATATACGAGAGGAAGATCTTGAAATATTTTTGTAACAAATATTTAAAGGAAAATTGAATCATGAAAAAGATATATTTCTTGGCAGAATGAAGCCATTTTAGTACAGGTATCAAGTCACTTTGATCATTATTGATATTGTTGAATAAATTTTAATTACAAAGTTGATTCACATATATTTAGCCTTTGTCAAGGTAAGGCGATGCTCGTGCAGAGTTTCAATTGCTAGGTCGACTTTAGACATTCGAATATCCGTTGAGAATTTGCACGTATCAATGTCTTGAAGGCTGTCTAATGTTTTTTGTATTCTTCAGAAATGTCAAGTACTCGTCTGTGAGCCTGCGATAATTAGTACAGGCTTGTACAATTTTATCTTGTGCTGTTAACAATTGCTGGAGGTCTTTATATATATATTCATATTTTTTTTATATATATATTCAAAATACTGGAATACAATTATATCCTGGTGTTTCATATTTTTCAAAATTTTTAATTAAATTAAATTATTAAGTTATCCACAATTTGAAAAGGACATTTGAAACTTGTGAACATCATTATCATTGTCAGTTAATTATGAAAGTGAACTCTTAATAGCTGCACTAACGAAGTGAACAATAACCTAAGGCATTTTCCGTGGGTACATATATATAGAATACACACAAACAATTGTAATAAAAGATAAACAAAATGATAATTATTTAATTTATATACCTTACATTTGAGGGAATTATTTTCTTTTTCTTTTAAAAAAACATAAATGCCAGACTGCTGATATATAAAGCAAAGGGTTGTTTTCGGAGAAACAAAAAACATTTAAATTTATCAATAAAAAGTAAGCATAAATTTAATGTTGAATGGTCTGAATTCAAATATTCTTGTAGAGAGTTTTATATTTATAAAAAAAAATCAAATTTCAAAAAGGGGATTTATATAACATTGTGTTTCTTTTTGAAATAAAATGAATTTAAAGATATATAAGTATTAAATTTTACCTTAAGCAGAAAAAAATAATTTATCCTTCACAAACTATATCAGTGCTATTTCATTTCATCCATTGAAATGATCATTACCTATGTTTTATATTTAGTTCATTATAAAAAGTGAATTAATAGTTATCCCACTCGGACCAGAGGGTGATCTTACACTGACACACCAAGTGTCAATTTAAGTCCTGATAATCACCATTTCAGTGTTAACCTTCTGATTATTACCTATTATAATATCACATTTACATGGTCTTAGATTCGGGTTCAGTAAATATTGTTCTGGAACTCATTCATCATTTATTCTTCATGGGATCATCATTTTATAATATCTATGTTTCATTGCGTACATCGCTTTATGTGCTCCAGTTTCAGGAGTTTATACAGGACAGTGTAGAAATCCGTGTTGCTTTGCCCTCTCTTCTCAGTGACGAAACTGCTCATCAGGCCGTGTGCACAACTGCAAAGAACATTCAGCGGACACGTTGTCCAAAGGAACAATTCGTGGCTGACCACAGCGTGAGTTACCTTTAAAACATTACAAATTATGTATTTACATAACTGTTTTAATATATTTTCCTATGTTATAAAGAAATTATGAACATTTTACCGTTCAAACTGTTCGTATCTGCGACAAAACAACTTTATTCAAGACAGAATTCGACGTGTGCAATAATATTCATCTATTTGTCATTATAAAGAACATTAACACCTTTATACATCTACGAACTGTTTTTATATCCGTATTTTAATGGACTTTAATTATCATTGAACACATTGTAAAATTGTATTTATATTTGTATTTTCAGTTTTTCACCATTTGGATTGGTAATGAAATAAAAGTCAGCTCCTGATTGTTTTATCTTTACTTAAACCCAGTCGTCTTGGTTACAATCACTGGTCAGGCCAGTTCAGTGAAAAATCTACAACTTGCCTGTTGTTTTTCTTGGATAACGTACGCCACTCCACGACAGTCAACAGACCAACAACGTAGTTTCAAGGAGAACGTTTCGTGCTAGTAAATTGACAACAACTTGTCTACACATATCCAGAACAGGAAATACAACGGAGCATCGTTCGTAGCTGTTACCTTGACACTACGCAACACAGCTTGTGCGTCCTAGGCAGCAAACCAACAACGTTGAACAAACATTGCCTACAAATAGTTGATTTACATCATGGATCCCAGTCATGTGGAACAACAAGAAGAGATACAGCCCCAAGAGGGAAATGTCCCAGATCTAGAACTATTACAACATCCGTCTCAAACAACAAATTTAGATGAAAATGCCGAGACTAGGCGAGTGCGTGAACTTACCGAAAAGGGACAGGGAGCCTTTATAGAAAAACGTGACAAGTTTTATCACGACTTAGAGGCCCTATGGTCAAACCTAGAATCTCGGTTATTAGAAACGACCAAGCATCCTAAAGACCTCCAGCAATTGTTAACAGCACAAGATAAAATTGTACAAGCCTGTACTAATTATCGCAGGCTCACAGACGAGTACTTGACATTTCTGAAAAATACAAAAAACATTAGACAGCCTTCAAGACATTGATACGTGCAAATTTTCAACGGATATTCGAATGTCTAAAGTCGACCTAGCAATTGAAACTCTGCACGAGCATCACCTTACCTTGACAAAGGCTAAATCAACAAAAAGGAGGGCATCTAAGGGCAAGACCACCTCGCACAGTGGGAGCTTAAACGTCTCTGACATGTCGAGTATAGCAAGGAGAAAGCGTGCCAAGGCAGAGTCCGCTAGATCAAAGATAGCCCTTGCCGAGCAAGAAGCTGCCCTCCTAAAACAGGAGGCCGTTTTACAGGAACAAACCCTATACAGATAAAATGAAATACAGGCCGAGGCGGAACAAGAAGCCATCAGAGCAGAACAAGAAGCTATCAGAGCGAATCAAGAAGCCACAAGCAGAAAAGCCGAGGCGGAGCAAGAGGCCATACGTAGAAAAGCCGAGGCGGAACAAGAGGCAATACGTAGAAATGCTGAGGCGGAGCAAGAGGCCATACGTAGAAATGCTGAGGCGGAGCAAGAGGCCATACGTCGAAATGATGAGGCTGCACACCAGAAAGCTGAAATGAAACGTGAGGCCATACGCAGGAAAACTTTAATGGAACGGGAGGCTGCACGTGCAACACGAAATTAAAGCTGCTATGAACATTCTAGAAGTACAAAGAGAAGCTGCAGCCGCAGAAGCCGAGGCTCGAGTCCTAAAATACGACAGCAGCCAAGCATTTAACGATCTTCCTGATGAAAAGGAAGACCCGCTCCAGCGTGTGCAAGATTTCGTCAATAAACTTCCTGTATCAACTGTTGAAAAGGAAGTAACAGGACTTCAAAAGAAAAAAAACAAATTCCTGTTAAGATCGAGCTGAGTCACGAAGCACCAGCGTTCGTGCCATCCGTGGCACTGAACTTGCTGTTACAGACATCTGCTGTCTTGCCTTCCGATACTAAGTCACCGGATGTTACCTTAATCCCAGATCTGGGATTAGTAACCGGCATACAAAAACTAGACCTTTCAGATGAGATCCCTGCTGAACACCAAAAACAGCGTGTTAAAGAAGCGATCCCTGTCTCACGCACAAAACAAGACATTATAGAAGAGATCCCTGTTTCACACCAAAACAAGGCGTAATAGAAGAGATCCCTGTCGCATACCAGCAACAAATCAATCCCACGTCGGAGATGACTAGATTTCTTCTACGCAAAGACCTATTATTCTCCAGGCTAAAAAATTTTAATGACCTGGCAGAATCCTTCCATACATGGAAATCTAGCTTCAAAAACGTCATAGACGAATTACAAGTTTCTGACTCGGAACATACAGACTTACTTATTAAGTGGCTAGGGCCAGAGTCTGGTAAACATGCCATAAGTATTAGGGCATCAAATGCCAACAACCCTACTAGAGGCCTACAGAGGTTATGGCAAAGACTAGATGAGCGATGTGGTGCTGCAGAAATGTTGGAAGCCTCTCTCAGGAGTAAACTTGACAAATTCCCAATATTGACAAATAAGGACAACGCATATCTCTATGAACTGTCTGACATTCTACCAGAAATAGAATACCACAAGGAAAACCCCAAGCTGGGATGTCTGCTAGCTTATTTTAATTCACCGACTGGAATAAACCCTGTCATTGAAAAACTACCCTATGGACTTCAGGAAAAGTGGATTACAAGGGGGTCTAGAAACAAATCTAACCACGACCTTGCCTTTCCACCTTTTACTGAGTTATCTGCATTTATCAGTGAAATCAGCAGAATTAAAAACGATCCTGGATTCATTTTTGGGTCAAGAGTCACACCAAGTACAAAAGGTGCTGCGCCAAGGTTCACACCTCAGCCTGGAACAAAAATCAACGTTCACAAGACACTGACAGCGGTCGAACAAAGATCTGGAGAGACAGCACAGCAACAAAATCTGTGCATAATACACAATGCCGAACATTTGCTAAATGAATGTCGTGGGTTCAGAGCTAAAACTATAGAGGAACGCAACGAACTGTTGAGGCAAAATAATCCTTGTTTCAAATGCTGTGATTCGACTATGCACAGAAGTCGTGATTGCAACGCGAGTAACAGTTGCATTGAATGCGGAAGTAAACAACACACCACCGCATTACACACAACTCGAGTGTACCAACCCAAAGGTGCACCGCCGTCACCGCCTAGATCAGTCGACGGCAGGGAGCAACTTGAGTTAGCTGAAACCAGGCTAACCTCTGTTAGTTCAACTTGCACAGATATCTCCAAAGACGGCAACAGTAGTAAATCTTGTGCCAAGATACTTCCAGTGAATGTCTTTCACAAAGATAATGAGGACAAAGTTATTCGCATGTATGCAATTATTGACGACCAAAGCAACCGGTCTCTCGTGGCTCCTGAATTCTTCAGCCTATTCAACGTACAGGCAGAAACAAAAGACTATTTGTTATCCACATGCTCCCGCAGCAAGGTTACTTCCGGTAAACGAGGAAACGGCGTTGTCATGAAGTCTGTACAAGACAATACTAGATTCTATCTGCCTGAAGTGATTGAATGCGATAACATTCCCAATAATCGAAACGAAATTGCTACACCTGAGGATATATTGCAATATCAACACTTGCAAGAACTACACAAACATATTCTCCCGATTGCTGGAAAATGCAAAATCCTATTGCTCATTGGAAGAGACCTTATAGAGGCACATCATGTCCTTGATCAACGTTTAGGACCACCAAAGGCTCCATTTGCGCAAAAGTTAAACCGGGGTTGGATTATCGTTGGAGAAATACGCTCCGATAAGCAACATGTTCACCTTGAACTCACTACAAAGGAAACAAATCAAATTTGCAGTGTTGTGAAACCACGTGCACATACAAAGAAATTACATGAGTGTGATAAAACCAACACCCAGTCAAATCAAATTCAAACTGAGTCGTTTAAACATTATCACCGTGTACATGGGCAACCGTAAACGAAACCAGCGACTCCAATCGTCACTTCGGAAGCAACGTCACCAAAAGTGAATGCCGACAAAGAAAAGTCCATCCGAAAACATTCAATTCCCAAGGAAAGCTTCAATTCGCCTTAGGATACGCAAGGACAAGAGGAAAGCAGAATAGACAATTCCAACTTAAGTCACAGAGAAAATGAAACATGGTACCGGCAAGACGTCTTCGTTAGATCGCATATCCGTGTCGAAAGGAGATTATTCCATCAGAACTACAGCCATGGAGTTGGATCTTAGATCGCCGCGATCTCGTCGGAAACACCGCCTTATCTAGTATAGAAGCTGTGAAATACCCAGCCTCCCGTTGGACTACTTCTAAGTGAACATTTGTACTGTTGTTATATATTTAACATTTTATTTTTTTCGATAATGGAATAGTGATGTCAGATAGACCTCAGACTGGGAGTGTTATGGAACTCATTCATCATTTATTCTTCATGTGATCATCATTTTATAATATTTATGTTGCATTGCGTACATCGCTTTATGTGCTCCAGTTTTAGGAGTTTTATACAGGACAGTGTAGGAATCCGTGTTACTTTCCCCTCTCTTCTCAGTGACGAAACTGCTCAGCAGGCCGTGTGCACAACTGCAAAGAACATTCAGTGGACACGTTGTCCAAAGGAACAATTCGTGGCTAACCACAGCGTGCGTTACCTTTAAAACATTACAAATTATGTATTTACATCAGCGATGAACTGTTTTAATATATTTTCCTATGTTATAAAGAAATTATGAACATTTTACCGTTCAAACTGTTCGTATCTGCGATAAAACAACTTTATTCAAGACAGAATCCGACGTGTGCAAGAATATTCATCTATTTGTCATTATAAAGAACATTAACACCTTTATACATCTACGAACTGTTTCATATCCGTATTTTAATGGACTTTAATTATCATTGAACACATTGTAAAATTGTATTTATATTTGTATTTTCAGTTTTTCACCATTTGGATTGGTAGTGAAATAAAAGTCAGCTCCTGATTGTTTTATCTTTACTTAAACCCAGTCGTCTTGGTTACACTCACTGGTCAGGCCAGTACAAATATATTTTTATAATTATTCATCATGTTCATTTTGAAGTTGAATTATAGTTTTTTTTAAACCAAATTCTAAGACACTATTTAGGTAACTAATTCCATTTTGTGACAACTTACCTGTATTCTGTAATACAATATCTTTAATAAAAATCATTAAATACTCAAAATTTAGACCAGATTTACATAAAAAAAAAATGCAGTACCAAAAGTTACAGGCAAAAAGTCACAATTCAATTTTGAGATTATTTTTCTTTGAACAAGAAAACAGTAATTTAAAAACAAACTTTGTTATTTCTTGAACTATTATATTAGGTGAATCAACTTAGTTTGTAATTAAAATTTATTCAACAATATCAATAATGATCAAAGTGACTTGATACCTGTACTAAAATGGCTTCCTTCTGCCAAGAAATATATCTTTTTCATGATTCAATTTTCCTTTAAATATTTGTTACAAAAATATTTCAAGATCTTCCTCTCGTATATTCAAACAATTGTCAACAAATCATGTGTAAAAAAACGAGAATGGACCTTCTGTCCTGTGACTTTTTGTCCTATCAAATATGTGAACTTTATCAGTCCTGTGACTTTCTGTCTGTTTACCTGAAAAATATGCTTGCCTTACAGAAAGATTTTTGTATTTGTTATCCCAACATTCTGAATGTTAAACAGGTGTACATAACAATAAATAGAAATAAAATAGAAAGACAGCAGCCCAAGACCAAAAACAAGTAAAAAGGCAAAGATGAATTTTTACTTATTATGCTCATAGGGCAAAATTTATATAAAAACTGACATAGTTCTCATTACAATAAATAGTTTAGGTCACACTAATTTGATTTAAAGTTCTTTGGATTGATAATATAAAACACATCTACGTGCCATGTGCAGAGTGTCAGTACTCCACTTTAACATGATGATGATAATATACTTACGAATAATTTTTTTCATTTTGAGAAAAGATACATTACCGCCATAACACTAAGTCTTGTTCAACATGAATCCTTACTTAGTTACATGATGAAACCAACCATCCAATAAATATTCATTTTCAATGCTTTATTACTATAAAATATATTCATGTTTTGTTATCCTGATTTCCATGACTCAGCAATTATTTGAAAAACATACTGAAAATACATTCTTGAGCAAGGACTAAATTAAAATAAGTCAATAAAATTAATTATTTTTACCACATTTTATAAATGTACCTTTTTGATTTGTCATGTTTGTACATGTTGTAGTAATATCCAACTTGAATTTTCTCAAATTCTACTTAATAATAGTAATTATTGTACATTACACACCAGTGGCTATAAATATATGTACATGTGAAGATTCGTTGTTTATTGGTTATAAAAAAATCAAATGGCAAATATTTCATGCAAATTTAGGATGTGACAGTTATCAATACATTAATTAATATACAATATGTTAGTACAAATAATTAAGTAATCTTGAAAGGCTATTATATTTTTTTTTTCTTTGATGCCTTACATCGCAGGAAGACGTCAAAGCAAAAATGTTAAATAGCCTTCCAAGACGTCATAATTATTCGGACTAACAATATGTAGGGTATATATAATTAGGTCTTGTAATAGGCCATCAAAAACCTTCTGAATGCCACACATGTTAGGGTTTAACAGTAAGTTAATGAACAGGGGTGGGTCCAGCCACTTAAAAGGGCAGATTCAAGCTATAGTACCTCTATATGCACCCTTTAAAATTGCCTTTTTAAATGCATTGATCTTCCAAAAAAGGGGGGTCCCAATCACAGGAACAATTTTTTAACAAGCCTGGGACCATTATACTAGTATAATTGTCCCTGAAAAAGCCCACGTACATTCTAACTTAGCCTTTGAACAGAATACTATGCACGAGTGTGGTGATAAAGAACGTCGATTCATACATTTATGCACACATATACCATATATGCACATTTTTCCTTTGAAGTCCGAAATCTTGGATCCATGATTATTCTAATAGACATGTTTTAAAATATTATTATTTTTACTCACCAATTGCAATTTCCAGCTCAGCTTATATTGTACTGTAGTGTCCCTTCTATCATGTCTACGATTTAGTGTAAAATAATTTTGCCAAAGCGACGTTTAGCCGACATGAATACAACAAAAATAAAGGAGGTACGGTAACGTTAAATCGTTTACGGGTCAAGAATTATTATCCGTTTTTGATAGTACTTCTCAGATTTGATAAATTACCATCGGAAAATGTCCCTTATGTAGCTACTTCATAAAAAGAAAGATACTATAGTTTATTTTAATCAAACTTTTTACAGGAAGTAATAAAAATGAATAAGAGTTATCTCTCTTTGCCAAGTCAATTTTTGGGAAATGCCTATTTGTTACTATATAAAGATCCTTCAATAACGTCCTTAAAATAGCATCCAATCAAAAAGTGTAATATTTACAATTTAGGTGAAGGTCTCCAGGTGAACATTTTATGAAGAAAACAAGATTTTAGTGAATTTGATTTTTTTCCTGAAGTAGCTACATTAACCTAATGATTCCTTAATGGCCGGACCTAAGTATAATTCAAATTAAACCAGCTTTATTATGCTCCATACATGTTATATATGTAACTCAATCATTAAATTGACTTCAGGTACACCGACGTTACAAACCTTTTTTTAACGAAGGCTTCTGGTATGTAAAAAAAGTTATAAAAGGCTCTTGAATTATAGACGCAATACAAAAAAAAAGATGGAAAGTCAAGCGCACAAGTCTGGCAAAAATGAACAAACAATGTCTTGACAATGAACGAAAAACGGCAAAGACATATACAAGTTATAGTTTTTCCATACCTCAAATTTACAATAACAATTTATATAGGTAACATTAAAAGTTAATTCATAATGCATATGCATTTATAATATTTAATAAAAATAGTAAGTCTACATAAAAAAATGAATTAAACATATTAAGATCACGTTTTCAAGTGTTCACGGCCGACATCCATAACTTTTCATATTTTAAGGGTATTAAATGATCTGTTACGTCAAGGTGACAATTTTTTCACGACGGCACCAGACTGTAATTACATAAACATTTATTTGCAATCACTTGTAAACCATTAAATATAAAGTTTCAGGTGCTTATTCAATAAATTATCAATATTATTTCGGCACTAAATCTGTTGGTTTTTTTTAATTCAATTCGCAGCGGTTTGTGCAGCAGTATGACTTTGGGCTGATAATATCAAAAAGATAGGAAGAAGTAAGAATTAAAATTGATTATTTTTTTTATTTAATTAACATGATTAAGTTGACGTGGTAGACTTTCAGTTATTATAAACTGTCTTCTTTGTAATTTTTCTTTTATTCTTAAAAGGGGATCAACCCCTGATAATCACTTGGAAAGTTTCACTCGTTTTTTGTCTAAGTTATTAAAATCTAAACACGACTGGACACGGTCTGACAACATCTAAACATGTTGTATCCATGGTCTGTATTGGTCTGACATGGTCTTAACGGGTCTAAACAGCTCGCTAGAAGATTCAGTCTTGTTTATCTTGACATGCCGTAACGGACTGATTTATCTGATGAGACTATCGATCGGAACGGCGCCTGAACGGTCTTAAAAATCGTAACGTTTTTATTTAGCAGTAAATCCAGTCAATTAAGATATGATCAGACAGAAATGACTGTTTCAGACAGAAATCGTGCTACTAGTGTATATTTATATGCCTTTTTTGGTTCGTTGTTACATATTGGTTTATTAGTATAATGATTGAGATTAAAACACCTTTTTGATCGCTATACCCCTGATTTTTACATTTCTACTTGTTATATCTGATTGTTTAATATACTGTCCTACACGTAAGATGTTTAGCTAGCTACAAAACTAGGTTTAATCAACCATTTATTGTATTAGAAAATGACTGTGCCAAGTCAGGAATATGACAGATGATATTCATTCGTTTGATGTGTTTGATTTTTGATTTTGAAATTTGGTCGATGCTTGTGGTACATAACTTCTAGATCGTACGGCAAAAGGAAGTCTAAAGGTAAGTCGACTTTCAATAAACTTTGGATCCTGATATCCTTTTTTTTAAAGTAGGGCACGTCACGCCAACTGACACACTTCATTGTAATCTGTATCACGTTTTCTTATATATACACATTGCAAAATTTCTAATTCTCAAGGAACTAATACATTTAATTCCTCTATTTTCATTTAGATATTTAAATAGATGAATTTCGCATAAACGTTTATTTTTGTCATGTTAGTGAATACTAAATTCCAACAAACTATATTAATTCTAACACGTTTTTCTCAGAATCAAGCCGGATTTGTGTAGGTGGCAACATTTACTGGTATAATTGTTTTCCTCAATCTATGTGAAGTCTTGTTTGAAACAACACCAACACTCCAGCGTGTTACTTTCACTGTTGAATAAACAAATTCAGAAATAGTTTGTATAAAAAGGAGTATAAATATAGGATAGAAGTAAGATAAAAACTTTTTGATTTCATACAGTTATCTATTTTGTTCTTAATCACAATTCTTAAAGTGTATTTCACCTTGACCATCAAATATCATTGAATAACCGTGAAGATATATCACCTAATGATACAGGATGTGATTTCCATTCTGAAGTTTTCAATAACAACTGATAGCAAAAACTTTTTTTGTGTCTAAAGTTTCATGAACATATAAATAAAAAAACACTACACACTACCGCGACACGACCTAAAAAATCGCTGTATACATGTATCGAAGATACCAGTTTAATTTTGTTTTCTCTTTCTCACTAAACATTACACAGTATAACAGTATAAAAATCATCGGGACGCTCATTGTAAAACAATTCTAACGAGAAAACTTACGCCCTAATAGGTTTATGTACAAAATAATGAACGGAAAACAAATATGTAACACATAAACAAACGACAACCACTGAATTTCAGGCTCCTGACTTGGGATAGGAACATATAAAATATGGCGGGGTTAAATATGTTATAGAAGGCACCAAATCTTCTTCTAACCTGGGACAGTGGTGAAACAGAACAACATAAAAACTTATTATACAAATCAGTTGAATGAGGTTTAACTACGTTGCAGTAGTTGTTGCCAACTTGAATGCCACAATAGCTTACAAATGTGTCTGATAGTACTGAATTGATGGATTGTCCGAGTAGAACTTAATTTATTGATACTGAACGTCCTAAGACTTTTAAGATGATATTAAGATCGAAATGACACTAACATTTATAAGTTGATATATCACTTACTGCAGCAGACAACTAATTCTCGTGATCATTATATTAAAAAGAAGATGTGGTATGATTGCCAATGAGACAACCGTTCACAAGAGATCAAAATGACACAAAAATTAACAACTATAGGTCACCGTACGGCCTTCAACAATTAGCAATTCCCATACCGCATAGTCAGCTATAAAAGTCCCGAAATAACCACGTAAAACAATTCAAACGAGAAAACTAACGGCCTTATTTATGTTTTTAGTATGGGAGACGACAAGAGTGATAAATGTCACGGATTACTACCAGATAAATCCATTCATGGTTCTTCTGCATATGGCCACCAAAAGACGGGGTCACAAGGAAGTTTGACAACTGCTTTATTGTTTTCAAATGTTACTTTAATAAAAACCTTGTCAAAAAAAGAAGATTGTTCGGATAATGCTGGCTGTATCCTTGGTATAGTACTTGCAGGACTGTCTATGGGGTTACAAATTGCAATTGGAATTATGCTTATAGTCATTGCACATTATGAATATTCAATAACATCGAGGTCAGAAGACGCAGACACGCAATCTATGGAAGACAACGGTCAAAGTGAAATACATGAACAGTCGCAACTTGAAATTAAGAGAAAGAAAAAGCGGAAAAGAACAAGATATCAAAGATTAAATACAGGAATACTTGTCATAAGCTTTGTCATAGTCGTTCTAAACATAGTTCTAAATGGATTGGCATTATCGTAAGCAGTTATGAACACAATCGTAATACATAAACATACATACATATATATTTATAAATAAATACATGCCTAAAAATGTTTCTTTGCAAAAATCATGAGTGTTATACAAACATATGTTATATCATATTGATATATTTACGCGTATATATATTGAATGTCATTGTTTTAATCACAGCTGTTTATTCGCATTCGGATTAAAGTTTATATTTACAATTTAACGATGTAAACGGAAATAAAGAATGCGACTATAGTAAATATCGTCGATTATCAATACTTAATTTGATTTATTGATTAACAAAATTTAGAATATCCTCAGAGTAAATAACTTATATTTTTTACAGTATGATAATAGCATTAAATTACGTATTTTTTTTCTTTTTTCGAAATAGTTTATAGAGGGGTAATATTAAAATATACCACATGTTTTCAGCTATTATCACATACCTTTTTGTAATGTTATGATATGACATTCCGGCGTTATTTGGCAAAGGAGTAGGTCCGGTAAGGGCCGGTTTTGGCCTCAAATTTCAAGTTCATCTAACTAAAGATTTTGAACACTTTTTAAACACTTTAATGTCTATTTCAATTGTTTCAATTATTTTTTGTGAAACATTTTAACTGATTCACTCATTAAAAACGCTCCGATTCTAGCTTAAATATGAAAAATCTATCAAATATGCAAAAAACTGTCACTTTTCATATGGTTTTTGTCAAAAATGAAAGTGGCCGCATCCGTGTTCATCCTCGACCTTTATATATGTTATGTATTATCATTAAACACAACTTACATTTCAATATCAAGAATGAACACGAATGCGCCCACTTTCATTTGAGACGGAAACCGTCTAAAATTTAACTAAAGTTCGTTCTTATGTTGTACTGTTATTCCACTGCCCCAGGTTAGTGGGAGGGTTGGGATCCCGCTTACATGTTTAACCCCGCCACATAATTTATGTTTGTGTCGGTCTCAAGTCAGGAGCCTGTAATTCAGTGGTTGTCGTTTGTTTATTTGTAACATATTTGTTTTTCGTTCATTTGTTTATATTTGCTGACATGAGGTGTCATTGATATGGTTATAATTATAAATTTACTGTATACAAAATTTTTGGAATTTTTTTTGGCTTTTCTACCTCAGGCATAGATTACCTTAGTTGTATTTGGCAAAACTTTTAGGAATTTTGTTTCTCAATGCTCTTCAACTTCGTACTTTTTTGGCATTTTTAATTTTTTTTGGATTCGATCGTCACTGATGAGTTTTTTGTTGGACGAAACGCGCTTATGGCTTATATACTAAATTTAGTCCTGGTATCTATGATGAGTTTATTTATATAAATAATTAGTCCGTTTGTTTTCTCGTTTGAATTGTTTTACATTGTCTTATCGGGGTCTTTTATAGCTGACTATGCGGTATGGGCTTTGCTCGTTGTTGAAGGCTGTACGGTGACCTATAGTTGTTAATGTCTGTGTAATTTTGGTCTCTTGTGGACAGTTGTCTCATTGGTAATCGTAATCATACCACATCTTCTTCTGTATACACTTGAAAAAGAAAAACGATCTAATCACTCGAAAACCACGATCCTAAATAGACACTTAACCTACCGTGTTGATAGTTAACAAGCTGATTTTAATTTAATAGCTATATCTTTAAATTTATAGCTTAAATTTATTTCAAAATGATTTTTAAATTTTACGTTTCACATCATATATTGGTATTAAACCAAAATTGTTATATGAAATTATGTATGTAGAAGGCATTACAGTGTGTCGAAAAAAATATTCATTCTGATATTAGTATATCATGCAAATTCTAGGTATTCATTACGGATTTGAGTAGGCATGATTTTTTCGAGTATCAAACATAAAAAAAAGTGGAATCACAATCCTTCTGTTGTTTATAATATAATGAAATGTGTTATTCCTCCCCTTGATCATGTTTATCGTTGTTTTGAATATCATTAATTTTGTACCAACTGGGTTATAATAACTGTATACGGGCGATGTAGTTAGAAGCTATGAACCTGAACTATTTTACCTTTTCCACGAATACAGTTACGTGTGTTACATATAGTTGGAATCAGTTAGAACCTCCATTAAGATATGTCAAAATTACACTCAAAATATATTATGACAGTTGTAGTATACATTTTATTATATCTCTAACACAGTTTTTTTACATAAGGTTTCTTTGAAACCATATAGAACATGTTATGGCAGTTCTACCCTAGGCCAATTATGATAGTATTACTTTAGAAGTTTGTTTTACATTTCTACCTTGGAATAGTAGTTTATTACTACAAAAATGTATATGACATAGCTGTTCCTGATTTTTTTTTAACCATAGATAGCTCCTTCCTAATCCCACGAAAAACGATTTCCATCCAGGAAGTACAAATTTTTGCAGGATTTTGATGTCGAATACTGCATTTTGTTATCACACAATCATCGATGAAAGCAGAACAAATAATCAGTCAAAGAAAACAGTGTTCTAAAGAGTTATTAATTAAAAGTGTATATGAAACTCAAGCCTCTAGTTCACGTATTGTCAGAAAGGAAGTCTGTCTGTTTACATTTTTGATCATATAAACTCGAAAACAAGCTAAGTGGTCACACTTGAAAAAAAAAAACCAACGATCCAATCACTCGAAAAACACAATCCTAAACAGACACTATACCAACCGTGTTAATAGTTAACAAGATGATTTGAATTTAAGAGCTACAACTTCTGTTACTTTAATGTATTTCAAAGTGATGTTTAAATGTTACAGTTCACTTCATATCTTCGTATTAAATCATAACTGAAATAATATTAAATTATATATGTAGAAGGCATTACAGTGTGTCGAAAAAAGAATTCATATGATATTTATATAGCATGCCAATTCTAGGTATTCATAACGGATTTGTTTGGGTTTGAATATTTCCAATTTGAAACTAATAAAAAGAAACGTGGTATCTTAGGGAGAGATATTATGGAAATCATTGTGCAAATCGTGATACAAAGCATGCAATTGGGTATAAAGGTTAACTAAATGATAATTAAAATAAATCAGATGATGGCCATCAAAAATGTTTTACTTTTCTACCCTAGGCTAATTATAATAGTATTACTTTAGAAGTTTGTTTTACTTTTCTACCCTAGGCTAATTATAACAGTATAACTTTAATTAGTAGTTTGTTTTACTTTTCTACCCCAGGCTAATTATAAAAGTATTACTTTAGAAGTTTGTTTAACTTTTCTACCCTAGGCTAATTATAATAGTATTACTTTAGAAGTTTGTTTTACTTTTCTACCCTAGGCTAATTATAATAGTATTACTTTAGAAGTTTGTTATACTTTTCTACTCTAGGTTAATTATAACAGTATTACATTAGAAGTTTGTTTTACTTTTCTACCCTAGGCTAATTATAATAGTATTACTTTAGAAGTTTGTTTTACTTTTCTACCCTAGGCTAATTATAATAGTACTACTTTAGAAGTTTGTTTTACTTTTCTACCCTAGGCTAATTATAATAGTATTACTTTAGAAGTTTGTTTTACTTTTCTACCCTAGGCTAATTATAATAGTAATACTTTAGAAGTTTGTTTTACTTTTCTACCCTAGGCTAATTATATTAGTATTACTTTAGAAGTTTGTTTTACTTTTCTACCCTAGGCTTATTATAATAGTACTACTTTAGAAGTTTGTTTTACTTGTCTACCCTAGGCTTATTATAATAGTACTACTTTAGAAGTTTGTTTTACTTTTCCACCCTAGGTTTATTATAATAGTACTACTTTAGAAGTTTGTTTTACTTTTGTTCCCAAGGCTAATTATAATAGTATTATTTTAGAAGTTTGGTTTACTTTTCTACCTTAGGCTAATTATGATAGTACTACTTTAGAAGTTTGTTTTACTTTTCTTCCCTAGGCTAATTATTATAGTATTACTTTAGAAGTTTGTTTTACTTTTCTACCCTAGGCTAATTATAATAGTACTACTTTAGAAGTTTGTTTTACTTTTCTACCCAAGGCTAATTATAATAGTACTACTTTAGAAGTTTGTTTTACTTTTCTACCCTAGGCTAATTATAATAGTATTACTTTAGAAGTTTGTTTTACTTTTCTACCCTAGGCTAATTATAATAGTACTACTTTAGAAGTTTGTCTTACTTTTCTAGCCTAGGCTAATTATAATAGTATTACTTTAGAAATCTGTTTTACTTTTCTACCCTAGAATAGTAGTTTATTACTACAAAAATGTATATGACATAGCCATTCTAGATTTTTTTAAGCATAGACAGCTCCTTTCTTATCCCTCGAAAAACGATTTCCATCCAGGAAGTACAAATTTTTGTAGGATTTTGATGTCGAATACTGCATTTTGTTATTATACAATCATCGATGAAAGAAGAGCAAATGATCAGTCAAGGAAAACAGTGTTCTAAAGAGTTATTAATTAAAAGAGTACGTGAAACTCAAGCCTCTAGTTCACGTATTGTCAGAAAGGAAGTCTGTCTGTTTACATTTTTGATCATATTCACTCGAAAACAAGTGGTCACACTTGAATAAAAACCAACAACGATCTAATCACTCGAAAACCTCATTCCTAAACAGACACTATACCAACCATGTTTATAGTTAACAAGATGATTTGAATTTAAACGCTACAACTTTTGTTACTTTAATGTATTTCAAAGTGACGTTTAAATGGTACAGTTCACTTCATATCTTCGTATTAAATCATAAATGAAGTAATATAAAATTATATATGTAGAAGGCATTACAGTGTGTCGAAAAAATAATTCATTCTGATATTTATATAGCATGCCAATTCTAGGTATTCATAACGGATTTGTGTGGGTATGAATATTTCCAATTTTAAACTTAAGAAAAAGAAGAGTGGTATCTCAATCCTTCTGTTGTTTATCATATAATGAAATTTGTTATCCCTACACTTTATCGCTATTTTAAAAATCATTAATCTGGTACCAACTCGGGTTGACTAACTATATAAGGGCAATAAAGTTAGAATCTATGTTTATTGATGCAACTTATTTAGCGATAGGTCTTTCCACAGAAAAGTGGAAAGACCTATTGGTTTTCTTCCGATTTTTTTTTTTCTTCCACCTAATTTTGTTCTTGCGATAAAAATTTGTTTCGCAATATGTCGCTTAGATATTTGGTATATTATATCGAACAGTTTATGCGCCTTTGAAATTTACCCTGCGCAACTAAATAATTTTTTTTGTAGGTGTTATCTCGCCGAACACTGTTTTTCTGTGCCCGCATCTCCTCCGTAACCGTATAAGAAAGCGAAAATTTATTTTATAAAATTGCTTGTTATATCCCTTGCATGATTTGTTCTATTTGACCGAAGCGATATGAACAGTCCATATGAGAGTTATTTCCCCTTAAATCATCCGTTCAATTCTTTAGATAACATATTTTACCTCATATGTATACATGATAAAGCCATGACAAATTTTACAATAGGTTTCAAACCATTTAACCTTGAAAAATAAAACCGGAAATGACCTTGTGTGAACTAGAAGTAGCAATATTTGTCCTTTTTTTAAAATAAAAGTATATACAACCAGATATTTTGGGAATTAGTGTCAAGTAAATATTCAAATAGTATCGGAAGTAAGATTTTCAAACCGGGGGTAACAAATTATCTCCCTTATTCAAAAACATATTGTATAGAAACCATATATTTTTGGAATCAGCGTACAATAAGCTATCATTTGACGATTACAATGACATTTCAAACCTAATCTTACTGCTTTCATATCAAAATACAGGGTTTTTGGTGGAAAGACCTTCAATTGTTCTCTGAACAATTGGTTTTTAATTTACAATATATTTGTTTAATCAATTACCGATACAAACACATAATGTGTGGGTCTTTCTTTCACGTTAAACCCTGATATAATTCATACGTCGGATGGTATGCTATATATACTTCGAATACTTTTTTTTTCTCTATGCAACATAACATGTCGATGAAACACATTATGAAAGCATTGCCCATATATGAATGACACGTACTTTTAATTACAAAAATAACAATATCCATATCCTACACGTAGACACTGATATTTACGATCAAACATTTCAGATCGAGATTTGTTAAATTTTGGAAGGTATTAATTTTAAATTCCATAACAAATAGTTGGATGTGGCAATGCTTAACTGTTGGATATGAGAATATCTGATTAAGGAAAAGTTAATACCTTTACAATGTCATTTTATTGTACTCCGTTATTTCCCATGACACTATTGCTATGGTTTTTAACTTGGATATTGCAGCTATTCTAAATCAAATCTTCTTTGGGGTTATAAAGGTCCATAGAATGTGTTAACTAAGAGATACAGGTACTGCAAATTGAGAAATAATTTTGGACAATAAATCCGAGATTTATCATTGTGATTTCAAATTCCCGTTTGATCAATGCATACCTACCTCTGGTGAGTCGAGCTTGGTTAATTCGAGTACTCGGTTAAGTCGAGTAAATGTTATTGTCCTGTCGATATTAAAAAAATGCAAATTGATCCCGATGTCTCGAAGTTTGAATGTACGAATTTTCAAGAATTCAGACCTAATGTTGAAAAATCAAATAATCAAATAAAATGTTTGTTAATGTAACCTTATCATTTTCAAAAGAGATTAAAGTTGAGTAAACAGGTGTTTTTGTACAGAAATTAATACTGGTACAATGTATCTATGATGAGTTTATTTGTATAACAGTTAAATTTACATGTTTATCATATTTAGGGTTGCCGGCGATTAACACCTTTGTTGATCGTTCAAGCAGGACGTTAGTATGTTAAATGTCCAAAGCCAAGATTAAATTAATCCTGAGAATCAAACTCATTAATTACCATAAATAAAAGGTTAAAGACAATTTTTATAAATTCATGATAACTTAATGTAAAGCAAACGACCTCTTCAGATATTATTAAAACTTATTCTGTTCCGCGAGGGATTTCATAATATATAGTGTTTACCTTTGTAAATATTTGTGTGTACTATTGATTTTATTTGTGATTGATTTGTATTTGTACTCTTGTGTATAAAAACTATACAAAAAAAACCAAAATGGAGATTGAAAACTCAACGATAATGGTCATATAGTCAAATTCACATTGTTCAAAGTATCTAGTTTAAACTTATCTCATACCGTATTCCATGCATTCCAAATTTATGACGACACACTTGACTTCGGACGAGTCAAAATTCGAATAAATCAAATAATTTTGTCCGGTACCTTTGACTTCGACATATCATGGTTCGATTCTATAGTATATTCGTTTAAGAAATCATAATGCCAGTTCTTATCATTAATGATAAATAGAATTGAGTAATGAATATTTAGATTGAATATATTATATTTTAAGTTTTGCTAAAGTTTATTGCAATTATTTGAAGAACATTAAACCTGTTATACATGTACTATTACCTGAATGAGTATACTGGTAGCAATCTCGTATATAACGTTTTCTAGAGGAGAAGTTATACATACTTGATTAAGATTAAGATTAATATTACAGATAATTTCAGTTTAAAAAACAACTACTACAATAATGTTAGATGACAAATCGTTATACCTAAATAAATGTCTAAATGATTATCCGGATACAAAAGTACATGCATATCTAATAGAAGCTTTAGAATGTTCAGTGATTGTCGTTTGTTTGTGTAAGTGTATCTCGTTTCTCGTTTTCTTATATAGATTAGATCGTGGGTTTTCCCGTTTGAATAGTTTTTACACTAGTACGTTTGAGAGCTTGCTGTTCGGTGTGAGCCAAGACTGCGTGTTAAAGGTCGTTCATGTACTTTGACCTATAATGATTAACGTTGTACAAATTGTGACGTCGACGGGAAGTTGTCTCATTGGCAATTGTACCACATCTTCATATATCTATGAACATAATGATATGCTTCGATTTATTCTAGTGTATTTGCGTCCAGTTGTGTGTGGGTATGACTACTTAGAAGTGTGTTTTATTACATTCAGAAATGCTGTCAAAGTAGCTACTTATCTTATATGAAACTTAAACATTCAATAAAAGTGTACAATGTACAACATCACTGACCAAAAACAATCAAACAATCATACAAATAAATATGACAATGACGCCGTGTATTATCGGTGATTGTGAATACACAAACACAAATGCCAACACAAACCTTTTTTTTTATTAAATTTATGTTTTGAGGGTAATTTGATATATTTGAAAGCAAAGCGACTTTTAAACAACATATTGTTCCTAATTAACACATGTCCTAGTGCAATTCAGATTACTATGACAATTTGTTGACGTACTTTACTCTCTTAAAACTTTCACAACTTTCCAATCCCATTGAGTTTCGTCTAATTTTGAAGGTGAATGATAAGATAGTTGTACAAATATCAAGTTACATGATTTTCTAATATGTTCTATCAACACATTAACATGTGGCACAGAATGATACTTTACTTAAAACTGGATATTTGCATGTACATTGTATTAAACATTCATTGAAGTTTGATGTAGTAAGCATCATATGACTTTTACATATTCCAGAAATGATCCTTGTTACATGTAACACTGGTTTCCTGTGAATTAAAAAAAAAAATGAGATCAAAGTGTACTTACTATCATGGCTAATTCTCAATACACAAAAAATGATTTAATTGCATACTTCATTCAATATAAGACTGTAAACTTGACATTTAAAGATAAATTTGTACGCGAAAAACACCCCAAAAAAACCCAAACATATTCGGTTTCAAACGAAAGACTTTACAAGTCATATTCATATCATTTGATCAAAAAGCCCATTTAATCAGATCTTCAAATTTCTTCTTACTTCATTGTCGAGGTTTATTTGAGGGTTGAGCGTTTTCAAACACATGTAATCGATCCTGCCAAATGTACCTTGTTGTCTATCATATTATTGTTTCTTATATCATTGTGTCATACATTATTATGTTGTTCTTTTCTTTTGAAACGTTTTACATTCTAGGATGTCGGGTTTGCTATAGCTCACTATGCAATTGGGGTTTGTTCATTGTTAATTGCCTTATGATGAACTATATCTGCTAACAGCATCTCAACTGTGTTCTGTGATATCAATGATTACGTGTGAGTGTGTAGTTCTTTCACTCATTATATTTCATTTATATGGGTCTGCAAGATTTCCTACTTAACAACAGTATGATTCAGTATTAAATTAGGAAGAACGTTTATTTTCTAAATGACTATCAGCAAACTTGCTTATTCGTTGTGTTTGTACTTTGGTGTTTGCGGTCTGTCATATCGTTTTTGTGGAGCTTTTCATGATATTTTTTTTTATTAAATGTTTTCATTGAAACGCACCTGAGGTGTATTATAAGATTCATTTTCCGATGAAAAGAAGAATTAAACAAAAAAAAACTCGTGTAATGATGACATCAACATATATCTGTTTCTTGTTAGGCACTGCGTGATCAGTAATTGTCGAGTAAAATGTCTAAATGTTTTCTGTGATTTAACAATGTGTTGTCAAGAGTTGAATTGTTCATGGCCTCTGTAGATTTCACTCAGAGTTATATATAGTCGTGACCTTTAGGCATATTGTACATACATATGTCAACAAATGTTGAAGACGGGCTTCAAAGTTATTGTGAAACTGCCTATTCTAGAGATGGCGTGAATCAGATGTGGATACTTAAAAAATCCAAAGATCTTTTAGAGTACATACAATCTAACTCTCTTTCATCTTGTAACAGTATTAAAACATTTGACTTTTCTACTCTTTACACAAGTATTCCACATTCAAAACTAAAAGACAAATTGAAAGAGTTGGTATTACTTTGCTTCATAAAAAGGAATGGCCAACGTAGATACAAGTATCTTGTCTTAGGGAGTGATAAATCATACTTTTTAAAGAATCACTCTGATTCAAACAAACAATTCTCTGAAACCGATATTATCAAGATGCTTGATTTCTTGATTGACAACATATTTGTAACGTTCGGAGGACGTGTTTTTCAACAGACTGTCGGCATCCCAATGGGAACAAATTGTGCCCCTCTACTTGCCGACTTGTTTCTTTATTATTATGAGGCTGACTTTATGCAGGAACTTCTTAGGAAGAAATATAAGAAGTTAGCAATATCCTTTAACTCTACTTTCCGCTATATAGATGACGTTCTTTCACTAAACAATTCAAAATTTGGTGACTATGTGGAACGCATCTATCCCATCGAATTGGAGATAAAGGATACTACAGATACAGTTAAGTCGGCTTCATATCTTGACTTACATCTAGAAATTGACAATGAGGGTCGGTTGAAAACAAAACTTTACGACAAAAGAGATGATTTCAGCTTTCCAATTGTGAACTTTCCATTTCTAAGTAGCAACATTCCAGCAGTACCTGCATACGGGGTATATATCTCCCAATTGATATGATATTCCCGTGCTTGCATTTCCTATCATGATTTTCTTGATAGAGGGTTACTGCTCACAAGGAAGCTATTAAACCATAGTTCCAAATAGTGAAGTTAAAATCATCCCTTCGTAAATTTTACGGACGCCATCACGAGTTGGTTGATCGTTATGGAATAACCGTTTCACAAATGATATCGGATATGTTCCTTACGTCGTAACTACAATCTCCTTTCCTTTCATGAATGTGACCTACCGAATTAGACTATTTACCGGATTTGTAATCACATAAAAAACACGACGGGTGCCAAATGTGGAGCAGGATCTGCTTACCCTTCCGGAGCACCTGAGATTACCCCTAGTTTTTGGTGGGGTTCGTGTTGTTTATTCTTTAGTTTTCTATGTTGTGTCATGTGTACTATTGTTTTTCTGTTTGTCTTTTTCATTTTAGCCATGGCGTTGTCAGTTTGTTTTAGATTTATGAGTTTGACTGTCCCTTTGGTATCTTTCGTCCCTCTTACGATTCTGAATATAAAGTTATAACATGTAAACAACACTTTCAATTGAATCTAAAATGTTACTATAGATAAGGTTCCTACATAAACATGACAGGACATTAATGTTGTAGACAAAAAAAAAAAAAAAAAACTTTTGTGAAAGTTCAATGTTGTATGAGTTTTTAAAATGATGAAGATACTACACACCAATCTCGTTTTATTTTGTAAGTATTAATTAGTGTGACCATGTTTTATACAGTTTGATTTTAAAAGTAAATTTAAAAATGTCTTTGGATATTTATTAGTTACTTAGAATCATAGCTAACCTTCTTTCGTTGCTATTCGATAAACCATAAAATTGTAAATATTCATTGTATCTTGCATGTCTTGTTTATATATAACTAGAACATATTTAGAATACGATTTTTAAAGATCAATTTCGTTTTAAAAAGGTTTGTAAATATTTTACATGTTTAAGATCGTAAACAAGATAGATCTAGTTCGAGGGATCCCAATTCTTTGTAGGTCAATCAAACATAAAAAAATATCCAGATACATGATATGCCTTGCTTGAGTAGGTGTGAAAGTACAGATCTGTTTTTCTAAATATAGACACAAATTATTAGAAATTAAAATATGTTTCATTTCTTTTCCCGGTATCTATTACGGATGTGTGTGGGAATGAATATTTGCAAGGAGTATGACATATAAAAATACGAATGCCGTAAATATGCTTATGTCGCTTTAGAATAGATCATACATTCATCAAGGTTGAAAAAAGACATACATTTATTCCTTTGTCAGTTATATATTGCACGTTTTAATTTAATTTGGGCATCTTGTTTTATAATTAGTAAAACAAAAATTGTCTGAAACTTTTTTTTTTAAACAACATTGTTACGTAGGACAAGAACATGCAGCTTATTTTTTTTAACTTTAGATATAGATGTGTTGTGCAGGTGAATAATTTGACCTTACTGAATACGTGTTCCTATGACCTTCGGTTTGTCATTTATCTGGAGATGGGTTACGCATGTTTTCAGCATGTCAGCATTGTAAGTGAACTACGGATGAACCGTTTAGTTGGCTAATTTGGTCATCAAAAAATCAATCTAATAAAGGTAAAAATCCCGATAAACTTATTTTTCAACCTACTATATAGATCGAAGCAGACCTGGAAAAATCCAATTGCACGTGTTTGAATTTAAAATGTATGTTTTTTTTTCTGGGTTACAGTCGACAGTCTGCAGATGTCAACTTGATGGATAATTTGGTGACATCTAGATTAACAAAAGCAGGAAATGTTGATACATATTGTCTAGCCAAACTGATAACGTTGTTAAATGCATAATGTACCTTGCTAGCTTTTTTTTTGCTAAATAATTAAGATCACAATAACAGTTGATCACCGCCGTGTCCAGGGGTTTAAACCGACATACGTATCTGTTAAAATGGATAATGGGTTACATCATGTACATGTAGCTGTTGAATATCTAGGTGCCGCTTTTTGTGTAAGTGAGAAATGAATATTTAACTTTTCCTTTTAGAAAACAACAACATGCTTTTATGCAATAAATGCACACTTAAAAATAACACCGAATATCGAGTTTTGATAAACGATTACGACAGCAACCGCTACTTGGAGAGTGGTGAGTCTCAAGATAACTATCTGTAAATAGTTACCAAAGGCACCAGGACCATAATCCAGCACGCCAGACGCGCGCCTCGTCCACACAAGACTCATCAGTGACGCTCATATGAAAATATTCATAAAGCCAAACAAGTACATAGTTGAAGAGCATTGAGGATCCAAAATTCCAAAAAGTTGTGCCAAATACGGCTAAGGTAATCTATGCCTGGGATAAGAAAATCCTTAGTTTTTCGATAATTCAAAGTTTTGTAACAGGAAATTTATTAAAATGACCACATTATTGATATTCATGTCAACACCGAAGAGTTGACTACTGGCTGTAACCTGGTTTCAGCGTCGATCTCTTTATGAAAATATCAAAACGAAAAACAGTAACGATTTCTGTCCCATCAAGCAAATTTCAGATCCAGACGCACAACATTAGTATTATCTTCAAAGATTATAATGTAACGGTTGTATATGGTTTCTCGAAGTTCCAATTCCGTTAAAATCACCCTGGTGGCTAAGAAGAAACAACAGGAACAAAAGTGGTGACAACGAATAGCTGGAAAGAAATGCAGGAAATTGGAACAGAATGTGAAGCAAGTGTTAGTGGATTGATAGAAGCAATACTGTTGAGTCGAGATGATGAATACGAAAGACAAAGCAATCAGTCACTTGAGCGTAAATTTAAGAAAACATGCTACCTCTGGCAAGAGGTGATCGTCATCAAAACAAACATAGCAGCACCTCATGACGAGTTAATTGTCCCTACATCCCATAAAGAAATGACAACAAGTGCAATCCAACCAGGGGAGATGCGTATAAATTGTAAAGGAGATACAACTGTTAAACAGCTAGCAATAAATGCTGTTATTGGATGTAAAAAGAAATGTGTTTGTGCTTCTCTACCTTATAATATTTTGTATTTTGCAGATAAAATAAAAACACATGTTAAATGAAATGCTTTTCGGCATAAACATTCAATTTGTATCGACATTATTCTAATGTATTTACAAATGTATTAATTATTTGCAACATTATCATGACAAATGCACATGACGTAAACTATTGTTCATCACTTATCTGGCGTAACAAAGGGATGTAATACATGTGGCACATTATATTTTTCACTAAATATAATTTCTTTCGTTTGAACGTAGTGAATAAGAGTGAAATTATTTTCTCTTGTTTGTTCATGATGTATGTAGGTGTCGTGCTTATCGCACGGTCATTTTTCCCGCCAAAACGGGGTTTTGGTCATTCAGCACGACAGCGCCGAACCGTCAACACACATTTATCTAAAGTTTAATTTTTAAGTAAGTTGGTAAATTTTTTGTAATGTCGGACCCTGAAGAGATGGAAACCCCAGAACAGGAGGTGTCTCTTAGAGACGTTATGAAAGCTGTTAAAACCCAGGGTGAATTTAACGAAAACTTAGGAAAGACATTTCCGAATTAAAACATGAAGTTCACGGGTCTACCGTTGCAGTTGCTTCCCAGGTTAAAAAGTTAAAAACTGAATCTCAATATATTTGGAAATATGAGGGAAATAAGGTTCAATTTCTACTAAATACTGAATTTTTAGAAGACCTGACACAAGCTATTTGGGCCATTGATAATTCAAAGACCGACTACGCACGGGAAACTATTACTGAAGTAATTGACAAGATTAAAAGACGAAATAAACTTGTTAAGATTGCCGATAGTAGTGAAGGGGGTTGGGAGACTGTTAGGCAATATGAAAGTAATCCAGTGGCCAGTAACTCCGACGATGAGAACAAAATTAATAAAGCTGAGAATAGGGCGATACGTAAACGTAATGCAAAAGGAAAAAAGTCTGCTTCTAAGAAGGCTAATTATTCTGCTCCCAGTACTCCTTCTCAATTTGTTGATACTTTCCAAACAAAAAATCAGCCCTTTCGTGAACCCCAGTCATGGTACAATGGTCAAGCCTTGTACAAAAATCAACCCAGCACGAGCGGATATCAACGACAAAATAGACAAGGAGCATGTTATGGTTGTGGATCGTTCCAGCACTGGAGAAGCCAGTGTCCCTTCAATCCCAGACCTATCCAGCCAAAATCGAAATAGTACAGACTTTATAAAAGATGAGTATAATTGTAACATAGATTATTTAATTGAAAATAATACAACTAAAGTATCTTCGATAAGTGACTCGGATAATCTCACTAATGATTACTACGAGTATGAACAGGGACAGGCACATATTATTGTGAATGACAGGCTTAAAAGTCACTATTCTTTTTGGAAAGATATTGGTTGTTATGATTATATTTTAGATACTATTTTGAATGGTTACAAAATTCCTTTTTACAGTACCCCTCCTTCTGTATGCTTAAAAAACAATCGATCGGCAATCATCCATAGCGAGTTTGTTACCGAAGCTATACATGATCTTCTTATAAGGGGTTTGATTGAGGAATGTGAATTTCAACCTCGTGTTGTAAATCCTCTTACAGTTTCAGCGTCGGACGGTAGGAAAAAACGCCTTATTTTAGACCTCCGTCATGTTAACAAACATCTTTGGAAATCAAGTGTAAAATTTGAAGATGTTCGCATAGCCATGCAGTTTATCACAAACAATTCTTTTTGTTTCCAGTTTGATATTGTGTCGGCATATCACCATGTTAATATTTTTATGCCACATACAGAATTTTTAGGGTTTTCCTGGAGGCATAAAAACACCGAAAAATGGTATAAGTTTTTGGTTCTCCCGTTTGGACTTTCGTCAGCATGTTATATATTTACTAAGATCACAAGACCACTTATAAAAAAGTGGAGGGGTGAAGGTAAGCAAGTTTTAATGTACCTAGATGATGGTTTAGGCACTCATACGGACGAAGAAACTTGCAAAACTATGTCCAATCAAGTGAGACAAGATTTAATTCAGAGTGGATTTGTTCCTAAAAATGAAAAATCTAAATGGTCACCTATGAAACTTTTGGTATTTTTGGGTTATTCAATTGACACAAACCGTGGCACTATAACCATTCCGAACGAAAGAGTTCAAAAGGTTTTAAAAACTATTGCTGACGTTGAATACTATGTATCTAAACATGGCAAAGTCCATGCACGATTGGTTGCTTCTTTAGTGGGACAAATAGTGTCCATGTCATACGTCATTGGTAACGTTGCTTATATCATGTCTAAACATTTAAGCATTGATATTTTAAGTCTGACTTCGTGGAATAGTTGTATTGTTTTATCAACAGAAAGCTTGATACAAATTAAATTTTGGAGAGAAAATTTAGAACACGTAAATGTTAAAAAGTTTTCTTCAGATGTGTCATGTCAATCTGTAGTTTATAGTGATGCAAGCAATACAGGATATGGTGGCTATGTTGTAGAAACACCTTTTAATATAGCACATGGTATGTGGTCCGAATGTGAGGCTTCAAAGAGTTCTACGTGGAAAGAGCTAAATGCTGTTAGAAATATTCTATTATCTATGATCAATGTATTAAAAGATAAACGAATTAAATGGTTCAGTGATAACCAGAATGTAGTAACTATTGTGGAAAAAGGTAGTATGAAACCTGAGTTACAGGATATTGCTATGTGCATTTTTGAGAATTGTTTGATACATAATATATCTATCGATGTAGTTTGGGTTCCTAGAACCTTGAATGAGAAAGCGGATTTCATCAGTCGTATTATTGATTATGACGATTGGGGTATTGACGAACAGTTATTTATGTATGTAGATTCCCTATGGGGACCTCATGAGATAGACTGGTTTGCAACTGATGACAATCATAAGTTAACGGTATTTTATTCCCGTTATTGGACGGTGAACTCGATGGGTATCGATGCATTTACTATTAACTGGCAAGGTGCCAATGGTTGGTTTGTACCACCTGTATGTTTAGTGTCTAAAGTAATAAGTTACATGAGGCAATGTTTTGCTCATGGGACACTTGTTTTACCTTGATGGAAGTCGGCAAGCTTTTGGCCGATGCTATGTCCTACGGGTGAAGGGTTCATTAAAGAGGTGAAAGGCTGTATAGATTTACCTACTAACAAGAAATTCTATACTTCTGGTAAAGGGAATAAATCAGTATTTGGAAATATTGATTTACCCTTCAGGGTGTTGGCTTTGAGACTTGATTTTGAACCTTTTTAACAACTAATATAAAAGTTCTTGAGTTGGTGGCGGTAATGTTACAGTAGGCCTGAGGGGCTGTGGTGGTGGTTTAATCTTAAGTGAAATGCGAGACGAGTTATATGAACATTAGATTGTGAAATTGTTTATATACAAATTGTATGTGCTTTGTACATTATGTTTTAATGTGATTTTTATTTTTACATATGTTTTTGCAGGCTTTCCAAAGCGATCTGTTGGAATTACCTGATACTTTGATTGAGAAAATCCATTTACTTCCTGATCTGTTAACCGAAAGTAAATCTAACAACACCGTTCAAAATTATTATTATGGTTTTTTGAGATGGAAAAAATGGGCTTTATCTAATGGAATATCTAGTGAATTTATTTTACCGGCCAAACCAATACATGTGGCTATATATTTAGCATGTTTAGTGCAACAAAATCGTACGCCCAGTCCTATCAATCAAGCGTTTTATAGTATTAGATGGGCACATAAAATTATTAGTGTTATTTCTCCTACAGATTCTGATTTAGTGAAAAATATTCTTGAAGGAGCAAAGAGACGTCTATCTGTTCCGATTAAAAAGAAAGAACCGATCACTCCAGATATGCTTTCACAGATGTTCGACAGGTTATATTGTGAAAATAATCTTTACAACCAGCGTACTATTTCCGCTTGTTTGTTATCTTATTCTGGTTTTTTACGTGTTTCTGAATTGCTGAATTTGAAAACCTGTGATATTCAATTTTTTCTAAGTCATATGTCAGTATTCATACAGAAAAGTAAAACGGATATTTACAGAGATGGTGATCGAATAATCATTGCGAGAACCGGGAATAAATTATGTCCTGTGAAGAACTTTGAGAGTTTTTTAGAATGGAGCAATAATCCACTTGATACTGATGTTTTCGTATTTCGTAATTTGACAAAAACCAAGGAAAATTATGTGTTCCGAAAAGAAAACAAACCTCTTTCTTATACAAGAATGCGAGAGCTATTTATAGAAGCATTTTCTCCGATTGTGCCAAATATAAAATCTTTTGGCCTTCACAGTCTAAGGTCTGGTGGAGCTTCTGCAGCTTGTAATTTTGGTATTTCTGATAGACTTTTCAAAAGGCATGGACGTTGGAGGTCGGAGACAGCAAAAGACGGTTACGTTAAGGACTCGTTTTCGGACAGAATGTTAGTTTCACAAAATTTGGGTCTTTAGTATATTTTTTTTTCAAAATTATATTATTAGTCCTTTTTTACATATTGTCCCTTTCTTTGGTTCAGCAGCGGCGTTGTCGTGTGGCTTTGCACTTTATTTATGAGTTTATTGTTTTCTTCATACTGTTTAGCAGTATGTCATTTACAATTTCATCAATACGAAGTATTTGTGGTATATGGTATATGAGACCAATACGAAGTATTTGTTGTATATGGTATATGAGACGGCATTGAGTAGTAATTCTGTTTTTTTGAATACAGAATGAAGTTTGTGACAAGAGAAATATAATTTCTTTCGTTTGAACGTAGTGAATAAGAGTGAAATTATTTTCTCTTGTTTGTTCATGATGTATGTAGGTGTCGTGCTTATCGCACGGTCATTTTTCCCGCCAAAACGGGGTTTTGGTCATTCAGCACGACAGCGCCGAACCGTCAACACACATTTATCTAAAGTTTAATTTTTAAGTAAGTTGGTAAATTTTTATTTATAAGTCCCCCTTTTTATCGTAATTATATGATTGATAGGACTGGAGGGTAGTTTTTTATGTTTGGAAAAATTATAAATTATATTGTTGAAATGTTGTATTGTGTATACAAGTTATATGAATTGTTTTCATATCTTTAATAAACTGAGCAGCGGCGTTGTCGTGTGGCTTTGCACTTTATTTATGAGTTTATTGTTTTCTTCATACTGTTTAGCAGTATGTCATTTACAATTTCATCAATACGAAGTATTTGTGGTATATGGTATATGAGACCAATACGAAGTATTTGTGGTATATGGTATATGAGACGGCATTGAGTAGTAATTCTGTTTTTTTTTTGAATACAGAATGAAGTTTGTGACAAGAGAAATACATATATTTTCTTCAGAAAGATGACAAATTGTGTTAAAACATAAGAAATTGTGATTCTACAAATTTTGTTTTAAACATATTTAAGCAAATATATAATGTGTGTGTAAATGTATTGATAATCGTTACTAATTGCGTATTCACAGTCAGATCAAATTGAAACTGATGCATGCTTTTAGATATGCATTTCTTTTATGATCTGCAGTTCATAACAGGTCAATGGTAGTTTTGTTATAGAATTACGAGTAGTATGACAACTATATAGTTTAGTAAATGTAATTTTAATCTGCACATGGTTCACTTGTTTGTCATAAACGGTTCATTTGCATGGAATTATTCCATGGGTCGGGTTACAACATAATGGTTCAATGATTATTTCAATTTCTAAGAAATGATGAGGAAGAGGTTATCGATGTTTGGTCTAAAGTTGGATTTTAATCGTCCAAATATTGGTAGGATTACACTGACCGTTGACTTTGTCGTCTACAAAAGATCATCAGTGACGCTCGAATCAATAAATGTTAAAAAAAAAAGCAAAACAGAGTACGAAGTTAAAGAGCATTTAGGACCAAAAATTCTTATAAGCTTTGCCAAATACAGTTAAAGTAACCTATTCCTCAGGTAGCGGTGGCATTGACCCAGTGGTTGTAAATAAACTCATCATAGATACTAGGATTGAAATGTTATATTTGCGCCAGACATGCGTTTTGTCTACTACATTTTGTCTACTACATGTACTAAAGACTCATCAGTGACGCTTGAATACAAGCATGTTAAAAAGGCCAAACAAAGTATGAAGTTGACGAGCATAAAGGACCAAAAGTTCCTAAAAGATTTGCCCAATACAGTTAAGGTAATCCAGTCCTGAGGTAGAAAAGCCTTAATAATTAAAAACTTGAAAGATTTGTTAACACTTAATTCATGATTATGAACATATCAATGATATCTCAAGTCAACACAGAATTGCTGACTACTGGGCTGGTGATACTAACGCCAAACATTTATGAACTAAAATAAAAAAATCTCAACCCTCGCCATCAACCTCTAGCCAATGAAGAACAAAGAAAAACATAGACAAATATTGTCCTGTCTTCATGTACCTATATTGCTTTTGATATCATTTCTTAAATTCTCCAGACATAAAATCTTATACAAAAATTCATCCTAAAATAGTTAACATACTTTCAACCAAGCATAAAATTACCGCGATTTCGCTTTTAAGTCCAACAGGACTTCCGGTTTTAAACTTGCACATACATTTTATTAGAGTACTCGGAGACATGACAATAATTATAGCGTTGATAGAGACTTTCTGAATCTATATAATACAACAGTGATCGCCTATGAGAAGAACCTTGAAGTTGATAGTTAATATCAAATACACTTTATTTATAGTATACCTATTGTAAACTAAAAACGCGAAAATAATAGAATTTAGCATAAAAAAACTTTGGAAATATGGGAGAGGGCTTAAACTGTTTCCAAGTACCTATGAATTTTGATACCTTTTCTTAAATTCTCCAGACATGAAATCTTTTATTGAAATTCTCCAGACACAAAATCTTTTACAAAAATTCTCCCTACAGCAGTTTACATACTTTCAAACAAGCTCACAATGCCCGCGTTTCTCGGGTGTGTTCTAATATAAGGTAATACACAGATGAGTTGATAACCACGAAATATAATATCTAAGACTATGCAAGTTTTCCTAAACCCCAAACAATTGGTACCGACGATTATAAATGTATCAGCAGTCTCAGAAAACAATAAACAACTTACATCTAACTTTAGAAGTTGTAAGAAGTTAGAAATTATTTGACTTGTAATAACTACAACAACCACCGCATTACCATTAACTTGGTACACAAACATGTATACACATAATTTGACAGTATTACAATTGTGACGCAAATTTCTGCATTAGATACTTTGATCATCTCGTGTTATTCATTCTTTTCGATTTTAATACCTTTAAGGAATACAATGTAGTGTTTATGATGTAAAGCATAATTCTGTTTTTAAGCATACATATTCTATTTGTATTTTACATTCAATGTATTAGTTGTGTCAATGACATAGCTAGTATACATATTTAAGCAAGTTAATGGACCGTGACTTATTTTTCTAAACAACACATGCAATGTATACATTTGAATTAAAATGCACGTTATACATGTTATAGATTTATCTTTGTATACATTATTATATGCAGTATAATTAATTCCAAACACAGGGACTTTTGAAAATTCATATTTTATTCATTGTTTTTATTTTATTCCATGCAGGCTAAGTTTTAGGCGACAAAACTGACACTGATATTTTTTTAATTAAAAGATTCCGAATATCTGGGACGCATATTCTCAGTACATGTACATAATGAGATATCACAATTTCTATAAATTAAAATTAGTTAATTTTATTTTGTATGAACGTATCATATTCTGCACAATTGAATTAACAAAAAGAGGTTCGTTTTTTGTTGTCTTTTATTTGAATATTCAACAATTCCTTTTGATAATTTTCTCCATTTGTTTTATCTGTGTCGTTAATACGTTTGATAACATTATTAACCTTAGAAAATTGAAGAAACGAGTTAAGAATTATACATATGAATATAGATATTTTAAGAAAAAAGAGAAAAAGATAAGAAGTTATAAAATATTTGAATAATCATATAGCTTGTATTTTTCCACACATGAATTTAGATTAATGATGGAGATAACGGGCAATAGATTCACTACGTTGTGAAGCTAAAATTGAGAATGGAAATGGGGAATGTGTCAAAGAGACAACAACCCGACCAAATAAAAAACAATAACATGCCATATAACTAAAGGAAATAGTGTTATACCATTGTTCACTACTCATTATGCTTGTCTAGTAGAAAAAGTGAGATATAAGCTTCACATTCAAACATTGTTTTGTAGTTGCCAATGGACGTTTTGGACCTGTCAATTAATAGATAACTAAAATCAGGGTACAACCGTTCAAATACAAAAACATAAGGAACGCTGACGTCACTTTTTGGTTGAAACTCACGACACGCAACATATTAAGTAAATGATAAACAAAAAAGACAAAACATGCTTCACTAATGGACAAAGAGCAGTATGATAATATTTCTAATCGACCACATTTTCGATGAGATTATAACTAGACTTTTTCAACAAATATCGGCATTCTACTGGAAACAAATTGTTCACCTTTCACTGCCAACCTTATTTACATTTTTTTATGAATCGGATTTCCTGCAGACATTTGCCAGAAGAGAAAATTATGAAGTCAGATCATCAAATTTGACATCCAGACATTTTATTGATAATTTAACAAGTAACAATCTAAAACCGGATGCAATAAATATATTCTTCAGGAATAGTAATTGTTTAAACACAATACCATGCTTCTTGTTTGTTCAACCCTTACTATTCATGCTATTTAGTCCATGTTTGTTAATATCCTTTTAATTTGGTTCGGTATTGATAAATTCCGGCATTGTGATTTTTTGCTATGGTGATTCTTGCTGCATGCGTGTGCGTAAAATTTGCCTTTATGCTTGTTCCATAGAGCCATTGATGTAATTTTTTATGTTTTGACTGCTGTACCCCAATACTTGACATGATATTTGAATAAAATGTTTTTAAAAGTTTATCTATGTCTCATACTTTTGATTTCACGTGCATTTATCATGTTTATAATTCTGTGTTTTAGATGAATTGGAAAGTAATCGTGATAAATATTGACTGTCATTTTAGCTACACAAATCAGATATAAGTCCGAAACAACCATTTTGATATTAACATCATTTGAAGCATTTAATTATTTTTTAATATAAGACATTACAATAATTTTTGCAAATTTTGTTTATCTTATGGTGTTTAATCTATTTTTATTCCCCACCTACGATAGTAGAGGGGCATTATGTTTTCTGGTCTGTGCCTCCGTTCGTCTGTGCGTCCGTTCGTCCGTCTGTGCGTCCGTCCGTTCGCTTCAGGTTAAAGTTTTTGGTCAAGGTAGTTTTTGAAGAAGTTGAAGTCCAATCAACTTGAAACTTAGTACACATGTTCCACATGATATGATCTTTCTAATTTTAATGCCAAATTATAGTTTTGACCCCAATTTCATGGTCAACTGAGCATAGAAAATTATAGTGCGAAGTTCAGGTTAAAGTTTTTGGTCAAGGTAGTTTTTAATGAAGTTAAAGTTACATCAACTTGAAACTTAGTACACATGTTCCCTATGATATGATCTTTCTAATTATAATTCCAAATTAAAGTTTTGACCCCAATTTCATGGTCCAATGAACATAGAAAATGATAGTGCGAGTAGGGCATCCGTGTACTATGGACACATTCTTGTTGATAATATAGTTGACCGGTCTTAATTAGTACTTACACATTCTGTCCGTTTGTCAATGTACTATGACCATGCCTGTTTTATTGTGTTTCATTTGTGATTATGTACTTTGTTTTATGGAGTATCTACTTGGCATTTTGTTTTTTGTTTTCCCTTTTCAGACTTATCCACCGTGGTCAATTTTCCATTTCTCAGTATCTTTTCAGACAGATCTGTAAGGTGTTAATGTGTATAAGGATGACACAACTAGGAAATCTGAACATAAACGGAACAACTACTAATTGACTACAAGCAATGGTCTCAAAAGCACTGAATAAATCAAAAGATAATCCTGCAAAGTAACCAAATTACTCAATATTTTTGTATGGTCTTTGACATGTTATCAGAGCTGTTAGTATAAAAAAAAGCCAAATACAAGTGTATTAAATGACAAATCGTAACACGGGACACTCTCTTTGTAAACGATAATTTATTTTTATGTGTAAAATTCATTGTTTCAAAAGTACGAATTTTATTTTAGTAAATCCATGATTTTTTCCTATTAAATGCTCTTTCTTCTTTGCTGCTCATCATTATGTTCATTTCGTGCCAACTTTTGCAGACTTAGGGCATATTATGTTAAATATCTCATCTTTTTTATTCTTTTGATTTGTGCATAACTACGCAAAGTGTTTAATAAGATGTGAGGTGTAACCTTTCCAAGCTTACAGTACATAGGATACAAACAAGCATCCAAATCAAACGTTATCTTCTATAATGTAGTTACATCATTAAAGATATAATGTCCTGCATATGCTATAACTGGTTTTGATATGACTTCATAATTTTAATAAATAATAATTCAAGTTTTTTTCCTGATGATTTGAAAATAATAAAAAATACAGAACCAACGTCTAGCTAGAACTTGGATGGTAAAGGTTAAATATATCAAATAGTCAATAATAAAATGGCTGATCATTTAAATACATTAGTCTGGAGAATAAACGACTTAAAATAGATAAATATTAACCAGTAAGTGTCACTTATGAATAGAGTACACACATAATAATATTCTTTTATGCCAATACAAAGAGCCTTCTTAAAACACACAATTAAACACGTTTACAGAGTTTAAACTTTGCAAATTACGTTCTTTTCAACACATCCTTTATCGATGGAGGAAGTATACATATTGGGTAAGTTATTCAACTTCAATTGTGCCTAACAAAGTCATATGAATATAGAAATGTTGAAAATGAAGTTAAAGAAATTGCAGAGGTTTGCCAGAAAAATTAATAACGTTATAATAATATTATGTAATACCATCTTTTAATGTAGCGTCCATAAAAACTTAAGAGGTTGAAAATCTTGTACATGTGTAAATCATAATAAAATTCGAGGTATGGATTGGTGTAAACTTTAAAGTAAACTGGGAATACTTATATTTTGTATTCTTATTAGTAACGGAAAATGCATTCGTTCTCAGCACTAACTGGTTCATCATTGTCTATGACAACAAATCCAGTTGTGACAAAGAATAATGATAACAATACAAAAACGTAATATGTAAAATCAAGGTAAAAGGTATTACATGTGTCAAAGTTTAAACCTTACAATATAATTGAGATTGGAAAAGGGGAATGTGTCAAAGAGACACCAATCGAACCAAACGACAGAAAAGGGTCAAAGGTCACCAATGGAAATGCATCCTTTTAGTTTCTTTTCATGCGCTTTTGCTTGATATTTTTCTCAGTCTCCAAATCACTGGTTTTAGTGAAAACCGAATATTTACTACTTAGCTTACTACAATGTGTTAATATGTCGTATCATCATATTAAAAAAGAATTTATGTGTAATTATTATCGTGCATATTCTGAATTTGAAAAATTACTTGACAAACATTGATTTCATTAGGTTTATACTCTTAAACCCTCGGATCGTCTCGTATAACATGCATAAACAAATATTGTTTTGTTATATATCAATCACAATTTCTCGTTGTTAAACATATTTCTTTGGCTTTTGTATGCAGCAATAACAATGTTTTTGACATTTCGATTTCGATTTGGTACGGCAATGATTAAGATCTTTTAAACAAATTTGTTAAATATGAATATTTGTATTCATTTTCGTAAATGCACGAGTCAATTTGGTTTATTTAAATTTTTCGACTTAATAGTCCATACTTGAATTTGTATTACATCTTGTTTTAACAAGACGACCTTGTTAAAACTTCCGCGTTATCTAAGGCACAAAACTAGTCTTTGTTACATTGTAAGCGTAACAGATGTATCATTTGAACTATCATTGTGGTGAAACCAAATATTTTATCACCTTTACACATTAGAATATGCATGCAACTCAGTATGGCTTTAATTTGTTTTGTGGATCAGAAAAAAAAACTTATCAGTGACCTGAAATAAGGCCAAAAGACCATTCAAATTACAAAGATAAAGCCCTCTGACTTTATTTTCAGTTTAATTAAGAGCTGTTTTTATTACAAAGTCTTCTTCGATAGTCCAACTTCATTTCCCAATTAAAATGATAATTACTTATTCCTATTTTAAGAGACACTTAAAACATCTTTGAGCCCCCCTTTTTTTTGGAAGTGTCATTTTTTTTTTCAGTCTTCATATCTCTGGTTTTAAGGTTTTAAAAGAAATTGACAAATTTACTGCTTCACTTACACCAATACAGAAGTACACATGATACACCATAAAAAAACAAAGACTAAGCAACGCAAACCCAAAACCTGGGGGTGATCGCAGGTGCTCTGGAAGATGCTCCACATGAGGCACCCGTCGTGTTGCTCATACATTGTTACATTTTTTTTTCAATATGATGCAGCGATTATATACATTTTTTTAACATCTGTGTTATATTTATATTATACTTCGTATAAAATCAACCTCAAATATTTTTCTTAAAATCTTATAACTTAACAGTGAATATTATAATTTGTTAATGTCATGCTTGTTAAAGAGAACACAGAACTAAAACTTCCGCATTATTAAAGTCACAAACATTTGTTTGTTACATTATCCATGTTTAATAGGAACACTCTAAAACACAATTGTGGTGAAACCGAATATGTTTATCAGCTTTTTACTTTAAACTTTAAAGAAAACTATTCATTTATGCATTACTTTGTTTCATGGGATAATCTGACAATAGAGAATATGTAATTTCTTAAACACGATATGTCCTTTTTTTAAATTTCAGTTGTATGTTTTATGAAATACGTTGTTGTTTAAATGTGTATTGCTGTATCACAACTTTTAATCTAGGGGCTTACATCTATTTGAGAACAAAGTACCACAATTAAACTCTTAATGGCTACGCATAAGGCTGTAAAATAATGAACGCCCGATTCCATGCGAGAAACGTTTTGTCATTACAAAAGATAGACGTTACGCTAGAATAAATAAAAAAAGAAAATAACGAAGTGGAAGAATTTTGATAACCCATACGTAAGTATTTTGATTCGATTTAGTATCTAAATAGATTAAATTTTGTCTGTTGTCGAACCTTATAATAAAAGAAAAATGCATCTATACTATTAGTTTCAGATGTTAATGATCAATTCATATTCGAAGAAATTCATTGATCAATGACCACAAATTGAAGAAATATTTGATAATATTCATTCATATCGTATTGGTCATGTTATTATAAAAAGTATCTTAGCAATCATTCAGCGCTATTTTCAATAATAAAACACAATTTGGATTTTATTAATTGTTGCTCTTTTTGATACATCAATGTTTTTGTTTAGAAAACAATATTCTCCTAGCTATTGTCTAAGAGCAAAACAGTCCATATGGCATTGAGAATTTAAAAAATATAAAGTTACGACTTAACGTGCTGTTGTCAATGAATCGATCATTCACAAGCCTTTAGAAACATGGGGAGCATGACAATTTGTTAAAAGTGAACGAATCTTCATGTCTTTTTAACATGACCAATATAATTAGAACACTTTATTCTAAATATAAAAACTATGATATTCGATCAATTAAATCTATTAAATTTACATGCAGATGGTCTCCGTCAAATTAGAATAATAGATTCATCTTGAGTTTAAAGGTTTTTTTCTCATGTTGATGCAATTTTTTATACGTTAATGGTAAATAATATTCGAGCGTACAGGCGATGAAATTATATAACATAGCAGATCAACACAAGTATGAATAGTATGACATGAAATTTGCCTTCACTTTGTAGTTATGGTGTGATATAGTTACCGGTGGTAGAATAACAAAAAGTGTCTTTTTAAAAACGATTCTATGTGAATGAACATTTTCTGTTTTCAAAATTAAAAAAACACCAGCAAATAATTGTTATCAACATAAACGTTCTTGCTCGTCATGCCGATGCATATAGTGACGACTTATAATTGATTAAACGCAGTTTATCTATACACTTGAGTGGCTTTGAACTACCTGTCAGTAGCTGACAGTATTCTCAGATATATATGTAGTGTCTTTTTGTTGTTGGTATGTACAAGTACCCGGCCTCGTCCATTTGTATATGCAGTACATTGTATTTGTATTTTTTTATCCATCTGATGAGTTTAGCCTTTTTAAACTGATTTTTATAGTTCGTTCTTATATTGTACTGTTACACCACTGTCCTAGATTAGGGAAGGGTTGGGATCCGGCTAACATGTTTAACCCCGCCACATTATGTATGTATGTGCCTCTCTAAATTCAGGAGCCTGTAATTCAGTGGTTTTCGTTTGTTTATATGTTACACTTTGTTTTTTGTTCATTTTTTATATAAACAAGGCCGTTAGTTTTCTCGTCTGAGTTGTTATACATTGTCATTTCGGGGCGTTTATAGCTGACTATTCGTTATAGGCTTTGCTCATTGTTGAAGACCGTACGGTGACCTATAGTAATTTCTGTGTCATTTGGTCTCTTGTGGAGAGTTGTCGCATTGTCAATCATATCGCATCTTCTTTTTTTTTTTATAAAGTTGTAAAAATAGCTGATTTACATGACGTGTGAAGTCATTTGACCAAGGAATTAAATAAAACTTTATGCTTAACAGCTTTTTAATCATTCAGCATATATTAAAAGTTGGTATTTTCGCATTCGTTTTTTTTTTTTTTGCCTATCAGCAAGATTTATTTAAAACTAAAACTGAAAAGTGAAATAAGTTTAAAGTTTAAAATCCCAGTTTTAAATGACAAGAAAAGTCAGAGAAGTCTGAAAAGAAACAAGGTGGCTGACGTTGAACCGTTTCATTATATTTCCAAACAAATTTTCTTAACTGAACAGTATTAATCGCAACAAATTAATTTGTTTGAAATTTGCTTAAAATGTTCAAAAATTCATAACCTATGGTATTCTTCACGGAAGAGTCTAATATTTGTCAAGGTGAAGGGGAAGTAAGAAATTGTAAAACAAACATGAAAACAGTACCCACATTACAGTTATGGTAAACATTGCCTTTATAAATAAAAATCTTTGTAAAAAGTGTTTTGAAGTATCGTTATTGTAATTTTACCCACCATTTTTTTCTTAAAATGTCCTGTACCAAGTCAGGAAAATGACCATTAATATATTATATACTGTTTGCCATTGAAAACGCTACACTTGTAAATTTCAAATATTTAAAAATATATAAGAATTTAAAAAAAATGATTACCTATATCGGTTTGAAAATGAATTGTCTTACTTCTTTTGACAACTTTACATTTAACAACCTAAGGCGTATTTGGCACAACTTTTTGGAATTTTGGATCCTCAATGCTCTTCAATTTTCTACTTGTTTGGCTTTATAAATATTTTGAGAGTCACTGATGAGTTTATTTAGACGAAACGCACATCTGGCGTACTAAATTATAATTCTGGTACCTTTAATAACTATTACGCTTGAATGATTCTAGAAAAAAGTACGTGCTTGGTTACAGAAAATGGGTAGAGTCGAGTGCACCCCTATTTCACGCAAGAGTGATTTTCTCATGTTTGTTTTGGAAAGCTTTGTGAGCCACTACAATAAACTAAGGCGTAGATGCCAAGACTTTCAGACTACCAGAGACATGAATTTGGGGCATGGTGCAAGGAGGCATTTCAAGCCGTGCAATTTCACGCAGAGCGCAGTGTTCGGCCTCAACAATTACCAGACTCATCAAAAGATTCAACCAAACTTGGTCTTTGAATGATAGGCCATGTACCGGAAGACACACTGCAACTACTGCAAAACAGGACTGATACATTCGTCTTCAACATCTGCGAGATCATTTGCGTACGGCTGTCCAAACAGCACCGGAGACTGTCGGTGTCCATAGGAGACAAATTGGAGCAAACACGGTAAGACGCCGTTTGCCCAGCAGTGGATTAAGGACATAGCGTCCTTTCCGTGGTAATATGCTGACAGCAGTTCGACGTCAAAATCGCATAAGATGGATACAACAATACAGGAGACTGATCGTTGGGGTGGTGGTAGTGTCCAGGTATGGGGAGTAGTATTGTTCAACCATAAAAATCCACTCAGCACTATCAATGATAATTATAACGCCCAACGTTTCATTGATGAAGTTTTACGGCCGACCGTTATACCGATTATGGCTAGATTAATCTTTTTCAATAAGATAACGCTCATGCACACTCCGCAAGACTCACAACTGCGTTCATCAATACCAACCATGTTCAGAAATTACCATGTTCAGTCTTGTCGCCGGATTTGAGTCCAATTGATCACTTATGGGATTAAATAGGACAAGCCGTAAGATGACGATAGCCTCCATCAGTAATGCTGCTTATAATTATCTAGACCTTTCAGAGGATGTTAGTTTAAAATGTTCAAGTTAAAAATAGATTGACTATTGTTTTTGGAAAAGGCATGTTGACATCTTTATTTAAATGATCCGACGTCTGATCAGGTCAATACCACGTCGTTGTAGAGATTGCGTTGCAGCACGCGGTGGACACATTCGTTATTGAGACTGTGAGTTAGTGAACTGTAACGTTGTGTTGCAACAACTCATTGCATTCGGATCGTGTTAATTAAACATTTTTGTTTGACTTTTATCTTTAGAAAAACACATAAACTGTCAATAGCAATTACTGTTAAGAAAAGTTTATTTTGTATAAAAATGTTATTGCGTTTTCAATGGCACTCCGTATAGTTCGTTTCTGTGTGTGTTACATTTTAGTGTATTGTTTCTGTTGTGTCGTAGTTCTCCTCTTATAATATTTGATGAGTTTTCCCCAGTGTTAGTCTGTAACCCGATTTTGGGTTTTTTTTCTAAATCGATTTATTAATTTCGAACAGCAGTATACTACTGTTGCCTTTTATTACATCTTATGTTTACGTATCAAAAATGATAAATACATTTAAACATTGTGCATTATTAAATAGATATCATTGGATCTCCTTGAACTGCTAGCCAAGGGCTGTAAAACAACCTTGAAGATTACAACACTGAACTTAACAAGTCTTGTTCTAGTATAGTTCTATCATGGTGAGGATGATTTGTGTGTTCACCTTGAATTTGGTCTACATTATACATTTAACTTTAGTTGGATCGTGTCCTACGCAATGTAACTGTGGATACGTTTCGAATAGCAAACTATCTCTATACTGTAGAGGACTTACGTATGTGCCAATGGACTTTCCAAATGATACGTATATAATGTGAGTAATTGTTTTTTTGAGAATTTAACATTTAGCTAAAACTACTTTAGTATTTGAATTATTGATGATGTATGCCAAAGTACAACAATATAATTTTAACTATGAAGGATAAAACAAGGTAACTTTTGACCCATACATGAACCTAAGCTATCTCAACTGAGACACACAGTCACATTTTTTCAAAATATCCAATTCGAGTAAGAGTTAAACATAAACATGAATTAAATTATCATATTTGACCTGTTCATGTTGTTGATAACATACTTTAAATTACTTTATTGTAAGGCACTTTTTCTACTATTCTTATAACTCAAATACATCAAAGTTTTATTTACAAAGACTACAGGCTTCACAAGGAAACAAGTGTTTGTGTTTTTTTTTCTCTCAATTAAACCTTTTATAAAGTATTGTGCAATTCTCAATTTAACTAGTGCTTTATCAGTATTGTTAGCATGTTCAAACAAAAAAATATGACTATTTCTAAAGCAATGTGTTTCTGGTTTTAAATCAAATATTGTGACTACATTGATGAAAACATGAAATAATACGTCGTGTGTGTTTGGAGCATTTCATCAGGTCAGATACTTAATGCAGAGAGGAGGAATTTATGCAACAGTCTTTCTTACTATTTTTTTACCGATCATTTCTGTAATCTTTCTCCTCAACAGAACTTTTAATTTACGATTCCACTATTATCAAACTGATATTCACAAATATGTGTGTCTCTCTCTTGTATATCAAGCTTGTTTCCTTTGTTTGAACGTAATCACTATTTCAGTAACAATAATACATGTAATAGGTACAACACATATTTAATAAATAACCTTCAAAAAGGTACATTCTGTTGTTGTCTGCTCTATGGTCGGGTTGTTGTCTCTTTGGCACATTCCCAATTTCCATTCTCAATTTCATGTTATGATATAAGTACATGCATTACATATATCGTACATGAAACAAACAAAATTGATAATAACTGTTCCTGATGCACTTCTGTTTATCATATACTTAGACTGAATAACATATGATTTGTACTGTATGATAATAGCATTAAATTAACGTAAACTCCATATTTTTCGAATTGGTGCTTAGCGGGCTCATATGAAAAGTTTATCACATGCTTCGATTGATATCACATGCCTTTCCGTAACGTTATTGTATGGCATTCCGGTGAAACTGGGCAAATTCCGGAAAAATCCATCTGAATGCTACGCTTTCAATGAAAAACATTACAAAGAAGAGTATAACACAATATTTGGATACTGAAAAGTATATTGCGTAAAATAATAAAAAAAACAGAAGAAAAATCATAACATGTCATGTTTTATATCTAATGTATTATCAGCCCTCTGTCAATATCAGCCCTCGAGCCAGGACTACATGCGATATGAAAAGGCAATGTAATAATCTGATATTATTCTACTTCTTCTAATACTTAAGTGCATAGAATATTTAAATGTAAATGGATACAAGGAATCGAAATAGTTACATAATTTATATGAGACTGTTATCATTGAAATAAGAAAAATAATAGTATGTTATCTAATTTTATATTGCATACCATATAACTTCATAACTTGTATTTATAAAGTATTTTTTTCCGATCACAGACATGTATTTCGGGTATTGTTCTTCATCAATAATTCTAAAGTGTTTGAATCTTGTCAATATCGATATGCATTTGATTGTTTTCATGAAGAAAAAAATGAATACGTTCAGTTGATGTATTATATTGTTATAATAACTGTACTAACACTTCTGTACAATGTATAATTAGAAGTCCCATTACTTGCTATTTTTAGAGATATGAATTACAACCAAATCATAACTATAGAAACTGAGGCATTTGTTAATCTGCAAAACCTTTATGAAATGTAAGTGTTTATTATTTGGCCATCCTACTTATAAATCCTTTCGTTATATCACGCTAATACACACATTTTTATTTGAAAATGTCGTTTTGTACTGAATACTGTAAATTCAGAAATTAATGCGTGCATTTATTATCGCGATTTTGTCATTTTAGACTATAATTTGATCTTAATTCATGCGATAATTACAGAAAAATCAAAATTGATTCAAAGAAAATAAATCAAAATGCGGGTTTTAATTATTGCGATTACAGTTGATCTTATGATTATTATGCAGTTGTACTGAGAAAAAAACCAATATGTTATCGAAGTATCAAATGACCACTTTAATGCATCTGTTCTTACGATCGTTAGTCTCAGTTTATAATCTTACAAATAAAAAAAAAAAAGAGCTAGCAAATATATTTTAAATGTAAAATGACATTTTTATACTACAACTCAGACAGAACCAAAGACTAATTTTGAGATTCAACCTTCAATTTTCGGTTCAAATGATAAGACAAAATGTAATAAAACATAACGGGGATCAGGAGCGCAAAACAACACTTTGGCAGTCGTCGGGTGCACTTATGGCGGAATGTGTGTAACTATGTCAACTTTGAAACAACAACTGTTTTTTGGAAGTACAAGAAATATAAATGAGACCCTCCGTCATATTTTTCTTCGGAATATCAAAGCTTGGTAAGAGGTTCACTAATAAAACAAGTCTTATTCTATTTAAGACATTCATTTGTTATCTTTTAATTTTTATTACAACATGGTGATAACGTTTTAAAAAAGAAAAACAGGATATCTTGTTTTGTTACTTTGATTAACTATGTACATTTCATTATATGTATATCACGACATAACCTCGATTATTTAGACATCTAGCCAAAAGCCATATACAACGCATTAAAGCTGGAGCATTTAAGAATTTAACCAGTTTGGATTTCATGTAAGAATTTATCTGTTACCATACTTAGTATATTTACTACCGATGGTAGTACATTCTGAGTAAACGTGTTTTTGGAAGTGCAATGCATATGCATACACATTTTGATGATACTTTTATAAGCATCCAGTAACAGTAAAAAAAAAGTAATAAACGATTGAATCAACACGTGATTACTCTAACGGCTTCCATGTTTTTTGTCTTTCTTATTTCATAATGAACGAATATATTAACTTTAATTCATTACTAATATTGTTGTTTCTACATTTTCCAACAATCTGCCTCCAAAAATGTACTCCCGTCGAATATCAAAATATACATTCCAACAAGACTTCCTTCAAACGCTTTGAGTACACACCCGTGGTAAAATATGTATATATTGCCAAGGCTGTTCCGATCGTACATACATGTATGCTTTTTTTGTAATGAGATAACCGACGTCATAGAACAATGACGTAAGAATATAAGCATTTTACAAGAAAATACATGAGTGTGTAACCGAAAATCATCACATCAAGGAAACGTTAAGAAACAATTCTTAAATGTGGTATGAGCCATTTTTTTAATATACATATAAGACATACAAGTACATTATCATTTAAATTCATCCAAACCTATCTAAAAACGTTATTGTAAATTGTTTAAGTATGTCATTTATTTGCTCCGTTCTTTTACGCCAATTTGATAGTGCGCTTAGTTATGGGAATTGCAAACATGTGCTTTCACCTAGACCGCTTCGAACCAAAAGAATTGTAGTATTTGTCCTATTAGAATCGAAATTATTCATAAAAAAAATCAACCAAATAAACTAAAAAATGTTATATCTTTTATTTGTGGACGCAATGTTTAAATGATATTTTAATTATCATCAGTGTTTATCATTCCTATTAAGAAAAACAAATATCCTTCTTCATATACATATACATGCATACCTCAAATCGCTATGGTGTTGCTGCTTTTGTTGCAAGGCATAATTCCAGATTTTGCTTATAAATATGCTGATCTATTTGTCGAGTTTGTTTGCATGAAATTCATAGATAATGATAACTGTAGTTACAAAAGTGAAGTATGAATACCATGTGACTGTTATATAAATATTTTCCAGAAACCTGTTTAGTAATCAAATAACTCAACTAGACGGGAATGCCTTCATAAATCTTCCAAAGTTTACACATATGTAAGCATATTCATTTTTTTCTGATCATGTCCTGTACCAAGTCAGGAACATGGCAGCTATTATCTAATACGTATAATAGTTCGTTTCTATGTATGTTGCATTGTCGTTTGTTTTCCGTTGTACTTCAGTGTTCTGTTGTTTTGTTGTTTTTTTACTTAAAGGCGATGTATTTCCCTCAGTTTTAGTTTTTCACCCGGATTATTTGTTTTCTGTCCATCGTTCATGTCTTTTGAATAGAAGTATACTTCTGTTGCCATTATTACGCTTATATGGATTCATTATATACCAAAACAACCTAACAACTACCAGTGAAATTTTCTGATTAAAACACAATTCCTAAACTTTATAAATAACCAGTATGGTGGATTTACATTTTTCACACTACCAATGTACATTATTTTTAATATTAAGATAATGATAATATTTGTATATTACCATTAAATATATCATTAGACTAATTCCGATACAATGAATACACACTTGGTGCTTTCACTATTCAAATAAAAATTTCTTTAATGGTTTTTCTCGAACGTTTCGCGCTATTGTTTTGCTTTATATTGTATCTACGCACGATTACATGCCGTTCATGATGTGTTGTAGACAAACAAGTGAATGTGATTCAAGAGTTGTTTTTTCTAACCTTTAACTATAATTGTCGTTTTTCGTAAACAAAATATAAAACTTATTGAATTTGATTCACTATAAAAAAAAAACAAAAAAAAAAAATGCCCGCACTCGTTGTTTAAGGGTCTTTATTTTTATCGAAAGTAAACCGTGCAAAATCTTTGTATAAAAGTGGCACCTAACATCCACGTATTCCAACATCAATATGAATTCCGATAGAAATAATTTCATTCGGAAGACTCCGTATACATACTATTAGTACTTTATTGTAATTTTATTACAAACTATTGATCACATGCTGCTACTATTCCTAGACTTGCAATTGCTTTACATCAATCCGACACCAATTTTGTATAAAAGTGACACCTAGTGTTGGAATACGTGGATGTTAGGATAGTGGCGGGCCTACAATACTTACATGCTTTCATAAATGTTATACATTTATCAGCAGCATATAAAACAAAAACAGCTGAAACACTAAATTAACTACATTTGAGCATAGGTCAACAAATGTTGTCGTTATTTTTGTGCAATATTTAAAGTTGTTATCTACATCCCTTGGATGGTGTAAACTTTCCACAAAGTGTATAGTATAATGAGGTATGACATATGATGCAATCGTATAAGGTGTATAGTGCCATAGTGTATAATGTAAGGGGATTGGTGAAATGGTGCATGATGAATGGTATGATTGCGTAACATGTATATAAAGTGTAATTATCAAAATCTAAAACTATGCAAAATATTGATAAGAACTTATTTTTAAATTCTATACATCAATTAACGGTATTGTGATCAAAATTTGTATTTTTAGATAAATAAATAATTTTGCAGTTGCACACTTTCTTTAAACCAAAAACTGCATAATGGGCAATTTCGGATGGTGTTGATAGAATGTGTTAGGTGTATAGTGTAAAGGTGTATTGAATATGGTGTAATGGCACAGGGTGTATTGTGTAATGGTGTACGGGGAATGTTATAATGGTGTAAATATCTCACACACAATCAACATGCGTATAATATCAATGACTGCCATTGTTCAATATTTGAATTATTAATCAGGTTTTGTCTAAATGTATTAACAGAGATCTGCATTATAACACAATCAACACCATATCAGCAGACACTTTTGTTGGACTGGAAAGCCTTAACAGCATGTATGTTGTCACTTAATACATAAAATAGTAATGAATTTGATGTATACACACATATAGAAAGTCCTACTGTGTTCTTTGACATGTTTAGTATTTGTTTAGGTTTTTAGTTATTTCTATTCATATATAAACAATATTGACCAGAATAAATTACTAAGATTACAATAAGGACAAGATATAACACAATTGAGAGAAGGCCAAAGAAGAAAAACGTGTTCATTAAGAAATCAACTTTTATTTCTGATGTTTATTCATTTTGTGATATAAAACTGAGGTTTAAAACCCTTCTGACCTTTAAAATGACCGGGGAACCGCTCATATCTCTTGTACAAACAATCAAAAATCGCAAATCATGTTGTCCTTTGGTAATTCATATTGTTATATCTTAAATGTATTAGATAAAGCTGCATTTAATGAAAACTTGTTATTATCTTATATTTTTGACCCCGTATGCAAACCATGCAGAGGTTTAAATCAGTGTGTGGTGAAACGGATTGAAAGCGGAGCATTTAGAGACCTGCCGAAATTGAACAAATTGTAAGATATCATGTACATCTATCAAAACTAGTTTAATTGATTATACATTTAGTTGAATATATTTGTATGTGTGCGTCTATGTTGGTTAAGACTGTCGCCAGAAACTCAATATGATAAAAATGAGCATTGTAATAAACATTATGTTTCTCTAATTATTGTGCCGTTTTCCCATTTTCTGACCAATATTGGCCCTCAATAGACGTTAAATTTTCTTATTTTTTACTAAATATTTTTTATTGTGACATCATGAAAAAGGCGACCATGCCTGATGACGTCACATCAAAAGTACACAACTTTTCTCAAATCTTTGAAAAGGAAGGATGAAAATCATTAAAGAAACCGATTCCACCCCTGTAACTCGTGTAAAGCGATATTTCTCCATTCTCGACAGTTCAATTTCAATTATTTGAAAAGCTCTGCAAGCCTCGCGTTTTAAATATTCAAATTTAACTGTCTCGAGTGGTGGAATATCGTAATACACTTGTTGCAGTTGTGGAATCTATACATACATTATCACCCTTTTATAAAAAAAAATTACATTCCTATCTTTAAAAAAAAAACTTTTTCATTATGAATGTGAATGACGTTAAATCAATTTGATATACAAAATGTGTTGCGTATTTCTGCACAGATTTGAAATAAGTTGTTTTTAATTTTTTAATAAAACATGTTGAAGTTGGATTTGTTGTTTATGTATGCTTTGTAATCACGATTAACGAGTGTGTTTAAAAATACTGCAATAGCTCTAAGTGTTTTGATGAAACACTGTAAACCATTTTTTCGAATGGAGACCTTTATTCACCTTATGTCCTTTCAAAACTACTTCCCGATGGTTTTATTTCCGCATATTTTAATTTCATTGAAGCATCCAAAGAATATATACAACTTATCCAATTACGTGTCGAGTTATATTAGATATAAGAAAATGTGGTATGAGTGCCAATGAGACAAATCTACATCCAAGTAAATATTTATAAAAGTCAACCATTATAGGTCACGGTAAGGCTTTCAACACGAAACCTTGGCTCATACCGAACAGCAAGCTATATAAGAAGCCCTGCAAAATACTAGTGTAAAACCAATCAAAATGGAAAACCATCGGTTTAATCTATATAAAAGCGAGAAACGAGAAACACGTATGAACTACATAAACAAACGACAACTACTGTACAACAGATTTCTAACTGGTGCAAACATTTGCAGCGGGATTACACGTTTTAATTATACCAAACATTCTCCCTTTTCTGAAACAATAGTACAATATCACAACATAGACAGACACACTATAAAATATTAATTGAAAGGCTTAACTCAATCAAATAAACACACAATTAACGAATAAACTTGATCTGTGATACCTATTTCAAATACATAGTTAATAAAAATTATAAGGACTAAATAATTACGGTCAAAAGTAAATAAACACGTTTTTACAAAGTTAAAGTATGATACCACTGTGAAATGTTAAACAATATTTAAAAAATCTTCATTTTTCAAAAAAACCTGCGTCATAATATACATAGGTTTTAAAATGAACATAATTTTGTAGTTAAGATATTCTTCTTCTTCTCTGTGTATATAACCTTCCGTTTAGGAATACCAAAAAATTTCTTTAATATCAATAAAACTAATCTAACACTTGCTTCGTATGGGGTGAATATCAACAATAAAACTATACAATTAGTGCTAGATAAAACGTCATGTACAGGTGAAAGAACAGTATCAAAGGAGAAATTAGATAATTTTGATGTTCATAGTACAAAGAAGTGAAACTTTGTAGTAAATCCAGATAATTAATTCTGGTATATAGACAAAATCCATGTTAACCTTCTTCTTCTTCTTCTTCTTTTTCTTCTTTTTCTTCTTATCTCCGTATAACCATCCTTTATAAGGATCACCACCATGAGTTATGACGTATAAAGAAAGTATTTGGAGCCTGTATCGGCACAGATTAATGTGAACATTTGCCTACCCTATTCCCCAGCCAGGCCGTGACGGATCTTATTACCAGAAAGTTAACCTTCCCTTAACATAATACAATATAACAAAAATAAAACAAACCAACTCACACACTTATGATTAGAGGAAAGCCGAAAATCCTACTAAAAAGGATATCGGAAAGAAACGACCGATCCATTAGGAGAACAGCAAGAACTCTCAGACTTCAAGAACATTAAATAACAAAAAAACATTACAAATAGTATCAATCCTTGAAGACTCGAACATAAACCACTCTAAAAATAAGTTGGTTTACGGCATTAATGTTTGCTTTATAGTTTATATCGTATTTCTTCACATGTTTCTAAAAAAAAACACTAGTTAACAGTAACAATACAGTATGTTAATGTGATAGATAATGCTGATTTAAAGTGTGTTTTTGTTGCATAACACACGGATGGGTAATCTTGACACAGACCAAAGGATATGCATTATCTGACTTATTAAAGTAAAAAACATGAATACTTGTGCATCGGAATGCAATAATATCAATTAATCTTTATTTACCGATCACATTAAATATATTGTTTTCAGGTATCTATTTTTAAATGGTATAACAGATATTGGTGCAAATGCTTTCCAAAATCTTTCCAGCTTAAAAACCATGTAAGCAAATGTATCAATGTTGTCATTACAAAATCAGACGCGTCACCACGTTAAAAAAGATATATATAAATATATAAAGAGAGATATAGATTAATCTCGTTCCTTTAAAATATTGCAATGCACTAAAAATTGATCACTTGTAATTGATATATAACAGAATGATCGGAACGAGTGCTACATTTGTCGTGCTTATTTACCAATATTACCTTGAAGTAAAACAATGATGTTGTTTTCATTAGTTGTTATCAACTTTAAACTAGAAGCAGTAACTTCAAATACTCGAAGAATTGTTCTAATTGTCTGTTTTGTTGTTGGGACTAGTGATGGGTATTTATACTGCACTCGTTCTATTTGAGCAGTCAAAATGCGTTGACTGTATATTTCTATGCCATATACAGTCACTGACCTGATATCACTTTTCCTCATGAATATTTAAATAGAAATTGTCGAAATTATATTTAATTATTCATACGACCTCTTCAACCTGTTCTTGTTTCCAATGTAAACAACGATGCGTTTAACGACTCAAACTTGTTTCTTTTGCAATTTTTGGGAAAACATATTTCACTTATTAATAATTTTTTTTGTTTGCAACCTGTGGCATCTTATGTACATATATATTAAATAGAATCCAAGTAAATACTAATATTTATCATACAACTCAAACGATCGAACTACAGTTACAGAATGATTATAATCCTAATAAAAGCCTTATTAAACTATGTGCAGATAATGAACCCGTGTGTGGTCGAAATGATAGATACATAGAAACTGTCACAGTATCAATTATCAGCGGATGTAACTGTTTATATTAATGTCACTACACAACCTATAAATCATTATGTTTTATGTTTATTGTTGATATTTTAGTCTGCAACGAATTCGTTCATCATTGATTGCGGTAATGATGTACATGTCATCGTGTTTTATATTTCTCCGCCTGTGTGATATGAGGCCTTTACAAAGGGGGATTTCCTCCAATATTTAAATCAAATAAATAACATTAACACAATAAACAGCAATTGAAAATGTTTTTTTAGATTGCAGTATAAAGACAATAATAGTGCATTGACTTGACATATCAACGATATAAGGATTCGGCCCGAAACGGGAAAAATGCTCGGCACAGCCTCGCATTTCCCCGTTTCTAAGCCTCATCCTTATATCGTTGATATGTCAAGCCAATGCACTATTATTGTCTATATACCCTAGCAACGTTCTGTCTCTGTGTTCTATTAAATTTACATTGTATCATTCTGATAAGGGTTTTTAATACCACTTACAGAGATTAGGAGAGACATGAGCGCTCACGAACATTTTCAAGCACGCCACATTCTTAATGTGCATGTCCGATGTCAGGAACCTGTAAATCGTTGTTGATTACGACCAGTTATATTTGTTTTTTGATCAATTGTTCTTTGTGTTACATATAATGCCGTTAGTTTTCTAAGGTGATATATTTTGTATTTTTTATGGCAAGAGCTGACTATAGGTATGTGTTATTCCTTATTGTTGAAGGCCATACGATTGTTTGTAATAAATCAAATCCATTGTCTTTTAACTTTGTTGAATACATGTGGTTGTCTCATTTGTAATCATACCACATCTACTGTGTGATATTCTTAGTACGTTGATCAACACACCATATCCTGTTAAATGATTGATATGGGATGGAATTGAGATTCCATACTTAAATGGAACATTAACAAACCGAGTACCAGGTGAGGAACCTTACAGTCGTATGATAATATAAAAGGAGTAACAATAAGTTACATGTGTGTTATATAGTTAATTAAATGGCTGAGTGTAATAATACAATTATTTTATACGATTTTTTTTAAATGCCTTTGTCTTATTAAAATCTTCTGAAATACGCTGCTATTGAGGTATTTTCTCTCGTAAGTGATTTTGCGAATACATTTCCGTATACAATAACTACGAAATATATCGCTACAACTTTGGCCATTGTATATCAGCAAAAAGAAAAAAAACATGATGAAAGAATTTGAACAATTTTGGTTGATTTGAAAAAGTTGATTCTAAAAAAAGCTCCATTTTACCAAAAGGTAAACAACTGCTACAGGTACGAACACGTTTAATTAACAAATGGTTACAAATTTAAAACACCGCATGAAAATGCACGCTTCTTAGAACGTGCTCCGTGATTATATATTGAATTTTTATCAATGCCAAACGTCGGTAACAAATAGCAAGACTTTGTTCCAATACTTCCAAAACAGAAATACTTGTCTTAAGACAACCATGAAGGCCTCAAACGTTCTATTGTCTTTACCCAGTAATGAACATGTTGTATACATTAATGTGTGAATTTCGTTTCAAGTAATAAAGATTTGAATTATCATTAAAAATAGTGGTTATTCTCATTTACACTTATAAAATGAATTGTTTCTTGTAGAGAGTTGTACCACAATTCTTTATCAGTTATTGGAAATACAACATTCTCTGGTTTACCGAATTTGCATACGCTGTAAGTACGAACATGCATGAACAAAACATGTGAATTTCGTTCTCAATTTTAATTTAAAAAACTCCATCTGTTATGTGTTAGAAATTCTCACCCTGGATGAGAGTGCCACAATAGGATTCAGATAATTGAATATAGATTTGGTTCAATTAGTTGCTTCTTCACGGTTTTAATTTATTCATATAACATGTATAACTGTTTTTTTTAAATCAATAACAGATTTTGAAAAAAAAAATGTCGAAAATTTACCCATAGTGTCCAAATCTATAAATGGTCTAGTTCGTCCTAGACAGTATATGTATGATCAAATGGTCCAACCGTACGCTTATGGTCGGACCATAAGAGTATATACATACTGTTCAAAATACTTTAATGGGCTTGAACATAACCACGGTTAAACGATGTCAAATGAACATCACTATCCAAAAAGGGGAACTTCACAATAGATAAAGAACAGTTATCCCCTTTGTCGTAAAATGGTTGCTTCTTGTTGTTATTCATTTGTAATTCAAAACACTTTTCATTACTTTATTGTTGATAATTTCTGCATTCAAGCAAATACAGATGTAATAACATTATGATGATTTGTTTAATTTCTTATCATTTCAGAGACCTAAAGTATAACAATATAGCAGAAATACAGCCTAATTCGTTTTCCCATTTAACAAATTTAGCTGTTTTGTAAGTTAAAAGACACTTTAAATCTAGTTGAGTACAACATACAATAAACATCCTGTTAGATGAAGGAGGAGTATCAAATTGTCAAAGGCTTGGGAAAACAGTGCAAAATTGGATTGAAAAACAGTTAATTGTAAATAGCGACATTGCAGTTCTAACTTATATCCCCAGCCTTATAACAAACAAAAATCCAAATAAGCAAACAAAAAGAGGTATATTACCAACTTTTTTTTCATGTGAACGACATATTTAACAGCAATGTCATTTTATTTATTTGCTGTATGCTTTGATAACTCATACTTATAAAAACGCACAACCTTACATGTATTATCTTAAATATTTTTTTTTTATTATTTTCTTGGTTTTTTAGTCACTATACTTCATTGCTCTTCGTTGGTTACATTGACGCCCGAAGTTCAGGTAGTTATCAAAACTAGATCGGAATGTATCTATTTCGATCACATTAATCCGGACACAGAATTTTTCTAATCCTGGCTTGCAGTTTGTATCCGATGGTAAGCGAGAGTGCGCGGAGAACACCAACTTCACAGTAAGAAAAACTAACAATTCTAGTCAATTAAGATTAAAGCGTTCGCAACTTAGAGGGACTGACATTTTTTTTGTGTTGTTTAAAAGGAATACTTTAGGATAAAATTCATTCTTACAGGAAATTATCGAACAATGAAATAAATGATGTGAAAAAGAACTATTTTAATTGTTTAGCCAATATACAAGAAATGTAAGTCAATCTTATACATTATACATATGTTTCTAGAATGTGTAAACACATGGTTAAATATTGCAGTTGAATAATGTGTTGAATAATATGCTGTGTGATTTTTCAAATAGTGGAAATAGTATATAAAAACAAATAAAGAGAAGACATTTATAAATCAATCTATAAAGTATCATACTTTTCCTAAATGGACTATCATGTATGTCAAACTTTAGACAAAAGTGTACTATTGACATTTTATTTTTTTAATTTGTTTTTTAAACTTTAAATATTTTATTTCTCTACTGGTTGTGAACAATGTCCCTTAGCGCTACAACAATGACGCTAAGGGTCCCCTTGTGTTATTAATTGATAATTAAACCAGGGGATTTGATTAGCAAAATAATCTAATATTTATGTTCTGTGTTAGTTGCATTTAACAGAGTATTCACACGAGCACACAGTACATATACATTATTCAGTGATCCTATAGAAACAATCATATAAGAAAGAAAACGAAAAAAAACCCGGATTTTGTTCATTATTTGTTTGCAAATTCAATATAAATACATGCATAGATTATCTTGAAGAGAAAAAAAAACAAAACACACGTTTCGTTCCCAAAATGAATATATTGTAATTCAATACACAGATCGGTGCAATCTTAAGTTATTAAAATGCAATTTAAAAAAATATATGCATACAGTTTAATATATACTTTACCTGCAGATTCATGGATGGAAATGAAATAACTTTTCTTGAGGAAGGTGTATTTCAGGATATGGAAAACCTTACTTTTCTGTAAGTCTTAATTTTGATAAAATTTTGATACTATTCATATAAAGACAGAGTGACGCAAAACAGTTTGTACTCATTGGTGTTTAAATCAGTATGCATTCACTAGGCGTGCTAGACACCACATTCATTTGCTATTCTGTTCAATTTATGTTTTTTGTTGTGAAGCAACGTCTAGTAATCGACTCACAATATTGAAGATATATTATACCAACCATGAATCATTAACCATCTTTTAAAATAGTAATATTCAACGTCATTATTCTACCTCAACGGTACCAAGCGTGTTGCAATCTCATAAAACTCGTCTCAAAGTCCAAACATTTACCGTTGATAACCTTTGGTGCAATGTGTAGGTTAAATAACACGCCAATGATTGGGAAATATAATCTCCAATCGAAAATTCTATGTAAATAATACACCTGATGTTATTTGTTACGGTATTGTTTTCGAAGAAAGGATCACAACAAAAACACTAGTTTGGTAAGGATATATGAACGAATACCAAAAGATGACATCAATAGACGAAACAATTAATGAAAATTGTGCCAGATGATGAATGTCTTGTAATACAATACACATTTTAACTTTTTTTCTACCTTTAATCTGTAATGGTGGTGTACCCAAGATATAACACCATGAATACTAGATTTGTAATAATCAAATCTTTCAAAAATTTGCAGTTGTCTGCAGTCCATTATCTTGTTTAAGAATGAAGAATATTTTGTGTTGTCCGTTTTATTGACAGATCAGTAGACTTACACTGTAACTGTAGCATACATTCATTTCGGAATTGGCTAACACTGGTTGGAAAGTATGAGACAACTATTAAATGTTTTGATATAGATGGTACTCTCCTGAAGAATTTGCCCTCCTGTTTTTTCGACAAATGCAATGGTAAAACTTACATATATTTTAGAATATATTTAGTTAATTGTATTCTACAATCAGCAGGTATATGAATTGAAACATAACAGGATACAAATACGAGCAACGTTTGTGTGTCTCCGTATCATATGATTAAAACTTTTCCTATAGTCATTGGCAACCTTAGAATAGATGATATAAAAGAAAAAATACGGTTACCTTCAAGCAACTTTGTTCGATGTTTAGGAGTATAGTAACGACGTAATTTTGTTTCTAAAATATTTTCTGACAAACAGTTCTTACCGTCAATAAAAAGACATACCTACTAGTGTCGATTAATGGCAACCGCTAAATTCACACCTACAGAGGTATATATATTTAATCTGGTAAAAAAAGTGGCAAAACAAATACTTTATATACAAAAATATGCACCGCTTTAGATATAAGCAAGTGTAAAAAGTTAATAGTCATTTAAATAATATACCGAAATTGAAAGTTTAACGCTGGTACGCATCCAGAACATGTGTTAATATATTTTATACAGGAACAGTGATATGTCCAAATGGAGAAGACACTAAGTGCACTGGTAAATACATTTAACTGTTGTCCAAATCCCTATTTACTATTTATTTTAGAAAAAAATGTTTTGTACATATGGATGTTGTTGTCTGAAAATGTTATAAGATGCGATATCAAGTGAAATAACTGAAAATAAAATATAAAATTAACCTGTGAAGTATGTGCTTGAACGTAGGAAAGTAATTTTTATATCACACAGTTGTATATTTGTGCACACCCAAAAAACAAGTAATAAATATGGAATACATCTAGGAAATTAGTCACCTTTTAGCAAATTATAAATATGCGATATATATATGTATTGTTACAATAAACATAATATGTGCATTTGTGATTGTTAGTTGTGAAGCTCTATGCTTTTTGTTTAATCAACTCATGCATAGTTGTTATAAAACACATGTGCTTAACTAACAATTAACGCTGCTTTTATATGTTGAAAGTATACTACCTGTTACGATTTACGCTGTTCATTTCATTGTGTTGTTTTTGTCGAATAGTCGGCCGGAAAAAATATTCAAAAACAAATATAACATAATTTTCACGGCTAAACAAGTAAAGCAAATATATGACAAACTAATGCAAATCTAATGCCAACTGAATACGTCTTATAATCATTGTTTTAAATGAAATTTATCTGTTTTTATTCATTGTGGTTTTTAAATACAATTGAAAAGTATTAACTAATCAGATAAACTGATAATGAATTTTAAATTCCAGTGTGATACATTTTTCGTGTTAACAGGTCATTCAATTACATAGAGGCTGTGTTTGTCTTTATGTGTATGTCTAGGAAATTCTTCCTGCATTTACAAACATCGAATCCATGAATACCAATATCTTGATTGATACAGTATTTTTTGAAATATGTAATTGATAAGCCTATATTTTCAATTTGTTTATTATCAGTATTTTTAATAAATAATTTACAATTTTCTTTTTTTTCTTTCAGTCTACAATGCTACTGTCGATGATTGTATAATTATATAACTGTCAAAGAGTCAAATGCCATGGCAAAATTTTAACCCGAAATAAAGACTATGACTTGTTTTCTGGTTTGATGTGATGTGTCCCTTCACATTTTTGTCACATCTAGACTGATCGTTACAATATGCAAATCTCCATAAAAAAGTTGGGATATTCATATTAATTGCTTATACAAATATTAAGAGAAGAAACACATTAACGCAATGTCTGATCGTATGTGAACAACATCGATATGTTTGATGAGAAATTTTCAAACAGTCCTTAATTTTTTTTAATAATCATAGTCATATAACGAAATGGATTTTAACAAATAGAATGAATGATTTAAGTATCTAAGAACAGATGACCTAAAACACATACATTTTGTAATGTACTCAAACCATCAAATACGTATCACTTTTAATCTGAAAATTAATAAACAAAACGGATGGCAGAAATCAGAAAATGTGTTTTTTTTAAATTATATTGATAAATAAATTGATGTCTTTATGGACACAACTATAACACAAAATGTACCGTTTATATTTTTCTTAAAGCAGTGCGAAAACTGCTAAGTTACACTATGTATTGGAGAGTTCTCATTTTGTGTTTGTTATAAGAGGTCCATAAGTTGAAATTAAAATTATCTTTTTACGGATCTTTTGTAGATCCTAGTTGTTTTATTTGAAGACCTGCAAATATTAGGACTTATATGATATATTTGGTAAGTAACGATATAAAACATTCACCTTTAATTCATTCAAAGGAACATGCAAATGTCATCAACACAATGACTTAAACATTTAAAGAAGGTAAATATCGAATCAGAGAGAAAGAAGTCATGATGTAACTGGATCTGAACATTCATTATCATCTACCAATAATATGTTTACGTCTGTGTAATTATTAACATAGGTATTACTTACCACGGTTAACCAGATGTGGAATATTTGTCTAACCAACATAAATCTAACTTCTTTGATTCATAATCTTCTTTCTTTTTGATATGTGTTCCCTATCTTAATGTTGACATTGGATAAGTTAACTTAATGCTATGTTATATAGTTCTCATTGTATATAATAACTGCTTCGTGTACGGGTCACCATAGATTATTCATTTTTGATTGGGTGTAAATGTTGTATTTGATTTGTTCAGTCTAAATTTTAAGTAGTCATGTAGTTTTTTTTCTAAATGGTTTAATTTCGACGTGTGAGTTTTGATTGTCAGTTCGGTATAATCTTGTTTAGTAATCCACACGACATTCTTCTGAATGTATATATATATATACACTATTGGTAAATTTTCTTTTTCATTACTATCATCGTTTTATTGTTTTACAATGAATTGTTATTTTGCTGCATACGGCAACTTTTTTGATGGTATTACAAATCCTACCGATATCAAACATGTTACTAAATGTTCATTGTATGTCAAAAGCAAAGCCACTGTGACAGTATTTATTTTCTTGTTTAACACAGATGACAAAATGCATCTAGCTGAAAACTAAATCAAGGAAATTATGTAAACGATGATCATGAGATGAGTTCACACAGACGTTTGGATACTGCCCTATTGATATCAAATGGAACATGATAGGAGATTAACGTAACAAAGAAGGTCGTTTGAATGGTTCTTGATGTACGTGTGATATTACATTACAGTTTGTATATTTCTTATAATCACTGAACATATTGATTGCACAATATATTCAGAAAACCATTGCAAAGAATTTTGGTCATAACTTTTATTTTGTCCCATGTTTAAAGATTCAGCAAATATCTTTGATGATGAACATGCATTACACGTCCTGTTCCCTTTGTTTTATTGGTTTTTTTGGGGGGTTTTTGGATATGTAAATATGTTGTGTCATGAGTTAATACTCTTAATACTTCTATTTTTAGAATGTTGAATTACAAGGCAAAGAGACAGACAAAACAAATGAGGGAAAACAGTACCGAAAAGTCGTCGAAATATTTGATAAAAGTGGATGGTACAAACATGCACCCATAAATAACTAGACAGTGGAATAAGACAATAGGTGTCGGAAACTTCATCCCATGCATAATGAAATGAACTGTTATTCATGCACGATCTGTTTGTTCCTCCATTATATATATGTAGATCAAGATGATATTGAATTGTAATAGAGACGTTGGTGTCCATATTTTAGAAATATATATTTTATATTCATACATGCTAAATACTTTATATGGCCATTTTTATATACTTTGTAAATTGTTGTAATGCTTACAAATTGAGGCAGTTTTGTAAAGTGTTCACTATTCTAATAAGTTGGTTTGAAATTGATCGTGTACGAGAAAATACTTGTTATTCTAACATGACGTCTTTCAAACGTTTTGAGTACACACCCGTGGTAAAATATAAATATATTGTATTGGTTGTTCTGATTGTACTCCAACGTCATTTGTTTTTTTATAATTATAAATAATAAATGAATAATAATAAATAAGCTTTATTTAGAGTCGGCAAGGTATATAAACATACACAAACATAAGCTCTAATGATGACGTAAGAAATTAAGTATTTTACGGGAAAATACACACTTCTGATACCGAAAATCATCACAACAAGGAAACGTAAACAAACGTTGCTAAAATGTTATACATAGCAGACATATAAGTAAATTATCATTAAAATTCATCCAAATCTATCTAAATACGTTATTTATAATAGTTTGAGCATGTCACTAATTCCGTTTGCTCCGTTCTTTTACGCCAATCTAAAAGTGCGTAAATTTATGGGAACGGCAAATATTTGCCTCCACCTAGAGCGCTTCGATCCAAAATAATGCCGTATTTGTCCAATCAGAATCGAAATAATTCATGCAGGCTTGAATATATCTAGATTTTACCACGGGTTGTCCCTTTATGCCGATATTTTACCCCTCGCTTTTGCTCAGGGTAAAATATTTGTCATAAAGGACCAACTCGTGGTAAAATCACGATATATTCAAGCCCCCATGAATTATTTCTTAAGTAATCAATGTTTAGGTGTGGTAATTGTGAAATTCAAGGGGAGACACGCAAAGCTTATGAAAATTGTTGTGCTTATGCACTGAAAAATCAACCTAGTTCCCATTCACAATGTAACAAAGGGAGTATTAGAACAATCATTCACCAATGACAAAACATGAATGCAAACAAATCAAACCAGTACGATGCATACTATAAATACAAGTAGTGCTCTGGTAGATAGGTCAATGTGTTTATTGGTACATGGTTTAAACTATCTTGACCTCATAAATATAAAAAATCCCACACATTGTTAGTGCTGTATATCCTTATGTCAACCTGGTTTTACGTTTGTATTGGTTTCGATATAAGGTAACACCGAAACATATGTATTGGTTTTATATTAAATGCAAATTTAATGTAATTTGTCATGAAATTTTGCTTGTTTTTATTTTATGAATATATGTATATGCCAATGGTGATCATGATCCGGTAACTAAGTAGTAAACTGCTGTTTCATCAGTTTGTGAACATTGAGGTTTAAAGTTTAGACATAGAGCGTGACAGGGGTGCACGACTTCAATCTTAATCTATCTACCAATAAAACCTGACTGCCTTCATATAGCAGATAGTGTTTTAAGGTATCAGGCCACAAACTCCTGAATCCAAAGTATACAAAAGTGGCCCCTTTCTGACAAAAATACTGCTTTTGATGTCATTATTTATTAATAATATATGTTTACACCATTTTAAATAACAAAGTACTTGCCTATGAATGTACTCTAAAAATAATGCGCTCCATAATATACATATTGAAGATTTCCAACAACCAGTAGTTACTTTCAGAAGTAGCTAAGTTCCTAACAGTAATGATACGTTTAGCTAAGACTTAAAACTATTACCATTCAAAATGCAAGTACTCCTAAATAATTTAATTTTGGATGTAACGCGTCTTCTGATTGGCTGACGTCGTTTTGTTTATCAGCACATAGACATAACTTTGTCATGTGACCGTGACGTCATCAACTTTTTTTCCTGATTTATCCCGGTTTAAAATGGATTTAATAATTAAATTATAATAAATGACTGTAATATTGTTTCTGCCTATTCGAAATAACATATAAAATGTGGCGCACACTTTAAAAAAACTCGCTACGCGGGTTATACATTGTGCACCACATTTTTTATGTTATGTCTTCATAGACTAAAAAAATACTGTGGAAACATTATGGATTTTTTTCTCTTTTCCGTACTTCCTCCCTTATTCAGCAAAGTATCAAGGTGACAATATGAAACCTATAAATTGCAAACGAAAACAGAGAATATAATTATAGAACTAACGATTTTGATAAAACATATGGCCAGAAATTTATAGTATATACAAAAGAAGATGTGGTATGATTTCCAATGAGACAACTATCCACAAAAGATCAAAATGACACAGATATTAACAACTATAGGTCACCGTACGGCCTTCAACAATGAGCAAAGCCCATACCGCATAGTCAGCTATAAAAGGCCCCGATAAGACAATGTAAAACAATTCAAACGAGAAAACTAACGGCCTTATTTATGTAAAAAAGTATAACAATTATATCATTTGTATTAGGTCAATACAGGATATGTCGACCCATAGAGGAATATCAATTTCTGACTTCATCATCAGTTAATATATTTCTTTCAGTTCAATATATCATTGTATCGACCTCATTTGAAGGGTAAAATTGTATATTATTATTAGAAACAGTAGTAGTAGTAACAATAGTATCACTTGTTATCAATACAAACAGTGATAAAACTTTAACAGTGTTAACATAAATTACTAAAGATGTGTGCAATTCTTCCGAATTATAAACAGATTACAAATAATGCATAAGATGAAATGTGAGTGTTGTATTTATACGATTTAAAAAAAATACACAATACACAATTATGAAAAAATGTTGACAATACTATCAAAACCAAGCAAATCAATATACAAACGTCTATCAGACTTTAAGAATGTTTAAATATGTTAAGAATTAAAAAATAGAGGCAACAGTAGTATACCGATGTTCAAAACTCATAAATCCATGGACAAAAAACAAAATCGGGGTAACAAACTAAAACTGAGGGAAACGCATTAAATATAAGAGGAGAACAACGACACAACATTAAAATGTAACACACACGGACTAAGCATTAGACAAAATCCTATGAGAATAACAAATATAACATCAGAACCAAATACATGAATTTGGGATAGATAAGTACCGTGACACGTCTTATAGTAATATGAATTCATACTCAAAAATAAGAGAAAACAAACGACACAACGGAAACACAATGTTAAAATGTAATACACACAGAAACGAACTATAATATAACAATGGCCATATTCCTGACTTGGTACAGGACATTTTTAAAGGAAAAATGGTGGGTTGAACCTGGTTTTGTGGCATGTCAAACCTCGCACTTTAATGGCAATGTTAAATATGACATTAAAATGACAACATAATATTACAGGACTACAATACAAATAAATAGGAGAACGTATTATGCAAAGAAACACATGAATAATAGATAACAAAAGGCATCAGGTTTAAAATTCAATGCGCCAAAAACGCGTCTCGTCCACACAAGACTTACCAGTGACGCCCAGATATAAAAGTTCGAAAGTAAACAAAAAAGGGTACAATGTTGTACAGCACTGAGGATCAAAAGTTGAAAAAGGTTGTGCCAAATACGGTTAGGGTTTTTTGCTTGTGATAAGAACATCCTTATTATTTAGAACAATTTATGCTATTGCGAACAGTAAATTTTACAAATGAATATCAAAGATATACATGATAAAACTTAAGTCTTAACTAATTACAGAAAACTAAACCCGAATACATAATACAAAGACCAACATAGAAAATAGACACACCCGACTTAGTCCAGGCCTCAACGCAAAAAGTCATAAAAATGACGTCACATACGAAGTGGTGAAAAGGCACAAAAATTACGTCACATTTGAATTTCTGAAAAACCACAAAAATGACGCCACATTTGAAAAACTATATCTCAAAAATAAGATAGAATTAGAATTGATTTAAGATCATAATAGAACTAAATACTGATATTACATTGAAACACAATGCACATTGCAATACTTATTAATAGCAATTAACTATATTATATATATGTCCGGTTTGTTTTGAATCTAACTTCAAACGTAAAACATTTACATTAAAAGTTTTCAATGAGGATACATTTAACCCTTTGCATCTGCTAATACGAGTGAAGACATGCGTCGTTGACCTTAGCGTCTTAAGCACAAAATAATGGCTAATCAAATATACAAAACAACACTAATCGACATATAACTAAAACTTCAATACCAAAGAAAGATAATACCAAATTTTGAAAATAAATATACATTATTAACAATTGTCAGACATGTTTGTTATTCGTTTAGCTTTTAAACAATGTTTATCAACATTTTCTGTTGTCCGGAATTGACTGTACTAAGTCAGAAATATGGCATTTTTTTAAATGCTTCCCGTTCTTCGATACAGTTTAGCGCTTAACGTTGAAAGGTTTTATTGACAATAACCCTTTTGTTATTACATTTTACTTATAACCCAAAAATATAGACCATTTAAACACCATAACATTCATCTGAATGCAACTTTGAAATGATTGCTTATGATAACCGTGACAAATTTAGCAATGACGAAACAATTATATCTTTAAATTAATCAGTGTATTTAAGATACGACTGGGCATTTTATGATAATTTAACTCTTACAGTTCAAGTACTTTTTCAGTTGATATGCATCTATGACTGGCAAAGAATAGTAAAACGATTCGTATGTCCCCTTTTTCTACAACAACGGTTTGTTTTGTTATGCGGATGAACCATATTATGACCAATCGTTTTTTCTAATCATGATTTATTCTAATGACAACGAAAAATTCGTACTTTATTTGGCTTTTTTTTCAATTTTTTTTATTCGAGCGTCACGGATGAGTTTTTCTTAGACGAAACGGGCGTCTGGCGTATATATAAAATTTAGTTCTGGTATCTATGATGAGTTTATTTACAACCACTGGGTCGGTGCCACTGCTGGTGGAGATTTATTTCCCCGAGGGTATCAAAAGCCCAGTAGTCAGCACTTTTTGTGCTGATATGAATTATCATTGATATTGTTATATTTATAAATTAACTGTTTACAAGATTTTGAATTTTTTGAAATACTAAGGCTTTTTTACCTCAGGCATAGATTACCTTAGCTGCATTTGGCAACACTTTTAGGAATTTTGGATCTCAATGCATTTCAACTTCGTACTTTATTTGGCTTTTTTTCATTTTTTTTTATTCGAGCGTCACTGATGAGTCTTTTGTAGACGAAACGCGCGTCTGACGTATATATAAAATTTAGTCCTGGTATCTATGATGAGTTTAATTTCAAACAGTTCCCTTGAAGTCTCTAAAACTAGTCCTTATGTTTTTCAAATATTATCCACAGACGAACACTCAATCGAAGTAACGTTCGCATACATAACCTTGCAACGAGTGACATCCTTCATCATTCCATCCATACAATGTTTTTCTGCAATACTCTTTACAGTAATTGACACAATTTTCTATATTAAAACCGTTAGGTTCACCTAGTAACCAGTTGGAATAGTTAAGTCCAGAACCGTCTGAAATCCAATTCCATTGGCCTTCATTTGTAATATCATTTAATCCAATCCATGCATCATCTTAAATAAAGATAAACATGCTTAATACATGTACACGCTTTACTGAGTTTTAAACGGAGCTTTTAGAGTAGTTAAAAAAATACAAACGGACATGCAAATTTACAATTAAAATGTAAGATGTACAATGTGCATCTGTTTCTTTTACATTTGCTTAAACAAAATGGTGTTTATCTATTATATAATACTACGTGTAAGTAGAACTTTAAAATAGAATAGGTAATGTTTAATATTATTTGAAATCAAGCTATTTTAGCAGTTGTAAGAATAACATTTTTTAAATCTGATAAATACATGTACCTTAGCATCAATTTAGTTTTTAATCTGTAGTGTGGAGATACGAAAGTTTTATACCTGTTAATTGAGATATCAACCATGTGTTTTCAAACTCATTCGCAATCTTTGCCAAATGACCGCCATATTCTTTACAGTTAATCTGCAACAATAAAAATGTAGCTCATGGAGGGATTTTCTATTTTTTGTTTGAGAGTATTGACAAACAAAGCACACAATTTTGTTGTATGAAATAAAAGTGAAATAAAAATAAAACACATCAGCCATGTCCGTGGACAATATTTTGCGCATAGCGAAACACATCAGCCATGTCCATGGGAAATATTGCGCAAAGCGAAGTTGTGTCTTAACTTATTGGATCAATACGTGATTAACACGTTTTGTTGAATACTGGAAATCACCAAACAATCTGAACCTACTCAATTTGCACTAGAGCATCGTAAAATATAAATTAAACCTATCAAAGTCATTGATATTTAATATTTTTTAACAATGTGAAAAAATATTATCATAATTAATGTGTTCATTTATTTAGGTGAAGGTACTGTAATACTTATATACTAAGAAGTTTATACGTTTACTTTCCCGTCAAAATACTTTTCAAATATTAACGAACTAAGTTGGTATGCAAATGATATATTCTTATGGTCATTGAATACTTAATCAGATTCGTTTATACATGTCTTAATTCTTTTTTAATTATACCTGTTCACCAATAATCTTTATGTATTCTCCTCATCTATAAAATAACTCGGCAAAAGTTTACAGATATCAGAATCTTCAACATCGATAACAAAAAAAAAAAAAACATGTAAAACCTAAAAACACGATGCATTCGCTTGAACTCAATAGTAGACACACCGATTACATGGAGTAGGTAACGAATGTATTCATTATTCGTCTTGCAAATTTCAACCAATTCTTACATGTAATATCACGTTCAGGGAAGAACACAAATGGTTTCGATGAATGCCAAAACGACGATAGTGGTAGCATCTCAAGATATAGGAGGAACACAAGCTTCTATCTAGCCCAAATGCTTTCTATATTAAGTTTTGACATTTCAAGCAAGCACATCTATGTTTGTTTATTTGTAATCAAATCAAAGATACTCCTTAGCCTGACTTATGCTAACGCACTCAACATATCTTCAATTTCAGATATGAGCACATTGGTTCCGAAAAGTATAGAAGTGCAAAAAAGGGTGCTCTTAAAATGTACAATAGGGTACATACACCCTCCATTCATCATTGCATATATACATATTCTGATACAAGAACATTTTCCAGCCGGGCGTAGCGTATTTATTTTAAACGTTATACCATTTTTTACCTAATATGTAACTGTTGGTTAATTCAAGTCCAAATCAACTCAACGATACACATATTTGTATAGCAAGAAACTTCTATATGGAAAACGCAATAGGGGACTTGCATCTTTTAAGGTTTAATCGATTCACTTTTGCGTTATTGGACACCTATGATTTAAAAATAGATTATATGCACTTTACACTATTCTAGTCTAATCGACGAAAACATTAGAACAAGTTAAAGAACATAGATCGTATGTATATTAATCATTTCTATGGATTTTATTTGCCATCAACGAAAACAAAACATACCACAGCTTGTTTCCAATCAACCTTTTCGTATACAAATAGATAGCATTTGTCTGAAACAAAGGTCCATCCACCAGAACATTTTTCTGCAACAGTATAGAAATGCATTAAGAACACGAGGAACACAAGGTTTTTGATTGTTTTTTTCTGTAATGCTGTCAGTTTGTTTTTCGATTTGTGAATTTTAATATCTTTTTAATATTACTGCCTCTTTTTACTCAATTTGAGCAATTTGAGCAAATATGACATTATACATAAAGAAGCCGGATAATAATAAAAATACACAAAAACACAACCGCTCGGTCTTCAACTAAACATACAATATGCCATCCGCTAAATGTTATTTATTATCATGTTATTTGTATCTGTTAATGGCTCTGTTATGTCTTTTTTAAACCACACACTTCCTCTAAAACACAAGTAAACACCTTAATACAACATTCAACATCATTTCGTGTTCACAAGTAATGCATTGTTGTCTTGGTTCAGACTATTTAGGATCTTTCAATGTGTATGGTACTACTTAATTTTTAAATTTTCTGTATTTATGGTTTCGTTGTATAGGCGTAGGAGTCTGATTTCAAATACTTAACTTTAAAAATATTTTAATTACAAAATTAACTTTCTTCATATGCAGCATTACAATTTTATCTTTCTTCGCACATAACATTATAATCTTACGTTTCTCAACGCATGAAAACCAGTTTTCCCATTGCAATGAAGGCAGACATTCTGAGTATGGTTTTCCATTCATTTCATAATTATGTTTACATTTGAATTTGATTGCAGCTCCAATATTTCTGTATTGTCCAAACCTCTCAGCACTGACTGCATTGGAGGAATACGGACTGTCTACACAGACTGGATAAAATATTATAAAATATAGTATAAACATTGATATACCTATACCACAATTGTAACAGGTGTATAAAATAAAACAGTTTTAAAAGCATTGCACGATGCCTAATTGTGTGTACCAGTAACATAAGTTCGTCCCATCCTATGATACGACACAATCTGCCTCGCGGAGATCTCTATAATGGTGCTAGGGTTGGTTTTGAGATAAATCAGACACGACAACTAGTAACTGATAATAAACATAATTAATGTAATAAAAACCTACAAGATTGGTCACCACATTAGTTATGGCATGTTATTCTGTTCGACGTGATACAGATTTCAACACCATTAGCGGGGTTGGCTTGGTAAACATTTACTTGCTTTAAATATAATATTTGAAGGACAAAACATTTTTGGCGTAGTTACCAATGACAACAGTATCGTAAGTCTTGGGGTTTCCTATGGCTAAAAAAGAAAATACAAACAAACAAACAATAGAACACAAGACACAACTTAGCAATCAAGGACTTAGCAACACGAAACCCCACCAAAAATTGGGGGCAATCCAAGATGCTCCGGAAGTGTAAGCAGAGCCTGCTAAACATGTGAACACGTCGTGTTGCTCATGTTATTACAGACCTGATAAATTGTCTAATTCAGTAGATAACATTTGTCAAAAGGAAAGAGGATTTATAGTAGCAATACAATGAACATATATGATATCATCTGTGGAACGGATAATTCATAACGGTCGATAACTGAAGTACGGAAAGAAAACTAGAATAACATGAACTTTCTATTCTTTCTTCTTTTCTGGAAAGTGAAATTGTTTTCATTATTAATCTATTTCCTTTATACCACATTCTTTCCAATATCATCTCTAAGTATTATTAGATTCCTCTTCAAAAGAATTAATCAATGTTAAAATACCCGTGTTAATGCAATATCATAGTATGTATATTCAAAGATATGTTTTAGTGGGTGTGTTTCCCTCGGTCCCAGTTTGCAACCATGATTTGTTTTCTCTCAATCGATTTATGACTTTTGAACAACATTACACTACTGTTGCCTTTTTAACCGAATTTCTATTAGAATATTGACTTTAATAATAAAAAAAAAAAATCGAGGCAGTGCTATGCACATGTCAAAGTTCGGTAACCGTTCTAATTTAAAAGAAAACTACTACATGTACATGATTGGTCATAGGTTCTCTATCATACGCTTATGTTAGGTTTTTGACAACCGGTGAAAGTTTAATTGACATGCTTGAGATTTGTAATGTTTTATCTGTCTTTAATTCTAAACACAAATGGCAAAAATGAATAACAGCTATATCTTCTTCTGAACATTGTGACACAAAAACGTTCTGTCAAGCCTGCGTGTATGCAAAAGATCGTGTAAGTTTTTATAATTTATCATGGACTTGTATAATTATATATATAAATACTTTTTTTGTTCTATTGACAGGATGATATGAAACTTACATGCAGGTTCACATTTCAAATTTTCACCGTCGAAAAAACATTTCTCTCCATGTTTACAGGTATGATTTTTACACTCCCCTGCCATGCTCTGTAAAAAATTAATATATATCACAAAATCACAAAACTCCGCAGAAAAGTATAGTCATAATAATTTATGATGCCGGGTGAGAGTTATGACGATTGATTAAATGATCGAATGTTGTTTAAAGTTACAATGGTATATTGTGCTATTGCGTGGTCGTCAGTATTTGTTAGTGGAAGAAACTTGAATGCCCGGAGAGAACATATATCCTTCTATGGAGAAACTGACAACCTTTGTCAATCACGTTGACATGCTTGTGATACAGTAGTTCGACTACTTAGACCACTCAGATACCGAGGCCCTGAGTAAATGTAAAAACAGTAACTAAGTGTAATACAAAATAGATATGTGAAAATTTTGAAATTTTATGCATTTTTAATGCATTTTTTATTTTTATGTATATTATTTTTTTAACTTCTCTGTAACCTTTGTACTTGCATGGTTTTATGAGAATAAACTATCTATCTATCTATCTATCTATCTATCTATCTATCTATCTATCTATCTATCTATCTATCTATCTATCTAATAAAATAGAATAAACCCATGAATTATTGATGATATTTAAAAAAAAAGTTTTGGACAAATGGTTATTTTTCAGTGTTTTTCAGTGTTGGATGTTTTAATATGATTTAATTCATAGATTCATTATTTGGTATTCCGTTGACTTTATGATTAACCCATTTTTTTAGATACCAGAAGCTTAAGCATTTTCGTTACAGTCCTGAAATTATTGGCACAAAGCATACGCGTTTTTTTTATTTGACAGTTACTCTATGGAACTACATCTCCTGCATTTAATTTTTAATTTTGACACATCGCGTTGGTAAACGTAGTAAGTAGTGCTCATTTCAGTCGTTTCTCATCTGTTAAAGACCCTGTTTATTAGGTCCGCAAGATATAGATTTAAATGAGCGTTATGAATCAAGTAAATAATTAAAACCCTATTCAATTGGAAGATAAATGATGACAAATAAGACATAAAATCATCACATACACAATTGATGTTGATACATATACACGACTTCAATAGGTATGTATATCAATACTTAGTAAAGACGGTTATATATCGTACACATTACTGATTGTTGTCAAATGTTGATATCCAGATTCCAAAAACGGAGGACTAAATGTAACGTCTTATTTGTGTGCTGATACCCAAGGGGAGATGTATTCTTTATATTAATTTACATGTATTACTCTCATAGATACTAGTACGCACTCGTTTGTGTTATACATACATTAAGTTAGTGACCTAAATATAAAAAAAAATCAGATCGATCATTTTTACTTCGCCAAATTCAAATTTATAATTCATTGGTGACGTTTTATGGAAAGAAACAACTTTGACTTTTAATATTGAAGACCTGTTGGTGACCTTCTGCTGTTTTCTGTTCTATTGTCGGGTTGTTGTCTCATACTCAATTTTAAAGTATAATAATCATTAAAGTTTAACACTCAGCTTCAAAACAAGTCGTAATGCCGCTTTATGATAGTACGTCAAATAAAAACAATGTGGTCATCTTTTATTTCAGTCTTTTTGAAAACAGTAGCCAATTACTTATCCCAAAAGTCCAGTGACAGATGTTAAACAGACGAATTTCTAGCATTAACATATTTACTATATACTACTTAGATTACAATTATTTCGTATCAGATGATGGTGAGAAAACATGGTTGTGTTATCAACAAAAGAACGAAAAATGTCACTGTATATATCATTATTGTAACGATATTTTGCACATTTTACATCAAAGAAATACTGGAACCAAATATTATATCAACATACTTTAAAACAAAAATGAACTTGTACGATACTGTGAATTCAGAAATCTTTGCGGAAATGCGACATGGGTATAATCGCAATAAAGTAAACTCGTATTTTGAAATTTCTTTAGTTATATGAATTAAACAGGATTATTCCCAATATCGCAAAAACTAAAATCGTATTTCAGTCTAAAAAATAATTTCTGAATTTACAGTAACTCGAAAAGAACATATCGTGTTCATGTAGAATTGGTCTCTAAGCGGGAAAGTGCGAACTATTACTAACGAATGATAAAAGTAAATGTAGCAGAAATGAAAATATTACTTGCATTCTTCTAGATACATGTATACCATAGTCCTTATTTCCACTGCAATACACTTCACACTCACGATCGTTATACACATGATAATATGTTGTAGGATAGAGAATGACAAAAGAACTAGGCAATTACTTACAGCCTAAGACATGAAAGACTAAAACAAACTAATGCGACGGAATGCATAGGAAGATAATCACTGCTGATGTAATTGAGCTTTTTATTTTACAATTTGATGAGGGACTTTCATATTGTAATTGTCTTTGAAACTTATTATTGCATCCATTATCAGATCCTGCATGTACATATAATTTGGTAAAAGGTTATCTAGAAGAATGAAAAATAATATTTCCAGTTCTGCTTTATTTATTTCTATTACCGTGACGTTCATAACGACCAAACATTTTTTTTTTTACTAAACTTGAATCAATGACCCAGTTTCATATGTAATAAAACTTGTTTAACCTCTTATTGAATCTTGTTCTTAATACATGTACATTTGTATTCAATTTCATCTTTTGTGTAAACGGTTCTGTTTATCAACCTACTAAATTAGTTATGAAGAATAAAAGAAAAAAAAAGACGAATATATAGGTATCTGAAATTATAAATGCTTACTTTGTTCCATGTTTTGATTGCACTGTAGACACAGTTTATCTCAGAAGTAAGTTCTTTTAACTCCCCAAGTATATCACACATCAACCACAGCTGTCTATAATTAATACCAGTACAGTGTGACGTTATTATACATTCTTTCACACATTCAAGCATACTTATACGAATCAGTCGTCGAAGTATATCAGTAGATTGGCATCTCTCAAACTGTAAAATACCAGGCTGTCTTATATTTTGTTTCCAACAATCTAAGTTATCATTATGGCACACACCTGTAAATCCAAGCACACAAGATACCGACATGAAAGAGATTTGTATATATGAAAACACCTTCATTGCATTCACTGAGAATCAAGAGGTGTAAAAAAACAAGCTTTGTTTTGAATGTTGGTTCTGTTCGGAAAATATAATTGACTTTTAGGAAAAATGTATTTTTCTTTTCTTTACATTGATTTGTGATATCATGTTCAGTGTCCGTAAACAATCCTAGAAATAATGTATGTTGTAAATTATTAAAATCTCTTTTAAAATATAATCCAAGACTGTTGATTTGTCTTTAGTTTTAAAATTACCATGATGTCTGATTGTGAAAGAAAATCAAAAGAAAATCAAAATCAAAGAAGAAAGTTCAACTTACTGTCCAATATGAAATGACAAAATTGGAAACTCAAATATTTCAAACGAATGAAAAAAAACTGTGATATGCCTGAACTGCTACATATATTAGATTGTGTGTACATTTTGTTACAACTTTTCACATATCACACACGTACATTACTATGCGATATTAGGCCTTTAACAACACAGAAATCTCCTTCATGCTGGCAAATTATTCAAGTTTTATAGATGAACTGTTTTCAAACAATCCAAGCAACTATTCCCCCTTTTACACTTCAATAAAAGCTGCAAACCGTAATGCTAGCTCATTACATTAAAAGATATTAAATGAATTATGTCAATTCTTTATCTCAAAATAATTCTGGATTGGACATTTATGGAATGTTTTATTTAAAATAACGGTATTTTATGGTGGCCGGTTAAGGCTATTTTGTGTTTTCGCGTTTTTGCCTTTCATATTCTATAGGGCGAAAACGCGAAAACGCGAATTCGCGAAGTCGAAAACGCGAAGTCGAAAACGCGAAATCGCGAAAGAGCGCCATAGTATCATACACTTTATTTACATCGAATGCTTGCCATTAGTCGCTCTTTGATAACAAAGATTAAAAATTTAAATGCTTACAACGATTCTATTAGGATAAATTGAGTTGAAACCTTTAATCGTTTTACAAATTTTGCAGCGTAAATACCAATGCAGTAACCATCACACAACTACAGCATATCCTCTTCTTTTGATTATAAAATCAATGATAATATTCAATAGTTTTTGAAAATCTTTTTTTGTTGTTGACAGTTGAGGTGTAATACCCCCATTGATTTTTCCCTATTAGTCTCTGTTAAATTGGCACTTTTACCGTTATTTCAACCAAAGAAATACTTTGCACGAATAAAGTGTAATCCTTGCCAGTGCTACAGTGAAAATTTCACACTACATTTCATCGCATATAAGAAAGTAACCAGCACCGGAAGTAAACAACCCAATTTTTACACTGTTATTTACTGATTACCTGCTTTGGTAACTATGCAACCTTAACTTTCCAAAATATTTTATAAGACCATCAAATAAAAAAAGAATGATGCTTTCAGACACCCAACAAAGATGTTTATGACTCAGAAACATTTAAGTGCATTGAAATGCAGGTTTAATTTTCTACAACTGTCAACATGGTCAAATTCAAGGGAATATTTTTTTAGACCTACTTTCGTATACAACTGGATGTGACGTACATGTATCATGATTTGGTGGTATTATACCTTGAGAGTTCTGGTAGAATACATCAACAATCATGTTTACAATTATGTTCTAAATTCACTATGTTCATACGATTCGGAAAATAAAGTATTTATGTGCTAAATCTCTCTCGATTTTTGTAAAGCATACATATATAAGCACATTCAGATACATGTATGTACCTGTATACTATAAAGGCATAATAGAAAACCAAATACATATTTCGGTGCTATTATGCGCAATGACCATCTGTTTTTTAATATCTATAGATCCAGAGATCACACTATTTCTTTTATCACACTTCATTAACAGTTCATGTTTTGAATACGGAAACCATGCATCTACGAAAACAAATCCCGGTTTATAAACATCACACAATCAACAAATTGAACAATACCGATAACAGACAGCAATCAAAAATCTACAAAATGTATACAAAACACATTAATTCTTTACATATATCTTTAATTCATTAAAAAAAAAGAATTCTTAATAAAAATTAAACTTACGGTTACATCTTCTGACATCAGACTCGGACTTCTCTTGAACTGAATTTTAATGTGCGTATTGTTATGCGTTTACTTTTCTACATTGGTTAGAGGTATAGGGGGAGGGGGGGGGGGGGGAGATCTCACAACCATGTTTAACCCCGCCGCATTTTTGCGCCTGTCCCAAGTCAGGAGCATCTGGCCTTTGTTAGTCTTGTATTATTTTAATTTTAGTTTCTTGTGTACAATTTGGAAATTAGTATGGCGTTCATTATCACTGAAATTATATATATTTATTTAGGGGCCAGCTGAAGGACGCCTCAAGGTGCGGGAATTTTTCGCTACATTGAAGACCTGTTGGTGACCTTTTGCTGTTGTTTTTTTATTTGGTTGGGTTGTTGTTTCTTTGACACATTCCCCATTTCCATTCTCAATTTTATTCAATACAGAAAAAACGTACGACAATGGTCACTGCACAAACCTCGGTAGTTAAATCTCGTGCAAACTTTCATTATATGCTGACCACAAAAACCGGTTTACAACTATTGTGAAAACACAATAGAATAAATTACAAACTGCAGAAATCATTCACGAACCGCACATCAATATATTTATGTTCTAAATTCACTATGTTAAAACGAACATAAAGTATGTATGTGCTAAATATCTCTAGATTTTTGTAAAGCATACATATCTGAGCGCATACATATATGTATCTTTATACTAAAAAAGCATAGTAGAACACTAAATACATATTTATGTACTGTTAGGCGCAATGACCATCTAGACGTACACAGAAAGCAACCTTGAAGTACATATCGTATACCAAGATGTTGAGATACTGACAAACGCCTCTGTAAACTTTCTAATACATAGCCGTCTTTAGCTTGATCGGATTTCCATCGAGCATGTATTTTAAATAACCCGAAAGACCTATATATAATTCTTAACAGGGTAAAACCCATTTAACTCCAGAGTATTTTTCAGTCCATTTAACGAATTTTTTTCGCCAGTAGATTTTGCACGAGCATCAAAAATACCATGTATAAGAGAATGACTATGCCAAGTCAGGAATATGACAGTTGATATTCATTCGTTTGATGTGTTTGATTTTTGATTTGGCAATTTGATCGATGATTGTGCTACATCACTTCTAGATCGTACGGCAAAAAGAAGTCTAAAGGTAAGTCGACTTTAAAAAAAAACTTTTGATTTCTTTTTAAAGGTAGGGCACGTCAAGCCAACTGACAGATTTCTTTGTAATCTGTAGCATGTTTTCATATATTTACACACATTGCAAAAAATCGAATTCTCAAGGAACTAATACATTTAATTGGTTTATTTTCATTTAGATTTTAAAAAGATAAATTTTGCATAAACGTTTATTTTTGTTATATTAGTAAATACTAAATTACAACATACTATATTAATTCTAACACGTTTAATTCTCGGAATCAAGCCGGATTTGTGTAGGTAGCAACATTTGCTGGTATAATTGTTTTCCTCAATCTGTGTGAAGTCTTATTTGAAACACCAACACGACTCCAGCGTGTTACTTTCACTGTTGAAGAAACAAATTCAGATATAGTTTTTATCAAAAGGAATATAAATATAGGATTGAGGTAAGATACAAGCTTTTTGGTTTCATAAAGTTATTTTTTTTATTCTTAATCACAATTACAATAGTGTATTACATCTTGACCATCAATTATCATTGAATAATCGTGAAAATATATCTCTTTCATTTGAAATCATGAAATTTCAGTTAACAGTTTCAGTCAAGTGTGTCTTGAAATTTTAACATATGTGGACGAACTATCCTAAGATTCGACTTATTTGCATGTGGAACATTTGAAAAATTTGAAAAGATTCACACTCGTCAGAATTTTTCGTGAATTCACAACAAATCTATATTTTTGCCGCTATTTGCCTTTTTAAAACTCGAAAGTAATAAGAATTAAAGGCGAAATAGTACCTTCACATTTTTAATATCAACGGTTTTCAAGCAGATATAGGACAATTAGGTTTTGTGGCCATTTGCAATGCAACAACAATCAATCAAAATACAAGTTACAGTAACAGTTAACAAAATGCTTGTACACGCATTCAACTAATGATACAGGATGTGATTTCCATTCTATAGTTGTTAATAATAACTGAAAGCAAAATCATTGTTTGTGTTACAGGTTTCATTGACATATAAATAAAAAAACGGAAAACAAATATGTAACACACAAACAAACGACAACCACTGAATTACAGACTCCTGGCTTGGGATAGGCACATATAACATATGGCGGGGTAAAAGATATTAGAAGGTACCAAATCATCTTCTAGCCTGGGACAGTGGGGAAACAGAACAACATAAAAATTTATTATACAAATCAGTTGAAACTGGTTTAACTACGTTCAGACTGTGAGTAGTCGTTACCAACGTAAATGCCACAATAGCCTACAAATGTGTCTGATAGTACTGAATTGATGGAATGTCCGAGTAGTACTTAATTTATTGACACTGAAAGTTCTAAGACCTTTAGGATGATGTTAAGATCGAAATGACCGCTTCACACTAAAATTTATAAGTTGATATACATTTACAGCAACAGACAACTCATTATTGTGATCATTATATAAAAAAGAAGATGTGATATGATTGCCAATGAGACAACCGTCCAGAAGAGACCAACATGACACAGAAATTAACAACTATAGGTCTGTACGGCCTTCAACAATGATCAAAGCCCATACCGCATAGTCAGCTATAAACGGCTCCGAAATGTAAAACAATTCAAATATTTGTTGTTGTTGTCAAACGAGAATTTATATTTTTAGTATGGAGAACGAAAAGAGAAACAAATATACCGTAAATAAATCCGTCCATGATTCTTCTGCATATGGCCACCAAAAGACGGGCTCACAAGGAAGTTTGACAACTGCTTTATTGTTTACAAATGTTACTTTAATGAAAACCTTGCTTAATAAAGAAGATTGTTCGGATAATGCTGGCTGTATCTTTGGTATAGTACTTGCAGGGCTGTCTATGGTGTTACAAATTGCAATTGGAATTATGCTGATAATCATTGCACATGATGAATATAACTCAAAGCCAGGAGACCAAGACACGCAACCTATGGAAGACAACGACCAAGGTAAAGCACCTGAACAGAAAGATAAAAGAACAAGCTATCAAAGATTAAATACAGGAATACTTGTCATAAGCTTTGTCGTAGTTGTTATAAACATAGTTCTAAATGGATTGGCATTATCTTAAGCAGTATTGAACACAATTGTAATATATAAACATACAAGCATGTATATTTATAAATAAATCCATACCTAAAAATGTGTCTTCACAAAAATGATACATATCTTGTATTATATTGATACATTCACGCTGAGATACATTGAATGTCTTTATTTAATTCACAGCTGTTTGTTCGCATTCGGATTATAATTTACATTTACAATTTAACGATGTAAACAGAAATAAAGAATGTGACAACAGTTAATATCGTCGATTTTAAATACCTTATGCGATTTATTGATTAACACAATTTAGAATATCCTAAGAGTAAATAACCTATATTTTTTACAGTATGATAATAACAATAAAATTACGTAAATTTTATCTTTTTTCGAAATAGGTTATAGCGGGGTAATATCACAATATACCACATGCTTTCAGCTATCATCACATACCTTATTGTAATGTTGTCATATGACATTCTGGTGATATTTTGCAAAGGAGTAGGTTCAGTAAGACCCCTGTTTGGCCCCACAATATAGCAGTTTTACAAAGTTGTGAAATTGTAATCTTTTAGCTTTTAATTGGAAAGTATAATGCTTCTGCTAGATAAATATAGGCTGTTTTGGCAATATAATGTACATATATTGGGTACTAGCATCATTAAGTCATGCTAAATTACTGAAATCTTTTCAATTTTAACATTTAGTTAAATTTTAGACGGTTTCCGTCTCAAATGAAAGTGGCCGCATTCGTGTTCATTCATAATATTGAAACATAAGTTGTATTTGATGATAATACATAACATATATAAAGGTTGAGGATGAACACGGATGCGGCCACTTTCATTTTTGACAAAAAACATCTGAAAAGTGACGGTGTTTTGGCATATTTGAGAGATTTTTCATATTTAAGCTTGAATCGGAGCGTTTTTAATGACTAAATCGGTTATAATCTTTTAGAAAATATAATCAAATCAATTGAAATAGACACTTAAGTGTTTAAAAAGTGTCCAAAAACTTTAGTTAGATGAACCTGAAATTTGAGGCCAAAATCGTCCCTTACCGGACCTACTCCTTTCAGACAATACACCTCAACGATATATTTCAGTAAAAAGCATACCAAAGAGGGGGTACAAACAAATTATAGGGAACAGGAAAAATATAGTATGTAAAAGTCGATACAGTAAGACAATAAGTGTATTTTTCAAAGTTACCAGCATAATTTATCTATCTTCATTTCTTTGTACATAAAAAAACTATTGAGTACCAGTGTATGTGTAACAGAAGTGGAGCAAACCTGTAATGAGTGAAGAATAGCATAAATCGGTAAACAGATGTGTTAGACAGACAGACGTGATTTTACAAACAAAAGGAAATAACACTAGAATAAAACAACATTTTGCATACGTCCATTACACTTTTAAAAACATGTGTATATACATATAACGTCGCGTTGTCTTGTGTATGCCTATAATGCTGAATTTGGCTTCTATGGAGTTCTAAAAAAGTAACTCTGGCTCATCTTTGACCTTTGTGTATAGCTAGACATATGTTGTCTTTGTATTTTACATTAAAGTCATGTTACCACATTGTTAATATTCAAACTAACGGACCTGAACTATTTTACCTTTTCCATGAATACAGTTACGTGTTCTACATAAAGTAGGGATCAGTTGGAACCTCCATTTAGATATGTCAAAAAATTACACTCAAAATATTTTATGACGTTTGTAGTATACATTTTATTTTACCTCTACAACAGTTTCTTTATATTAGATATACTCTAGAATCATATAGAACATTTTATGGCAGTTTTACCCTTGGCCAATTATAATAGTACTACTTTAGAAGTTTCTTTTACATTTTTTCCCTGGAATAGTAGTTTATTACTACAAAAATGTATATGACTTAGCCGTTCAAGATTTTTTTAACCATAGACAGCTCCTTCCTTATCCCTCGAAAAACGGTTTCAATCCAGGAAGATCAAATATTTGTAGGAATTTGATGTCGAATACTGCATTGTTTTTATCATACATTCATCGATGAAAGCAGAAATATAATCTATCAAAGAAAACAGTGTTTCATCGTTTTTCATTAATAAAGAGTTATTAAATCAAAGTGTATGTGAAACTCAAGCCTATTAAGCACGCATTGTCAGAAAGGAAGTCTGTTTGTTTATTCACTCGAAAAATTGGTCACACTTGAAAAAAAAAACGATCTTATCACTCGAAAACCACGATCCTAAATGGACACTTTAACTTCCGTGTTGATAGTTAACAATATGATTTAAATTTAATGGCTACACCTTGTGTAGCTTAAATGCATTTCAAAGTGACATTTAAATGTTACATTTCACTTCATATGTCCGTATTAAATGATAACTGAATTAATATGAAATTATATATGTACAAGGCATTACAGTGTGTCAAAACAAATTATTCATTCTGATATTAATATATCAGGCCAATTCTAGGTATGCATAACGGATTTGTGTGGGTATGAATATTTCCAATTTTAAACTTAAAAAAAGAAAAGTGGTATCTTATCAAACCAATTCATAATATCATTGAAAATCACAAAACATTAAATATACAGTAAATAGTTCAAATGTTTTTTTATAAATGTTGTTACATTTTCGCGCATGCGCTAACCTTGGATATGTCATATATTCATCTATAGTAAATATGTAAGGAAGGTAGCTACAAAACCTGATAATTGTTTTATACTAACAGAAGGTTAAAGAAAAGTTTTCCAGAAAAAAATCAGTATTTTCAAATGAAAAAAACCAAGCCGGATTAGAAAAAGGCCGTGGCCATCTTGACAAAAATATCTTTTTTGAAAAAAAATATTTTATAAAATTGCTTGTTATATCCCTTGCATGATTTGTTTTATTTGACCGAAGCGATATGAACAGTTCATATGAGAGTTATGTCCCCTTATGCATGTGATGTTAAGTGATATGAATTTCTATCTTGTAAACAATAAGGGATAGAGACCTAGGATCTATTGATTTGATATCCTTGGCAAAAATAAAAATGAAAGTTAGGTCAATGTCAAATGTAAAGGTCATATTCTATTTTATGCTTGCAAATAAACCTTGAGGTTTAATGAGATTGAACAAATTACTTGCAATTATATGTTAATATTCAAATCATCCGTTCAATTCTTTAGATAACATATTTTACCTCATATGTATACATGTAAAGCCATGAGACATTTTGCAATAGGTTTCAAACCATTTTACCTTGAAAATACAACCGGAAGTGACCTTGTATGAACTGGAAGTAGCAATTGTTTGTACATTTTGACACGAATTAAAAGATTTGGTTAACGTTCCTATTTTCGAGTAAATACTCTTCATTTTGCATGTTTATAACATCGGAATGAAAGATTAGAAGGAGCGTATTTTTTGTAAAGAAGCTAGGTCATATTTTTATAAAGTAAAAGTAGGTGCCGCTAGTCATAGCGTAATCATGTAATGTTTAGAGATAACGTAATAACAGTATTTTATGAATACTGCATGTAGAAAAATGGCGGCATGTATGATAAGTTACAGTATATTGTGTAAAAAATATTCAATTGACATATTGTGTAATGCTATTTTATATGGACGAATTGAATACAATTGTCATGTGAGTAGTATTTTATCTAATTACGAAGAGTCCGTTCTTATTATTGTATTTTGGTTTTCAGGAGTCTGATGTAGATTATTTACTTTGTGCTTAATTCCTTATTTACTGGAGAACTCGCTCCACAAGTGATAAGCGCATCATCAGTAGTTTTTGTATTATTGTACACTATAGAAATGATAGTTAGTCATGGATTATTTCCATTGGCGATTTGCGCGTTTTTAGCAAATCAGTGGTAGAATTTATATGTCGGTATTCAGTCATAGTAAATGCCTTTTAAATGTTGTAATATTTATTAAGTTTAATTGTAAACTTTCATGATCATGTACCTGTGAGAAGTAATTTTAAGATACATTTAATTATATTTGATTGTAAACGCAATGAAACTGGTTACCGTTATATTTAAATGTCGGTCACAGAAACCGGTTTGTTAAAGTACATATGACATCTGATATACATTTCACTACACAATTGAATGAATGAACATTCCATAGTAAATGTATATCTACTGTTTATAGTAACACTGTTATATTAGGAATCGTTTGAACTGTATTAAAATTGTCTGTGATATGCTATGTGTATAGTATATTCTATAGGTTAAATGAACTTTCATTAATGTTTATAATTTTGTTATTTCAGAGTTTTATTCTCTGGTAATAAAAACATCTGAACCTTAAAAAGTCTTCTAGTTATTAATTTATACCTGAAGAGACCCCTTTTATATTTACGTTCAAACATATCAGATCGAGATTTGTTAAATTTTGGAAGGTATTTGTGGCAATGCTTAACTGTTGGATATGAGAATATCTGATTAAGGAAAAGTTAAGACCTTTACAATGACATTTTATTGTTATTTCCCATGAGACTATTGCTATGGTTGTTTAACTTGGCAGCTATTCTAAATCAAATTTTCTTTAGGGTTATAAAGGTCCATATAATGTGTTAACTAAGAAGTACAGGTACTGCAAATTGAGAAATAATTTTGGACAATAAATCCCAGATTTATCATTGTGATTTCAAATTCCCGTTTAATCAATGCATACTTATCTCTGATGAGTCGAGCTTGGTTGTTTCGGGTACTCGGTTTAGACGAGTAAATGTTTCCCGTCGATATTTAAAAAAAATCAAATTGATCCCAATGTCTCAAAGTTTGAATGAACGAATGTTAAAAGATGCCGACCTAATGTTGAAAAATCAAATAATCAAATAAAATGTTTGTTACTGTAACCTTATCATTTTCAAAAGAGATTAAAGTTGAATAAACAACTGTGTTTGTACACATATTTATCCTGGTACAATGTATCTATGATGAGTTTATTTGTATAACAGTTAAATTAACATGTTTAGAATATTTAGAGTTGCCGGTGATTAACACCTGTGTTGATCGTATAAGCATGACGTAAGTATGTAAAATGTCCCAAGCTGAGATTAAATGAATCTCGAGAATCAAAACTCACTGATTATCAGAAGTAAAAGGATAGAGAGCATTTTGATAAACTCATGATACATTAATGTAAAGCAAACGACCTCTACAGATAGTATTAAAACTTATTTTGTTCCGCGAGGGATTTCATAATATATAGTGTTACCCTTTGTAAATATTTGTGTGTACTATTGATTTTATTTGTGCATGATTTGTATTTGTACTCTTATGTACAAAACCTATACAAAAACACAGAAAAGAGATTAAAAACTCAACCGATAATGGTCATATTATCAAATTCACATTGTTCAAAGTATCGTCTTTAAACTTATCTCATACCGTATTCCATGCATTCCAAATTTATGACGACACACTTCGGAAGAGTCGAACTTCGAATAATCGAATGAATTTCTCCGACTCCCTTTGACTTCGGCACAACATGGTTCGATTCTATAGTATATCCCGTTTATAAATCATAATGCCAGTTCTTATCATTAATGATAAACACAATTGAGTTATGAACAATAAGATTGAATATATTATATTTTAAGTTTTGACAAAGTTTATTGCAATTATTTGAAGGACATTAAATCTGTTATACATGTACTATTATCTGAAGTAGTATACTGGTAGCAATCCGGATCTACCTTGACATTGATATCTCGTAAATAACATTTTTTAGAGAAAAAAATAAGTTATAAACACACGATTTAGATTAATATTACATATAATTTCAGTTTAAAAAAACAAATCATTATCCCTAAATAAATGTCTAAATGATTATCCGGATATAAAAGTACATGTATATTTAGAAGTACATTTTAAATTTAGAATGTTCAGTGGTTGTCGGTTGAGGTGTGTAAGTGTATCTCGTTTCTCGTTTCTCGTTTTCTGATATAGATTAAATCGTTGGTTTTCCTTTTTGAATAATTTTTACACTAGTACGTTTGAGAACTTAATGTTGGGTGTGAGCCAAGACTGCGTGTTAAAAGTCGTTCATGTACTTTGACCTGTACAGATTAACGTTGTACAAATTGTGACGTCGATTGGGAGTTGTCTCATTGGCAAGTATACCACATCTTCGTATATCTATGAACATAATGATAGGCTTCGATGTATTCTAGTATATCTGTGTCCGGCTGTGTGTGGGTATGACTACTTAGAAGTGTGTTTTATTGCATTCCAACAATGCTGTCAAAAGTAGCTTTTTATCGTATATGAAACTTAAACATGTAATAAAAGTGTACAGTGTACAACATTAGTGACCCAAAAAATCAAACAATCATACAAATAAATATGACATTGACGCTGTGAATTATCGGTGATTGTGAATACACAAACACAAATGCCAACACAAATCTTTTTTTTTATCAACTTTGTGTTCTGATATATTTGAAAGCAAAGCGATTTAAAAAAAAAAATGTGCCTAATCAACGTATTTCCTAGTGCAATTAAGATTACTTTGACAATTTGTTGACGTATATTTATCTCTCAAAACTTTCACAACTTTCCAATTCCATAGAGTTTCGTCTAATTTTGAAGGTGACTGATAAGACTGATGATTAAATTGCATACTTCATTCAATATGAGACTGTAAACTTCACATTTTAAGATAAAGTTGTACGCTAAAAATACAAAAAAAAACATGTTCCGTTTCAAACGAACGACTTTTCAAATAAACCGTTTCTCAATATTCCTATCATTTGATAAAAAAAAGACCCATTTTATCAGATCGTTAGATTACTCCTTATTCCATTGTCGAGGTTTATTTGAGCGTTCACAAACACATGTAATTGATCCTGCCATACTTAAGTTGATTTCAATCATATTATTGTTTCTTATATCATTGTGTCATACATTATCATGTTGTTCTTTTTTTTAAACGTTTTACATTCTAGGATGTCAGTTTTGCTATAGCTCACTATACGATGGGGGTTTGTTCATTATTATTTCCATATGATGACCTATATCTTCTAACAGCATCTCAACTTTGTCATGTGATATCAATGATTACGTGTGAGTGTGTAATTTCTTGACTCTTAAACCATTGTGGTGACGTCAGCCTATTCATTTACCGTGGATTCTTTTTCTACAATCAACGCTTCCTTAATTCGTCGCTGAAATGGACTTAACATTTTATATTCTTCTGTTTCCTTTGTGTGCCTAATTACAATAAGGTTGAATTGGCCAATTTACTGATTACTGTTCAGTAATGAAATTAAATTTAAAACTTACTTTAATTTTTGTAATTTATATATGCCTGCACTGGGAGTCGAACCCGTCCATGAATTCTCTTACGTGTCACTAACATCAACATATCGACGAAACCTCTTGGCTACCAATTGGTTACGATTAACTTGTCTAATTCATATATATAAATGAATATTTGATATACATCTGTACAACGGACACCCATGGATTGAACCTTTATATACAATGTATATAATAATAGGCAATCGTTTAGTATGAGTTAGTAGCCGCGAGGTTTCATGCACATGCTCAATATGTTAGAACTTGTCGGCTTATGTTCGAATCCTGGTATTTTTTTATGTTGTCCCTATTCTCTAGTTTTCATGTTTTGTTTCTTGTTTATTAAGTTATTTTGGATCTTCTGTTTAATAAAAGCGAGTTTGGTCGTTTATTATCGGATCATTGTTCCACATGTTTGAAACAAAAATGTTAGTATTATAGGTGTCCATTTTTGTTTTATAAATCAATATACTTTAAGTATGATTTCATCTTTTTATTCGCAAATTCCTATGCAAGAAAATCGTGATGTGCCAAGAATAAGACTTCTTGTTCGAAATTATGGACACATGCTTTATATATATGCTATATATATGTTTTTTGTCAAGTTGTTGTCCCCGGCTTTGACACATTCCCCATTTTCATTCTCAGTTTTACTAGAAATAAGATCAAATATGTCTCATTTTGTCAAAACATACATATAATGTTCAGATGCCTGATAAATGAACATCTTTAAGGGCAGATGTGTTGATTAAAACATGTTTATGTTTGTTTTAACCATTTAAATGTAATATATAATTTATTGTAATGCATCGTTTGTCACGATAACATGGTTATTTTAATTCACTTACAATACCTTCTTATTAAGAATAGGCTTTAATTTTGAAAAGACATTATCACAAAAGTTTAAGTTATAGATACAATGGATAAGCGTTGATTCATGAAAAACAAACCATCAGCCCTGCGGGCTCATGGTTTCTTTTTCAAGAATCAACGCTTATCCATTGTATCTATATAATATAATATTTCATTTATACATGTATGGGTCTTCAGGATTTCCTACTTAACAACAGTATGATTCAGTTTTAAATTAGGAAGAAAGTTTATTTACGAAGTGACTAGAAGCAAACTTGCTTATTCATTGTGTTTGCGGTCTGTCATATCGTTTTTGTGGAGCTTTTCATGTTATATTTGGTATTAAATGGTTTTTTTTTAAACGCATCTGAGGTGTTTTATAAGATTCATTTTTCGATGGAAAGAAAAATTTTACAAAAAACCTCCTGTTATAATGACATCAACATATGTTTGTTTCTTGTTGTAACATGTGTAAGGCACTGCGTAATCAGTAATTGTCGAGTTAAATATCTAAATGTTTTCTGTTATTTAATATGTTGTTAAGAGTGAAATTGTTGATGGCCTCTGTAGATTTTCTCACAGTTATATATAGTCGTGACCTTTAGGCATATTGTACTGACATATGCAAAAAATGTTGAAGACAGTTAAGTCCTTTTACAATCCGAATATGACGTTATTACATGTATACAACACTTTTTTATGAATCTAAAACGTTACTTGAGATATGGTTCCTACATAAACACGTTACACAAATTTGTTATTTAATCAGTACATAACTTTAGAACTAAAAAGGACATTGATGTTGTAGACAAAAAAGACCCTTTGTGAAGGTCATGTTGTACGAGTTTTTACAACGATGAGATACTACACACCAATCTCGTTTTATTTTGTAAATATAAATGTGTGTGACCATGTTTTATACAGTTTGATTTTAAAAGTAAAATTTAAAATGTCTTTAGATATTCATTAGTTACTTAGAAACATTGCTAACCTTCTTTAATGGCTTTTCGATAAACCATAAAGTTGTTAATATTCATTGTATCCTGTTTATATATTTAGAATACGTTTTTAAGATCAATTTCGTATGAAAAGGTTTGTAAATATTTTAGATCGTAAAAAAGATAGATCTAGTTTGAGGGATCCCAATTCTTTGTAGGTCAATCAAACGTAAAACAAAATATCCAGATACATGATATGACTTTGATCAGACCTGTTTTATCGTGTTTCATTTATGATTGTATACTTGGTTTTATATAGCAACTACGTGCCATTTTGATTTTTGCTTTCCCTTGTTAGATTTATCCACCATGGTCAATTTTCCATTTCTCAGTATCTTTTCAGACAGATCTGTAAGATGTTAATGTGTATAAGTAGGACACAACTTTGAACTCTGAACATTAACGGAACAACTAATAATTGACTACAATCAATGGTCTCAAACGCTCTGAATAAATCAATAGATAATCCTGCAAATTAACCAGAATACTCAATAATGTGGTATTGTCTTTGACATATTATTATACCTGTTTATATAAAGAAAAGGGGGGCATACTAGTGTATTCAAAGATTATTCGTAAAACGGGGCATACTCCTTGTATGATATTATGTTTTTGTGAACGACAATTTATTTTTATGTGTAAAATCTTATGTTTAAAAAGGACGATATTTGGTTTAGTAAATCCATTATTTTTTTTTATCAAATGCTCTTTCTTGTTTGATGCTCATCATTAGGTACATTTCGTGCCAACTTTGCAGATTAAGGGCACATTATGTTTAATATCTCATAATTTTTTAATTCATATAATTTTTTCATAACAACGCAAAGTGTTTAATAAGATGTGAGGTGTAACTTTTCCACGTTTACAATACATACGATACAAACAAGCATCCAAATCAAACGTTATCTTCTATAATGTCGTTACATTATAAAATATGTAATGTCCTGCATATGCTATAACTGGTTTTGATATGACTTCATAATTTGAATGAATAATAATTAAAGTTTATTCCTGATGATTTGAAAAAAAGAACCAACGTCTAGCTATAGAACTTGGATGGTTAAGGTTAAACATATCAAATAGTCAATAATAAAATGGCTGATCACTTGAAAACATTAGTCTGGAAAATAAACCACTTGAAATAGGTAAAAGATTAACCAGTAAGTGTCACTTATGAATACAGTACAATATTTTCAATTTTCTTTTATCGCAATACAAAGAGCCTTCTTAAAACACACAATCAAACACATTTACAGAGTTTAAACTTTGCAAACTACATGCATTACAACACATCTTTTATCTATGGAGGACGTATACATATTAGGTAAGTTATTTAACTTCAATTGTGCCTACCATTAAAAAAATTGCAGTGCTTTGCCAGAAAAATTAATAACGTTATAATAATATTATGTAATACCATCTTTTATTTTGCGTCCATAAAAACTTAAGAGGTTAAAAATCTTGCACATTTGTAAATCATAATAAAACTCGAGGTGTTATTATAAACGAGGAATACTTATATTTTGTTTTTTTATTAGTAACGGAAAAATGCATTCTTTCTCAGCACTAACTGGTTCATCAATATCTATGAAAATAAATCCAGTTGTGACAAGGAATAATGATAACAGTACAAAAACGTAATGTGTAAAATCAAGGGAAAAGGTATTACATGTGTCAAAGTTTAAACCTTACAATAAAATTGAGATTGGAAAAGGAGAATGTGTCAAAAAGACACCAATCGAACCAAACGACAGAAAAGGGTCAAAGGTCACCAATGGAAATGCATCCTTTTTGTTTCTATTCATGCGCTTTTCCTTGATATTTTTCTCAGTCTCCAAATCACTGGTTTTAGTGAAAACAGAATATTTACTACTTACATGTAGCTTACTACAATGTGTTAATATGTCGTATCATCCTATTAAAAAAAAGCATTTATGTGTAATTATTATCGTGCATATTCTGAATTTGAAGAATTACTTGACAAACATTGATTTCATTAGGTTTATACCCTTGAACCCTCGGATCGTCTCGTATAACATGCATAAACATTTTTTTTGTATATATCAATCACAATTTTTCGTTGGTAAACATATTTTTGGGCTTTTGTATACAGCAATAACAATGTATTCGACATTTCGACTTCGATTTGGTACGGCAATGATTAAGATCTTTCAAACAAATTTGTTAAATATGAATATTTGTATTCACCTTCGTAAATGCACGAGTCAATTTGTTTTATTTAAATTTTTCGACTTAATAGTCCATACTTGAATTCGTATTACATCTTGTTTTAACAAGACGACCTTCTTAACACTTCCGCGTTATTAAAGGCACAAAACTAGTCTTTGTTACATTGTAAGCGTTACAAATGTATCATTTGAACTATCATTGTGGTGAAACCAAATATTTTTATCAGCTTTACACATTAGAAAATGTATGTAACTCAGTATAACTTTGTTTTGTGGATCAGAAAAAAAAACAACCTTATCAGTGACCTGAAATAAGGCTAAAAGACCATGCAAATTACGAAGATAAAGCCCTCTGACTTTATATTCAGTTTAATTCAGAGCTGTTTCTATTATAACGTCTTCTTCGACAATCCAACTTCATTTCCAATTTAAATAATAATTACTTATTCCTATTTTAAGAGCCACTTAAAACATCTTTGAGCTTTTTTTTTTGGAATTGCAATTTTTTTTTTTTCAGTCTTCATATTTTTGGTTTTTAAGGAAACTGACAAATTTACTGCTTCACTTACACCAATACAGAAGTACACATGATACACCATAAAAAACAAAGACTAAGCAACGCAAACCCAAAACATGGGGGTGATCGCAGGTGCTCTGGAAGATGCTATACATGAGACACCCGTCGTGTTGCTCATACATTGTTACATTTTTTTTTCAATATGATGCAGCGATTATATTCATATTTTTTTTTAAACATATGTGTTATATTTATATTATACTTCGTATAAAAACAACCTGCAAATATTTTTCTTAAAATCTTGTGACTTAACAGTGAATATTATAATTTGTTAATGTCATGCTTGTTAAAGAGAACACATAACTAAAACTTCCGCATTATTAAAGTCACAAACATTTGTTTGTTACATTATCCATGTTTAAAAGGAACACTCTAAAACACAATTGTGGTGAAACCGAATATGTTTATCAGCTTTTTACTTTAAACTTTTAAAAAACTATTCATTTATGTATTACTTTGTTTCATGGGATACTCTAACAATGGAGAAAAAGAATTTTTTTAAACACGATATGTCCTTCTTTTTAAATTTCAGTTGTGTATGTCTTATAAAACAAGTTGTTGTTAAAATGTGTGTGGCTGTATCACAATTTTAAATCTAGATGCTTATGTTTATTTAAGAACAATACTATCACAATAAAACTCTTAATAGCTACATAAAAGAAATAATGAACGCCTGATTCCATGCGACCCACTTTTTGTCGTTACAAAAGATAGACGTTACGCTGGAATAAAATAAAATGTCGGTTCGATTTAATATATAAATAGAATTAAATTTTGTCTGTTGTCGAAGTTATAATGAAAGGTAAAAATGTATTGGTATTATTACTTTCAGATGTTAATGATCAATTCCAATTCTAAGAAATTCATTGATCAATAACCACAAATTGAAGAAATATTTGATTATTTATTCATATCGTATTAGTCATGTTATTATAAAAAGTATCAAAGCAATCATTCAGCACTATTTGCAATAATAAAACATAATTTGGATTTAATTAATTGTTGCTCTTTTTGATACATCAATGTTTTGTTTAGAATAAATCCTCTCCTAGCTATTGTCTAAGAGCATAAAAGTCCATATGCCATTGTGACTTTAAAACATGCACAGATGCGACTAAAATGCTGTTGACATTAATACATGATTCACATTCCTTTAGACACATTGGCATGATGAAAATTTGTTTAAAGTGAACGAATCTTCATGCCTTTTTAACATGACCAATATAATATGATCACTATATTATTCTAAATATAGAAACAATGCTATTGAATTAATTAAATCTATAAAATTTATATACAGCTGGTCTCCGTCAAATTAGAATAATAGATTAATCTTGAGTAAAATAGTTTTTTTTGCTTATGTTGATGTGACGTTTTATACGTTAATGATGAATAATATTTGAGCGTGGAGGCGATGAATATATATCATAGCAGATCAACACAAGTATGAATAGTGTGACATGAAATTACTTTGTAGTGATGTGATATAGTTACCAGTAGTAGAATACAAATTTCGTTTTACAAACGAATCTTTGGAATATACATTTTCTGTTTTCAAAAATTAAAACATACGAGCAAAAACTTGTTATCAAGATAAACGTTCCTGCTCATTATGCCGATGCATATAGTGACGATTTATATTTGGTTATATGCAGTTGATGTATACACGTGAGTGACTTTGAACTAGCTGTCAGTAACTGAGAGTTGTTGGTATGCACAAGTACCCGTCCACGTCCACTTGTATTTCCAGTACATTGTATTTGTATGTTTATCCATTTGATGAGTTTGGCCTTTTTTAACTGATTTTTATAGTTCGTTTTTATATTGTACTTTTACACCACTTTCCGAGATAAAGGAATGGGTGGAATCCTGCTAACATGTTTAACTTCGCCAAATTATGTATGTTTGTGCATCTTCAAATTCAGGAACCTGTAAATCAGTGGTTGTTGTTTGTTTATGTGTTACATAATGTTTTTCATTTATCTTTTCTATACAAAAAAGGCTGTTAGTTTTCTCGTATGAGTTGTTTTAAATTGTCTTTCGGGGCCTTTTATGGCTGACTATTCGTTATGGGCTTTGCTCATTGTTTAAGGCCGTACGGTGACCAATTGTTATTTCTGTGTCATTTGGTCTCTTGTGGAGAGTTGTCTCATTGAAAATCATGTCACATCCTTTTTATGGGGTTGTAAAAATAACTGTTTTAAATGACGTTTGAAGTCATTTGACCAAGGAATTATAATCAAACTTTCTGCTTAACTGATTTTTAAGGATGCAGTATATGTCAATGGTTGGTATTTTCGCAGTTGTTTATTTTTGCAAATCAGCATGATATGTTTAAAACTATAACTGATCAGTGAAATAAGTTTAAAGTTTAAAAGCTCAATATTGACTGACATCGAAAAAGTCAGAACAATCCGAACAGATACAAGGTGGCTGACGTTGAACCGTTATATAATGTTTCCTTAAAATGTTCTTAACTGATCAGTATGATTCGCAACAAATTCATTTGCCTAAAATTTGCTTTAACATATTCAAAAATACAAAAACCTAGGGGTATTCTTCACGGAAGAGTCTAATATTGTTCAAGGTGAATACGGAAGTAAGAAATTGTAGGACAAACAAAGAAACCGTAACACATTACAGTAATAATAGGCGTTGGCTTCATATATAAAAATATTTGGAAAAACTTTGCTGAGGTATCGTTTTTGTAATCTTATAACCAGGTTCTACCCACAATGTAACTGTGGATATGATTCGAATAGCAAGCTATCCTATACTGTAGAGGACTTACGCATGTACCGTTGGACTTTCCAAATGACACATATATAATGTGAGTTATTGTTTGTTTAGTAAATCAGTTACTTCAATATTTGAGTTATTGATGATGTATGCCAAAAGACAAACATATAATTTTCGCAATGAAGGACAACACAAGGTACCTTTTTCTGCAGTATTAAAACATATATGAACCTAAGCTATCTCAACTGAGACACACAGTCAAACTTTTCCAAATCTCTAATTCGAGTTAGAATTAAGGTGGATCGGGACTATTCGACTGCGCATAGTCTCGAGCATGAATGACAACGCACACGAAAAGTATAAGTAGTAAATTAGATATTATTTTGTTTAAATATTTTGATTGATTAGAAATGTTAAATCATTGTACTTAAGTCACTTAACATATATAATCGTTAGTATATGTATTAGTGAAAGGCTCAAAGTAACATTTCACCGAAGTTCACCATTTTCCCGTCACAATTTTGATTTAAGACAAAATGATTTTTTTTCCCTTATCGGTGACCTATCTTTTTTATTTGCTCATTCAACCTTCAAATTTAAGCTTTTTGTATTGAAGTTTTGAACCAAGTGTTATAGAAAGTATTTTTGATATTCCGATAAAAATAGATGAATACCTCTATTTTCCCTATCATTTCTTTGAAAAATTGTCCCTTTTACATACCTGTTTTAAAAGTTAAATTTTGAGTTTGAATGGTCCGTGAACCCCTATTGTTTTCGACCAATTTGATTCACTTTCTCTAAAGAATAAAATAACAAAAAATACGGCACTTCTGATAGAAACTTCGAATAAGCCCGAGCCACCTAAAACATAAATATGAATTAAATTCTTGTATTTATCATGTTGATAACATTATTTAAGTTACTTTATTGTTAGGCACTTTTTCTACTTTTCTCATAATTGAAACTATATCAAAGTTGTATTCACAAAGACTACAGGCGTCACACGGAAACAAGTGTTTGTTTCTTTTTTCTTTTTTCTATCAAGTAAACCTTTTTATAAAGCATTTGCGATTCTGAAACTAACCAGTGCTTCCTCAGTATTGTTAGCATGTTAATCCAAAAAAAAAAAAAAAAAATCTAAAGCATAATATGTTTTTAGTTTAAAATACAACATTGTGACTACATTGATAAACATTGGAATAATCTGTCGTGTTTGTTTGGTGCATATTACATCATGCCAAATAGTTAATGCAGAGCTATTAGGATGATATGGAAAGATCTTACTTAATATTTATTTACGATCATTTCTGGTTTAAAAAGACAAAAAAACTTTGAACAAACGATTCTTTTGTTATCTAAATAAAATCCAGAAATACATGTGTGTCTCTTTTGTACCTCAAGCTTGTTTCCATTGTTTTAACTTTATCGCTCTTTCAGTTACAACAATAATACACGTAAATGGTATTACACATATTGAATCAATAAACTAAAAAACGGTATATTACGATATGAGTACATGTATAACGTAGATCGTACATGGAACACACTTAATTAATACTAAATGTTCATGATGTACTTCTGTTTATTTTATTTCTTCTAATTATTAAGTGTATAGTTTATTCTAATGTAAATGGATATAAGTAATCGAAATCGTTAAATAGTTGTTATGAGACTGTTTGAATCACACGTCTTTTCAAAATCAATATGCATCTGATTGTATTCATGAACACATAAATAAATAAAAAAATTGACAATGGAAATGGGATAAGTATCAAAGAGACAAAAACCCGACCATAGAAAAAACAACAGCAGAAGGTCACCAACAGGTCTTCAATGTAACGAGATATGTATTGTGCTAATAACTGTACTAACATTTCTGTTCAATGTAATCATTTGAAGTCCAATTACTTGCTATCTTTAGAGATATGAATTACAACCAAATCATAACTATAGAAACTGAGGCATTCGTGAATCTGCACAACCTTTATGAAATGTAAGTTTTTATTTAGTGGCCATCTTACTTAAAAATACTTTCGCTTATAAACACATTTTGATTTCAAAATGTCGTTTTGTTCTGTATACTGTAATTCATAAAGTGTGTTTTAATTATTGCGTTTACAGTTTACAGATCTTATGATTATTATGCAGTTGAATTGACAATTTTTTTTTATATGTTATCGAAGTATCAAATGACCACTGTAATGCACCTGTTCTTACAATGGTCAGTCTCAGTTTATAACCTGACCAATAAAAAAACACGTTCTAGCAAATTTATTTTAAAATGCAAAATAACATTTCTATACTACATGTATAACTCAGACAGACCAAAAGATTTATTTTGAGATTCGACCTTCAACTTTCGGTTCAAATGATAAGAAAAAATGTAATAAATTATAACGGGGTCGGAAACGCATAACAACACTTTGGCAGTCGTCGGGTGCGCTTATCGCGAAATGTGTGTAAATATACCAACTTTGAAACAACTACTGTTTTTTTTTTTTCACTTACAAAAATATAAATGAGACCGTTCGTCATATTTTTCTTCGAAATATCAAATCTTGGTAGAAGGTTCACTAATAAGAGAAGTATTATTCTATTAAAGAAATCTAATTTTATTTTATAGTTTTTATTACAATATGGTGATAACATTTTAAATGAAGAAAATCCGAGATATGTTGTTGTGTTTCTTTGATCAAGCATGTAATTTTGACTTTTGTTTCTTTGTATATCACGACATTAACTCGAATATTTAGACATCTAGCCAAAAACTATATACAACGCATTAAAGCTGGAGCATTCAAGAATTTAACCAGTTTAGACTTCATGTAAGATTTGATAAGTTAGCATACTTTGCATACTCACTATCGATGGTAATACATTCTGAGTAAAGTATACGATGTGTTTTTGGAAGTGCAATGGATACAGTATTGTTAATGTGCTATGCATAATCAATATGAAATAAACCGTTTAATATATACTGTATGTCCCTTACACTGAGTAACATTGCTTTAAATATATATATATATAAGTCTGAAAATTAGACCAAATAGTGTTACAGTTAGATTTTCTACTGACAATTGTAAATCAATTACCAATCAAATATATGTAATTTTATAAGCATCCAATAACAGCCAAATAAAAACGATTGGATAAACATGTGATTACTCAAACGGCTTCCGTGTTTTTTCTTTCTTTTTCATATTGAACGAATATATCAATTTTACCTCATTACTGATATTGTTGTTTCAATATGTTCCAACAATCTGTCTTTATGCACCCCCCTCGCATATCAAAATATACAGTACATGATACACGATATTAAAGAAGTTGATATGTGCGTAGCTGCTACAAACAATATGATTTACCATTACAAAATAGAATAAGAAGGAGTATAAACACGTCCAAATTGTTACAAATAACGTATGATGGTAGTTGTTATGTTAATGTTCATAAAAACAAACTAAAACAAATCAAATCAAATAAAAATCAGGCAATCACATTTGATTTGATTGCATTTGTCCTTTCAAATAAATCAGTTTTCTATGAGAAATAATACCTTTCATCTGTGGACGCAATGTTTACATACTATTTTAATTATCATCAGTGTTTAACATTCATATTTCGAAAAACAAATATCCTACTTCATATATATAAATATGCATACCTCACATCGCTATTGGGTTGCTGTTATTGTTGCAAGGTATAATTATAGATTTTGCTTATAAATATGCTGATCTATTAGTCGAATTTATTTGCATGGAATCCATTGATAATAATAACTGTAGATACACACAGTGAAGTATTAATACCATGTGACTGTTATATTTATATTTTCCAGAAACCTGTTCAGTAATCAAATAACTCAACTAGACGGGAATGCCTTCATAAATCTTCCGAAGTTTAGACGTATGTAAGCATATTTTGTTTTCTTGCCATGTCCTGTACCAAGCCAGGTACGTTGTTTTGTCGTTTGTTTTCCTTTGTACTTTAGTGTTATGTTGTGTCGTAGTTTTTCACTTAACACTGATATGTTTCCCTCGGTTTTAGTTTGTAACCCGGATTTTGTTCTGTCCATCGATTCATGTCTTTTTAATAGCGGTATACTTATGTTGCCATTATTATGCGTATAATGATTCATTATATATACCAAAACAGCCTTACAAATATAAGCAAAATTTTCTGATTAAAACACAATTCTTACACACTTTATAAATAACCAGTATAGTGGATTTACATTTTTCATACTACCAATGTGCATTTTTAAGATATTAAGATAATGATAATATTTATATATTAACATTACATATATCATTGGACTAATTCCGATACAATGAATACAAACTTGGTGCTTTCACTATTCAAATAAAAAAATCTTTAATTGTTTCTCTCGAATGTTTCGCGCTATGGGTTTGCTTACTATTGTGTCTATGCACGATTACATGCTGTTCATGATGTTTTGTAGACAAACAAGTGAACGCGATTCAAGAGTTGATTTTTCTAACCTTCAACTTTAATTGTCGTTTTTCGTAAACAAAAAATAAAACTTATTGAATTGGATACACTATAAAAAAAAAACTGCCAGCGCTCGTAGTTTAAGGGTGTTTATTTTGATCCAGAGTAAACCGTGCAAAGTGTTTGTATAAAAGTGGCACCTAACATCCACGTATTCCAACATCAATCCGAATTCCGATAGAAAATAATTTCATTCGGAAGACTCAGTATACATGCTATTAGTACTTTATTGATTTATATTACAAAGTATTGATCACATGGTGCCACTACGCCTAGATTTTACACCAATTTTGTATAAAAGTGATACCTAGTGTTGGAAAACGTGAATTTTAGTATTTTGGCGGGCCTACAACCTTTTCATAAATATTATACATGTATCATTAGCATAACATACAAAAGTTATCAACGGTACCAGGATTATAATTTAGTACGCCAGACGCGCGTTTCGTCTACATAAGACTCATCAGTGAGGTTCATATTAAAATATTTTTAAAGCCAAATAAGAACAAAGTTGAAGAGCATTGAGGATCCAAAATTCCAAAAAGTGGTGCCAAATATGTCTAAGGTAATCTATGTCTGGGACAAAACAATCCTTAGTTTTTCGTGAAATTCAGTTTTGTAAATAGGAAATTTATAAAAAAATGACCATATTATTGATATTCATGTCAACACCGAAATGTTGACTACTTAGCTGGTGATACCCTCGGGGACGAAACTTCCACCAGCAGTGGCATCGCCCCAGTGGTGTTAATAGTTATCAACGGTACCAGGATTATAATTTAGAACCCCAGACTCGCGTTTCGTCTACATAAGACTCATCAGTGACGCTCATATTGAAATATTTATAAAGCCAAACAAAGTTGAAGAGCATTGAGGATCCAAAATTTCAAAAAGTGGTGCCAGATATGTCTAAGGTAATCTATGCCTGGGACAAAACAATCCTTAGTTTTTCGTAAAATTCAAAGTTTTGTAAATAGGAAATTTATAAAAATGACCACATTATTGATATTCATGTCAACACCGAAATGTTGACTACTGGGCTGGTGATACATGTACCCTCGGGACGAAACGTCCACCAGCAGTGGCATCGACCGAGTGGTGTAATTAGTTATCAACGGTACCAGGATTATAATAAAGTACGCCAGACGCACGTTTCGTCTACATAAGACTCATCAGTGACGCTTATATTAAAATAATTATAAAGCCAAACAAGAACAAAGTTGAAGAGCATTGAGGATCCAAAATTCCAAAAAGTGGTGCCAAAAAAACAGCTGAAACACTAGATTAACTTCATTTAAGCATAGGTCAACAAATGTTGTCGTAATTTTTGTGCAATATCTTTCAAGTTGTTATCTACATCCCTTGGATGGTGTAAACTTTCCACAAAGTGTATAGTATTATGAGGTATGACATATGATGCAATCGTATAAGGTGTATAGTGCCATAGTGTATAATGTAAGGGGAATGGTAAAATGGTGCATGAGGAATGGTATGATTTCGTAACGTGTATTTAAAGTGTGCTTATCAAAATTAAAAACTATGCAAAATATTATAAAAAAACTTAATTCTAAACTCTATCCATCAATTAACGGTATTGTGATCAAATTTTTTTTTTATAAATAGATAACTTTGCAGTTGCACACTTTCTTTGAATAAAAAACTGCAGCATAATGGGTAATTTTGGATAGTGTTGATATAATGTGTTAGGTGTGTAGTGTAAAGGTGTATCGAATATGGTGTATTGACACAGGGTGTATTGTGTATTGGTGTACGGTGAATGTTGTTATGGTGTCAATTTCTCACACATAATCAACATGCGTATAATATCAATGACTGTCAATGTTCCTTTTTTTAATTACTAATCAGGTTTTATCTAAATGTATTAACAGAGATCTGCATTATAACACAATCAACACCATATTAGCAGACACTTTTGTTGGACTGGAAAGCCTTTACAGCATGTATGTTATCACTCAATACATAAAATAGTAATGAATTTGATGTATACACAAATATAGATAGTCCTACTGTGTTCTCTTATTTTAATTCGCTTTACATGTTAAGTATTTGTCTAGGTTTTTAGTTATTTCTATTCATATATAAACAATATTGACCAGAACAAATAAAGAAAGATTACAATAAGGACAAGATATAACACAATTGAGAAAAGGACAAAGAAGAAAAACACGTGTTCATTAAGAAATCAACCTTTATTTCTGATGTATATTCATTTTGTGATATAAAACTGAGGTTTAAAACGCTACTGACCTTTTAAATGACCAAAAAAACGCTCATACCTTTTGTACAAACAATCAAAAATCGCAAATCATGTTGTCCTTTGGTAATTCATATTGTTATATCTTAGCTGTATTAGATAAAGCTGCATTTAATGAAAGTCTGATATTATCTTATATTTTTGACCCCGTATGCAAACAATGCAGAGGTTTAAATCAGTGTGTGGTGAAACGGATTGAAAGCGGAGCATTTAGAGACCTGCCGAAATTGAACAAATTGTAAGATATCAAATCTAGTATCTTTGATTATAAATTTAGATGAATATATTTGTATGTGTGCGTATATGTTGGTAAAAATTTGCGCCAGAACCTCAATATGATAAACATGAGCACTGTAATAAACATTATATTTCTCTAATTTTTGTGCCGTTTTCCTATTTTCTGACCAATATTTCCCCTCACTAGTGAAAATTCTGTTCTCGGCAAATGATTGGTTTAAATTTAATTGTGACGTAAAATTTTCTTATTTTCTACTGAATGTTTTTATTGTGACATCATGAAAAAAGGCGACCATGCCTTATGTTGTCACATCAAAAGTACATAATTTTTCTCAAATCTTTAAAAAAAGGAAGGATAAAAATCATTAGGGAAACAGATTCCACCACTGTAACTCGTGTATAACGATATTTCTCCACTCTTGACAGTTAAATTGTAATTATTTGAAAAGCTTGGCAAGCCTCGCTTTTTAAATATTTAAATTTAACTGTCTCGAGTGGAGAAATATCGTAATACACTTGTCGCAGTTGTGGAATCTATACATATCACCCTTTTATATAAAAAAATGACATTCCTATCTTTTAAAAAAAAAAATTTCATTATGAATGTGAATGACGTTAAATCAATTTGATATAAAAAATATTTTGCATATTCCTGCACAGATTTGAAATAAGTTGTTTTTATTTTTTAATAATACATGTTTAATTAAGTTGGATTTGTTTATGTATGCTTTGCAATCACGTTTAACGAGTGTGTTTAAAATAGTGCAATAGCTCTAAGTGTTTTGATGAAACACTGTAAACCATTTTTTCGAATGGAGACTTTTATTTACCTTATGTCCTTTCTAAACAACTTCGCGATTGTTTTATTTCCGCATATTTTAATTTCATTGATGCATCCACAGAATTTATACAACTTATCCACTTACGTGTCGAAATATATTAGATATAGGGAGATGTGGTATGAGTGCCAATGAGACAAATATACATCCAAGTAAATATTTATAAAAGTAAACCATTATAGGTCAATGTAAGGCTTTCAACACGAAACCTTGGCTCATACCGAACAGCAAGCTATAAGGAGCCCTGCAACATACTAGTGTAAAACCAATCAAAATGGAAAACCATCGGTTTAATCTATTATAAAAACGAGAAACGAGAAACACGTAAGACTACATAAACAAACGACAACTACTGTACAACAGATTTCTGACTGGTGCAAACATTTGTAGCGGGATTACACGTTTTAATGATACCAAACATTTTGAAACAATAGTATAATATCACAACATAGAACGACACACTATATCAATTGAAAGGTTTAACTCAATCAAATTAACACACAATTAACGAATAAATTTGATCTGTGATACCTAATTCAAATACATAGTTATAAGGGATAAATAATTAAGGTCAAAAGTAAATTAACACGTTTTTACAAAGTTAAAGTATGATACCACTGTGAAATCTTAAACAATATTTAAAAAATCTTCATTTTTGATAAAACCTGCGTCATAATATAGAATGTAGGACAGAAAGTCACAGGACAAAAAGTCACAAACAAAAAGTCACGGACAAAAAGTCACAATTATTTTTTTCAGGTATTATTCTTTGAATAAAAATTGCTTATTTAAAAAAAAAATGTATTTTTCTTGAACTATAATGTAAATAAACCAACTTTGTAGACAAAATTTATCAAAAAATAATCAAAGATGATCAAATAATTGTTATGAAAACAAAATGTCAACGTGGCTTGGCACTTGAATGGCTTCTTGGTGCCAAGAAATATACCCTTTGCGTGCTTAAAATTTAATAAATCTTAATTTTTCAAATATAATGACAAATGTCCTTAACTTTAATATAAATATTTGTAACAAAAAGTAAATATTTCAAGATATATCTCTTATGATTTCAAACAATTGTCAACAAATTATTTGTGACTTTTTGTCCTGTGACTTTTTGTCCTATCAAATTTGTGACTTTATGTCCTGTAACTTTTTGTCCTGTGACTTTCTGTCCGTTTACCATATTATATACAGGTAAATGAACATAATGTATGTTGAATGCAATAATAACAATTAATCTTTATTTACCGATCACATTAAATATATTGTTTTCAGGTATCTATTTTTAAATGGTATAACAGATATTGGTGCAAATGCTTTCCAAAATCTTTCCAGCTTAAAAACCATGTAAGCAAATGTATTAATGTTGGCATTACATTATCAGAACGTCACCACGTTGAAAGATATATATATATATCTTTATTAGTCTCCCTGAGGAGAGATAGTGATACCAATACAATATTACTGCATAACACAATATATACAAATTTGAAAAAAAAAAAACACACGGAAAAAAATAAAAAAATAATAATAATTGAAAGTACTTTCAACTTAATTGACATTTTTAATTCGGATTGAGAAAAAAACTTTAAACTTAATTCATATCGTCAATTAGGAATGAGAAAATGTTTTGCAAAATCTGTAAACATATTTGACGCATAAAAATTGAAAACATATTTTCTGCTCACAGTCTAGTTCAAATTCGGTTTCGCATGAGAGTAAAATGTAACAGAAATTTTCATCATCTAAGGAACCAAGATAGGCACTGAAAGTTATTGGGTTTAAGCATAGTAGCGCGAACCAGAATTCATCCTGAATGTCGGATAAATAGTCACACGACGAAACTGCGTGAATACACGGGTCGGTGAAAAGTTTACCACATTTATCACATAAAATACTATCACTGTTCGTATTGTGGACCAAACAACACAGGGATACTATGTAATTTGCCTGCTTACGCAAATACGGAAAGTCTAATGCAACTGGCCATACAGGATGAGGCTGAAATACTTTATGTATCTTCTTGAAAATGTTAAAGTCACTATCTATATTTATACGTTGTTGCCATTCCTTGAGTTGATATTCAAAAATAGATCTGTGAACTATTCGCTTCCATATACGCTGAGACTGAAAATGTCCGCTATCCATAAACTTTGTTAAATAAAATTGAGAATGGAAATGGGGAATGTGTCAAAGAGACAACAACCCGACCAAATAAAAAAACAACAGCAGAAGGTCACCAATTTGTTAAATAGTCCGATAAATGGTATTTGTAGAGTATATCCACACAGTCCTTTGAAAAATCCGGTGCACAATTGATGTACTCTTGATTGAAATAATTGAGTTCAAAAAGTTTACGTACGAGAATACGAAATGAAATTGCTCTTTGTGGTAAATTACAAATTCGTCCGACGCGTCACCACGTTGAAAGATATATATATAAATATATAGAGAGAGATAAAGATTAATCTCTTTCCTTTAAAAAACTGTAATGCACTTAAAAAATGTGTTTATACAACTGTCACTGTTTATTTGGTATATTACTCGTGCACCCGGTATCTATTGATCACTTTTAATTGATATATAACACAATGATCGGCACGAGATCTACATTTTGTGTTCTTTTACCAATATTACCTTGAAGTAAAACAATGATGTTGTTTTCATTAGTTGTTATCAACCTTAAACTAGAAGCAGTAACTTCAAATACTCGAATAATTGTCTAATTGTCTGTTTTGTTATTGGGACTAATGATGGGTGTATACCCTAGCAACGTTCTGTATGTGTGTTCTATTAAATTTACATTGTATCGATCTGTTTTTCTTACCACTTTCAGAGATTAGGAGAGACATGAGCGCTCCCAAACATTTTTAAGCACGCCACATTCTTAATGTGCATGTCCGATGTCAGGAATCTGTAAATCGTTTTTGATTACGATCAGTCATATTTGTTTTTTTTATCAATTGTTCTGTGTGTTACATATAAGGCCGTTAGTTTTCTAAGGTGATTTTTCTTTTATTTTCATGACAAGAGCTGACTATAGGTATGTGTTATTCATTTTTGAAGGCTATACGATTGTTTGTAATAAATCAAATCCATTGTCTTTGAACTTTGTTGAATACATGTGGTTGTCTCATTTGTAATCATACCACATCTTCTGTTTGATATTCATAGTACGTTGATCAACACACACTATCCTGTTAAATGCTTGATATGGGATGGCATTGAGATTCCATACTTAAATAGAACATTAACAAACCGAGTACCCAGTGAGGAACCTTACAGTCGTATGATAATATAAAAGAAGTAACAATAAGTTGCATGTGTGTTATATAGTTACTTGAATGGCTGAGTGTAATCATACAATTATTTCATACGGATTTTTTTAAATACCTTTGTCTTATTGAAATCTTTCGAAATACACTGCTATTGAGGTATTTCTCCCGTACATTTTTGCGAATTCATTTCCGTATACAATAACTACGAAATATATCGCATCAACTTTGGCCATTGTATATCAGCAAAAAAAAAACATGATGACGAATGTGAACAATTTTGGTTGATTTGAAGTAGTTGATTCTCAAAAAAACTCAATTTTACCAAAAGGTAAACAACTGCTATATGTACGAACAATTTTAATTAACAAATGGTTACAAATTTAAAACACCGCTTGAACAATTCACGCTTCTTAGAACGTGCTCCTCGATTATATATTGAATCTTGATCAATGCCAAACGTCGGTAACAAATATCAAGACTTTGTTCCAATACTTCCAAAACAGAAATACCTGTCTTAAGACAACCATGAAGACCTCAAACGTTCTATTGTCTTTCACCAGGAATGAAAATGTTGTATATATTAATGTGTGAACTTCGTTTCAAGTAATAAAGATTTGAATTATCATTAAAAATAGTGGTTATGCACATATACACTTTTAAAATCAATTGTTTCTTGTAGAGAGATGTATCACAATTCTTTATCAGTCATTGGAAATACAACATTCACTGGTTTACCAAATTTGCATACGCTGTAAGTACGAATAACAGGTACTATTTGGTCAATAGGAATTATATTTGTTAAAAAATCAAATATGGTTAGGTGACACAGTTTGCTAATGACAAGAAACGAAAGTCATTTTAGCTATCTGGTACTGGTTAAGATACTTTGATGTATTACTCACTGAGTTACTGTAATTTTTCGCAGATACTTTGTTTCTCTTCTTTACTTCGGTTGCCATTACTCGGCAACTTGACGTATTTCAGTTGAGAAGGATCCATGTTTTCAATTTCACATTATTCTGTAAAAACAATGCATCGGTCTAAACATTAGTTTACAGTAACTGAATGGTTACCAACAATTACCCAGTGCTCATTTCAGACTATGTGACACATTAGAATTAAAATGTAAATAGGAAATAGGAAATAAAGCATCATATATCAAGATTACGAAAACGTAACCTTTTATAACATCATAGAACAAGAGAAAGTATATTTTAATCTTCCATAAACATGATAAATACACCAAAAATTATTGTAACTAACGTAAGTTTTGTGTGATGAATTTAAAACGACAGCCGCACAGACAGTGCAAAAACAAACTGGCAATATTAGTCCGGAGGCTACAAGCATATTTCAGACGAATTGTGCACATCCTACTACAAGCATGAAATTTGGCATATACCTTCCTCAACTATTACTCTTTTATACCAGATAGGGAGGCATTTGAAAAAAAATGACTCACTTCCGGTTATATCGAAAATGGCGGACTTCATACTTAAATCAGCCTAATATCGAAGGCTAGTATTTGAAAAGGTATCATTATCATACTACAATCATAATATTTGGTACAAATCCTTGTTTTGTACTACTTTTAGATGTAATATAAAGATTAGATGTCTTCAAAAACCCTACTTCCGGGTAATTCCAACATGGCGGACATAGTACTAAAAAAAGCTTATTTTTTAGGGAGGTTAATTTAAATGTGTTTAAACGTATTGCTACTATTAATACATTGTGCAGGAACCTTTATTTGGAGCTTCTAATGGATACAATGTATGAGAAATCTGTCTTTAAAACCCCTACTTCGGTAATATTCAAAATGGCGAAATAGAAATATCAATTTATTTTTTTCAAAATGTAAAGAAAATTTTGTTTTTTGTGCTGGTCATTAAACTTTTGTATTTTAGGTATCCTCAAAACCCCTATTTCTATTCTGTTGTAAATATTCAAATTCAAAGTTGACACTTCTGGTAAAAAAATGGCGTAAATTTAAAAAATGAGTCCTTAATCCATTTCTTCGATATAGAGTTTTGGATAGATTGATTAAAACAAAATAAAATCACTATTATACTAAAACATTATATTTTTAAAATAACTACTATTTGGCCAAAAATACATGTTTATTCACAGTCATCACCACATGCACACAACGAAGTGAACTGGAGACCCGACTTTTAACATTAACAAATCCTTTTTTACATCAACAATGTACAAGCTTCTGACAAAATGATGAGGCCTCAGAAAGAGTTTTTTAAAAGGGATCCTCTTTGTCCTTTCGTCACCCATTAGCGCCTGGACTGGGTAGCATACGAGCCAATCCAATGCTCGTCCCCTTAATCACCTGCCCTAGTAAATTGCACGTTTTACATGCTGGAAAAGACTAGACCAAGTTGAGAAAATAGCCTCAATTAGCCTTCCTTTTGTGCATATAGTTATGTTCTTGCTTCGTTAAACATGTTAGCCCCATCTGATAAGTTTGTGCGATCTTGCAGTAAAACCCCGATGATTTCGGTTTATCAAACATAATTCTTTATGTTAAAGTCACATCTTCAAATATAATCAATGTCTCCCACGCAGTCTTTTTTCGTTTCAAGCAAAGAGAGAACTGTATCACAACCGGTAAAGGCATTGATCACAATAAGTGTGTGTGATAACTCATTGCCTAATACATCTGAAAGGCCATTGATAGATATTAATCCAAAGTTTTTTGCCTCCCCAAACACAAGCCATAGTTCGTCATCCCCTATGTCACGGAGAAGCGAAACAGTATCATCAGTAAAGAATGATGATTGATCAACCGAAATCATCGGGGTTTTACTGTAAGATCGCACAAACTTAACAGATTGGGTTAACATGGTTAACGAAGCAAGACAATAACTATTTACGCAAAAGTGAAGGCTAGTCTTTCCCAGCATATAAAACGTGCAATATACTAAGGCAGGTGTTTAGGGGAACGAGATTGGATATGGCTCTTATGCAACCCAGTCCAGGTGATAATGGATAGCGAAGGGACACAGAGGATCCCTTTTAAAAAAACTCTTTCTAAGTCCTCATCATGTTGTTAGAAGCTTGTACATGTGGATGTGAGAAAGGATAATGCGGTTGTTGTTAATGTGAAAAATCGGGTCTCCCGTAGACTGTCTTGTGTGGATGTGGTGGTGATCGTGAATAAACATGTATTTTTGGCCGAATAGTAGTAGTAGTTTTAAAAATATATTTGTACTTTAGTAAATTTATTTTGTTTTAATCAATCTATCCAAAACGCTACATCGAAGATATGGATTAAGGACTGTTTTTTTTTACCGGAAGTGTTATCTTTGTATCGAAACATTCACAACATAATATTATAAGTGGTTCTGAGGATAACTTAAAGCCAAAAATTTAATGACCAGCACAAAAAACAACATTTTATTTACATTTTGAAAAAAGTTGAATATATAAATAAGAAAGTAATATTTCTATGTCCGCCATTTTGAATTTTACCGGAAGTAAGGGTTTTAAAGAAATATGTCTTATACATTGTATCCATGAGAAGCACAAAAGAAAGGTTCCTGCACAATGCAATACGTTTAAACATATTTCAATTATCCTCCCTAAAAAATAAGCTTAGTCTAGTTCAATGTCCGCCATATTAGATTGTACCCAAAGTAGGGTTTTTCAAGACATCTAATATATATTATATATCAAAAAGTAGTTAAAAAGCAAAGGTTTGTACCAAATATTATGATAGTAGCATGATTATAACATCTTTTAACATAATAGCCTTTGATATTAGGCTGATTTAAGTATGAAGTCCGCCATTTTAGATTTTACCGGAAGTTCGACTTTTTTTTCAAATGCCTCCCTATCTGAAATAAAAGAGTAATGGTTGAGGAAGGTCTATGCCAAATTTCATGCTTGTAGCAGGATGTGCAAAATTTTTTACAAAGATGCCGTACTATATCAACTTAAATGTCTTTTACTATAATAACAATAAAGAGATGTAGTATGATTGACAATTATAACATTATTCCCAAAAGTTCAAATGAAGTAGATGTTAGCAATTATATGAAACAGGACGGCCTTCAACAACGACAAAAAATCTATACCATTTTGTCGACTATAAAAGGCCCCCACATGAAAACTAATGGTAACATTTTAGAAGTTTACTTAAAAGATTTACTACCGTAATTTTTTTTTTATTCCGTTTGAAATAAGTTGTCTTCAGGTACAGCTGAACCTTTGTATCGATTGATTGATTAAGTAAACGTTACAAAGAATTTGCGTTAATAATGTACTAATAATACAAAAGTACCCTCATTGAAATAAAAAATGTCACCGCAGACACGAGCGAATAAGTTTGATATATGACCATATGCGTATTTGGACCCTATAAGTACGGTCTGGGCCGTATGCGTACTTTTTTGCAAAATACACATAATTTCGGACTGTACGGGAACGGTCTGTCTCATTTCAAGAAGTTTATAAAGATTGTTAGATACAATCAATTAGTAAAAATCACTACAACTAAAATCTCGAAATGAAATAAACAGTTCAATTGTAAATGAAATACAATCTTCAAGTTAATATTTTATCTATTTGAAAATTTTACTTTAATTAAATCTCTTAAGCTCTTGTATTTAGCTGGTCAGTTTACATGACGTTCAAATATAATAACTGAAATTGGTGTCTTTAAAAGTAACACATGTGTTGAAAGTAAAGTTTTTAGTAATTTGATGACTTGACTACAAAACCGTCAAATATATATTGGACAGAAATTAACCATATAATGAGAAAACATGACAAAACGTGTCGAAAACCAAACTATAAAAAGGCAGCTTTCCTACTCTAAGAAAACCAGCTGTTGGTATGGTCTGTTCTTCTTATCATTATGTACGGTCGGTGATATGACTGGTAAAGATGCAAGTTTGCACAAACTACACGTGTCCGGTAAATTTGATATATTGAACTCTCATTCTGATATGGACTATTTAGAACTTTGACCCGAACAATTGAAAAACAGAAGGTGTTGCATCGGCTGTCTGAAGTGAACATGCATGAACAAAACATGTAAATTCTGTTCTCAATTTTAGAATAAAAAACTCCGACTTTTAGGTGTTATAATTTCTCACCCTGGATGAGAGTGCCACAATTGGATTCATATAATTGAATATAGATTTGATTACTATTGGTTGCTTGCTCACTATTTTAATTTATTCATATAACTATTATGATAATAGTTTTTTAAAATCAATAACAGATTTTGAAAAAAAAAAACTTACCCATAGTGTCCAAATCTATAAATGGTCTAGTTCGTCCTAGACTGTATATGTATGATCAAATGGTCCAACAGTACGCATATGGTCGGACCATAAGAGTATATGCATACTGTTCAAAATACTTAAATGGGCTTGAACAGAAACACGGTAAAACGAGGTCAAATGAACATCACTATCCACAAAGGGAAACTTCACAATAGATAGAAAAAAGTTGTCCCCTTTGTCGTAAAATGGTTGCTTCTTGTTGTTATTCATTTGTAATCCAAAACACTTTTCATTACTTTACTGTTGATAATTTCAGCATTCAAGCAATTACAGAAGTAATAAAATTATGATAAGTAATAAAATTATGATGAATTGTTTTATTTTTCTTATCATTTCAGAGACCTAAAGTATAACAATATAGCATTAATACAGCCTAATTCGTTTTCCCATTTAACAAATTTAGCTGTTTTGTAAGTTAAAAGTCACTTTAAATCTAGTTGAGTACAACATACAATAAACATCCCGTTAGCTGGATGAGGAGTATCCAATTGTAAAAGGCTTGGGAAAACAGTGCAAATTTTGATTGAAAACAGTTAATGTGTAAATAGCGACATTGCAGTTCTAACCCATATCCCCAACCTTATAACAAACAAAAATACATTACCAACTTTTTTTCATGCGAACGACATATTTAACAGCAATGTCATTTTATTTATTTGCTGTATGCTTTGAAAACTCATACTTATAAAAAAGCACAACCTTATTATCTGAAATAGTTTTTTTAATTATTTTCTGGGTTTTTAATGTCACTATACTTCATTGCTCTTCGTTGGTTACATTAACGCCCGAAGTTCAGGTTGATATCAAAACTAGATCGGAATGTATCTATTTCGATCACATTAATCCGGACACAGAATTTTTCTAATCCTGGCTTGCAGTTTGTATCCGTTAGTAAGCGAGAGTGCGCGGAGAACACCAACGACACAGTAAGAAAAACTAACAATTGTAGTCAATTAAGATTAAAGCGTTCGCAACTTAGAGGGACTGACATTTTTTTGGGTTGTTTAAAAGGAATACTTTAGGATTAAATTCACTTTTACAGGAAATTATCGAACAATGAAATAAATGATGTGAAAAGGAACTATTTTAATGGTTTAGCCAATATACAAGAAATGTGAGTCAATCTTATACATTATACATATGTTTATAGAATGTGTAAACACATGCATAAATATTGCAGTTGAATAATGTGTTGAATAATGTGTTGAATAATATGCTGTGTGTTTTTTCAAATAGTGGAAATAGTATATAATAAAGAGAAGACATTTATAAATCAATCTATAAATGATCATAATTTTCCTAAATGGACTATCATGTATGTCAAACTTTAGAAATAAGTGTTCTATTGACATTTTATTATTATTTTTTTTTTTCAACTTTTATTATTTTATTTCTCTAATGGTTGTGAACAATGTCCCTTAGCGCTACAACAATGACGCTAAGGTCCCCCTGTGTTATTCATTCATTATGAAACCAGGGGATTTGATTAGCAAAATAATCTTATATTTATATTCTTTGTTAGTTGCATTTAACAGAGTATTCACACGAGCACACAGTACATATACACTATTCAGTGATCCTATATATAAACAATCATATGAGAAGAAAAAAGAAAAAAAACAGGATTTTTGTCCATTATTTGTTTGCAAATTCAATGTAAATACATGCATAGATTATTTTGAAGAGAAAAAAAAAGCAAAACACACGTGTCGTTCCAAAAATAAATATATTGTAATTCAATACACAGATCGGTGCATTCTTTAGTTATTAAAATGCAATTTTAAAAAATACATGCATACAGTGTAATATATTCTTTACCTGCAGATTGATGGATGGAAATGAAATAACTTTCCTTGAGGAAGGTGTGTTTCAGGATATGGAAAACCTTACTTTTCTGTAAGTCTTAATTTTGATAAAAACTTACTATTCATATAAAGACAGACGCAAAGCAGTTTGTACTCATTGGTGTACAAATCAGTATGCATTCATTAGACGTGCTAGACACCACATTTATTTGCTATTCTGTTCATTTTATGTTTCTTTGTCGTAAAGCAACTTTGAGTAATCGACTCACAATATTGAAGATACATTATACCAACCATGAATCATTAACCATCTTTTAAAATAGTAATATTCAACGTCATTATTCTACCTCAACGGTGGCAAGCGTGTTGCAATCTCATAAAACTCGTCTCAAAGTCCAAACATTACCGTTAATAACCTTTGATGCAATATGTAGGTTAAACAACACGCCAATGATGGGGAAATATAATCTCCAATCGAAAATCCTATGTAAATAATACAACTGATGTTATTTGTTACGGTATTGTTTTCGAAGAAAGAATCACAACACAAACACAAGTTTGGTAAGGAAATATGAACGAATACCAAAAGATGACATCAATAGACGATACAATTAATGAAAATTATGCCAGATGATGAATGTCTCGTAATACAATACACATTTTTACTTTTTTCTACCTTTAATTGAATCTGTAATGGTGGTGTACCCAAGATATAACACCATGAACACTGGATTTGAAATAATCAAGTCTTTTAAAAACTTGCAGTTGTCTGCAGACCATTATGTTGTTTAAGAATGAAGTATATTTTGTGTTGTCCGTTTAATTGACAGATCACTAGACTTACACTGTAACTGTAGCATACATTCATTTCGGACTTGGCTAACACTGGTCGGAAAGTATGAGACAACTATTAAATGTTTTGATATAGATGGTACTCTTCTGAAGAATTTGCCCTCCTGTTTTTTCGACAAATGCAATGGTAAAACTTACATATATTTTAGAATATGTTTAGTTAATTATATTCTACAATCGGCAGGTATATGAATTGAAACATAACAGGATACAAATACGAGCAACGTCTCCGTATCATATGATTAAAACTTTTCCCATAGTAATTGGCAATCTTAGAATAGATGATATAAAAAGAAATGCGGTTACATTCAAGTAACTTTGTTCGATGTTTAGGGGTATAATAACGACGTAATTGTTTTCTAAAATATTTTCTGACAAACAGTTCTTACCGTCAATAAAAAGACAAACCTACTAGTGTCGATTAATGGCAACCGCTACATGCACACCTACAGAGGTATATATATTTGATCTGGTAAAAAAGTGGCACAACAAATACTTTATATACAAAAATATGCACCGCTTTAAATATAATTAAGTGTAAAAAGTTAATAGGCATTTAAATAATATACCGAAATTGAAAGTTTAACGGTGGTACGCATCCAGAACATGTGTTAATATATTTTGTACAGGAACAGTGATATGTCCAAATGGAGAAGACACTGAGTGCACTGGTAAATACATTAAACTGTTGTCCAAATCCCTATTTACTATTTATAAAAAAAAAAATGTTTTTTACATATGGAAGTTGTTGTCTAAAAATAATGTTATAAGATGCGATATCAAGTGAAATTACTGAAAATAAAATATAAAATTAACCTGTGAAGTATGTGTTTAAACGTAGGAAAGTAAACTTTATAACACACATTTGCATATTTGTGCACACCCAACAAACAAGTAATATATATGGAATACATCTAGGAAATTAGTCACCTTTCAGCAAATTATAAATATGCGATATATATGTATTGTTTCCATAAACGTAATACGTGCATTTGTGATTGTTAGTTGTGAAGCTCTATGCTTTTTGTTTAATCAACTCATGCATAGTTGTTATAAAAACACATGTGCTTAACTAACAATTAAAGCTGCTTTTATATGTTGAAAGTATACTACCTGTTACCATTTACGATTAATTCCTATGTTCCGTTCATTTCATTGTGTTGTTTTTGTCGAATAGTCGGCCGGAAAAAATATTCAAAAGCAACTTTAATATAATTTTCACGGCTAAACAAGAAAAGCAAATAAATTACAAACTAATGCAAATCTTATGCAAACTGAATATGTCTTATATGCATTGTTTTTAATGAAATTTAACTGTTTTAATTCATTACGGTTTTTAAATATAATTGAAAAATGTTAACTAAGATAAATTGATAACGAATTTTAAATTCCAGTATGATACATTTTTCGTGTTCACAGGTAATTCAATTAAATAGAGGTTGCGTTTGTCTTTATGTGTATGTCAAGGAAATTGTTACTGCATTTACAAACATCTAATCCATTGATACCAATATCTTGATTACTACGGTATTTTGTGAAATATGTAATTGATAAGCCTACATTTTAATTTGTTTATTATCAGTATTTTTAATAAATAATTTACAATTTTCTTTTTTATTTTTTCAGTCTACAATGCCACTGTCGATGATTGTACATGTATAATTATATAACTATCAAAGTGTCAAATGCCATGGCAAAATGTTAACCCGAAATAAAGACAATGACTTGTTTTCTGGTTTGATGTGATGTGTCCTTTCACATTTTTGTCACATATATCCTGATCGATACAATAATGCAGATGTCTATAAACAAGTTGGGATATTCGTATTTATTCCTAATACAAATATTAAGAGATGGAACACATCAACGAAATGTATGATCGTATGTTAACAACATCGATATGTTTGATGAGAAATTTTCAAACAGACCTTATTTTTTTTTTTAATAATCATAGTCATATAACGAAATGGATTTTAACAAATAGAATGAATGATTTAAGTATCTAAGAACAGATGACCTATCACAAATACATTGGTAATGTACTCAAACCATCAAATATATATCACGTTTAATCTGAAAATTTATAAACAAAACAAATGGCAGACATAAGAAAATGATGTTGTTTTTGGTAATTAAGCTGATGTCTTTATGGACAAAACTATAACACTAACTGTACCGTATGCATTTATTCTTAAAGCAGTGTTAAAACTGCTAAGTTACACCATGTATTGGAGAGTTCTCATTTTGTGTTTGTTATAAGAGGTCCATAAGTTGAAATTGAAATGATCTTTTTACGGATTTTTTGTAGATCCTAGTTATTTTATTTGAAGACCTGTAAATATAAGGACTTATATGATATATTTGGTAAGTAATGATGTAAAACATGCACCTTTAATTCATTCAAATATCATTTATATTGATGAAACATCTTACTGACGCATAACTAACCTAGGAACATGCAAATGTCATCAACACAATGACTTACACATTTAAAGAAGGTAAATATCGAACCAGAGAGACAGAAGTTATGATGTAACTGGATCTGAACATTCATTTTCATCTATCAATATTATGTTTACGTCTGTGTAATTATCAACATGGGTATTTCTTACCACGGTTAACCAGATGTGAAATATTTGTCTAACCAACATAAATCTAACTGAAACTTATAAGTTCAAACTTCTTTGATACATAACCTTCTTTCTTTTTGGTATGTGTTCCCTATCTTAATGTTGACATTGGATAAGTTAACTTAATGCTATGTTACATAGTTCTCATTGTATATAATAACTGCTTCGTGTACGGGTCACCATAGATTATTCAGTTTTAATTGGGTGTAAATGTTGTATTTGATTTGTTCAGTCTAAATTTTAAGTAGTGATGTAGGTTTTTTTTCTAAATTGTTTAATTTTGACGTGTGAGTTTTGATTGTCATTTCGGTATAATTTTGTTTAGTAACCCACACGACATTCTTCTGAATGTATATATATATATATATATACACTATTGGTAAATTTTCTTTTTCATTATTATTATCGTTTTATTGTTTTACAATGAATTGTTATGTTGCTGCATACGGCAACCTTTTGATGGTATTACATATCCTACCGATATCAAACATGTTACTAAATGTTCATTGTATGTCAAAAGCAAAGCCACTGTGACAGTATCTATTTTCTTTTTTAACACAGAAGACAAAATGTATCTAGCTGAAAACTAAATCAAGGAAATTATGTAAACGATGATCATGAGATGAGTTATCACAGACGTTTGGAACATGATAGGAGATTAACGTAACACAGAAGGTCGTTTGAATGGTTCTTGATGTACGTGTGATATTACATTACAGTTTGTATATACCTTATAATCACTGAACATATTAATTGCACAATATATTCAGAAAACCAGAATTTTGGTCATAACTTTTATTTCGTCACATGTTTAAAGACTTAGCAAATATATTTGATAAATGAACATGCATTACACATCCTGTTCCCTTGGTTTATTGTGTTTTGTTTTTGTTTTTTTAGATATGTAAATATGTTGTGTCATGAGTTAATACTCTTAATACTTCTATTTTTAGAATGTTGAATTACAAGGCAAACAGACAGACAATACAAAGAAGGGAAAACAGAGCCAAAAAGTCGTCGAAATATTTGATAAAAGTGGATGGTACAAACATGCACCCATAAATAACTAGACAGTGGAATAAGACAATAGGTGTCGAAAACTTCATCCCATGCATAACGAAATGAACTGTTAGACATGCACGATCTGTTTGTTACTCCATTATATATATGTAAATCAAGATGATATTGAATTGTAGTGGTGTCTATAATTTAGAAATATATATATTATATTCATACATGCTAAATACTTTAAATGGCCATTTTTATATACTTTGTAAATTTTTGTTATGCTTACAAATTGAGGCAGTTTTGTAAAGTGTTCACTATTCTAATAATTTGGTTTAAAACTGATCGTGTACGCGAAAATACTTGTTAATAATAAATGTTTAGGTGTGGAAATTGTGAAATTCAAGGGGAGACACGTAAAGCTTATGAAAATTGTTATGCTTATGCACTGAAAAATCAACTTAGTTCCCGTTCACAATGTAACAAAGGGTCTATTAGAACAATCATTCCCCATTGACAATGTTACAACACGTGAATTCAAACTAATCAAACCAGTACGATGCATCCTTTAAATACAAGTAGTGCTCTGGTAGATAGGTCGATGTGTTCATTGGTACATGACTTGAACTATCTTAACCTCATAAATATACAAATCCCACACATTGTTAGTGCTATATATCATTATGTCAACCTGGTTTTACGTTTGTATTAGTTTCGATATAAGGTAACACCGAAACATGTGTATTGGTTTTATATTAAATGCAAATTTAATGTAATTTGCTTGAAGTTTTGCTTGTTTTTATTTTATGAATATATATATATATATATATATATATATATATATATATATATATTATATATATATATATATATATATATATATATATATATATATATATATGCCCATGGTGATCCGGTAGTTAAGTAGTAAACTGCTGTTTCATTAGTTTGTGAACGTTGAGGTTTTAAGGTATCCGGCCCATAATTAGCCAATATACAACAAGCAAAATAATTTACATTTTTATCAAGGATTGTAAGTAGGGGGGTCTAAGAGTTCTTACTATGAAATAAAAATCCGCAAAATATTTGAGGTTAACAGCAGAGCTGGGTTACAGTGCCCCCCCTTTTTTTTCCTCAAATGCCAAATAAGGGGTTTTAATAGGATGTAATTTTAAGAAATCTATATGGTATAATTTACTAATCTATCTTTTAAAAGGAACCTTACATGTAACCTTGTAAAATTAAACAAAAAAAATAAATTGTTTTTTTGGTATTCTATTTTTAGAACTGTGTTATTGTTACTAATAATAGAAAAAGGAGAAAAGTCGAAAATTTGTCAATTTTATATCTTCACTAGTTCAAAAGTGAATATTTTAGCAGAGCATTAAAAAATGACATTTAAATTAACTTTACATATTGTTCTATCCAAAAAAAAAAATTTTAGAAACTTTTACCGTACCAATTTCAAGAAATTTTGATTTAGAATGTCAAGGTCACAGTTCGTAAATGGAGACTTGGTATCCCTGTTCTGATGTTTTTTGGTGTAATTTATGTAAATCTTTAGCAAAACTAACCATACTTCATATAATCTTATAATAAGAATAAACTATGATATTTATGACATGTAAAATTCAAAAGGTCAAAGGTCAAGGTCATTTTTGGAGCTAAAATCAACAAAAATCTCCTTTTTTGCTAAATTTTCAAAAGTGTATCTACCTATTGGTTCCATAATCTTCACAACCTTTGTTAATAAAGACCATTTGATGATATTCAAAAGATCTTGGTTTGGTTTCAACCTTTAGGGGTCAACAGGTCAAAAGGTCAAGTAATTTTAGGAGCTAAAATTATATACAATGACCTCCTTTTTTGCTCAATTTTCTATAGTAAACTTACCTTTATGTACTATAATCTTTCATTACATTTGTTAATTGTGATAACTTTATGATATGCATTAGATATAGGATTAGCTTCAACCTTGAGGTCAAAAGGTCAAAGGTCGAGGTAATTTTAGGAACTGAAATATGAAAATTCTCTCCTTTTTGCTCATATTTCAAAAGTATATAATAAAAAGAAGATGTTGTATGATTGCCAATGAGACAACTTTCTACAAGAGACCAAGATGACACAGAAATTAAGTTAAAGGTAACTACGGCCTTCAACAATGAGCAAAGCCTATACCGCATAGTCAGCTTTAAAAGGTCCAAAATGGCAATGTAAAACAATTCAAACAAGAAAACACACGGCCTTATTTAAAGAAAAAATGATCAAAAAACAAATATTTTACACACAAACAAACCACAACCACTGAATAACAGGCTCCTGACTTGGGACAGACACATACATACATAATGTGGTGGGGTTAAACATGTTGGACAATATGTATGGTTTTGCTACATGTTTTCGATTTTGTCCAATGTGCAACACCAGACATCACATGAAAGCATTAGGGCTCAGACTGAGGATGCATTTTCTTATATTTCACACCAGCATTAACTAGAGCTCATTAAAAAATACCCCATCATTCCTGTTCAACATTGAACTCAGTTAGGTTAATTATCTCCCATGAAATATTTCAGAAAGTGTTTATTCTACTTCATGCACATAATAAATAATAGAAATAATCTTCTTCGATGATATTAATAAACTCTATCACATTTCAATATTTATTTGTACATTATCATGAAAGTATAACATGGTCATAATGGTTCAAAGGATACAAATAAATATTATCATATCTATATATACAATGTACAATCAATATTAAATCTTTTGAATATTAACATTGATCAATAAAGCATGACAATGAGATCAGGATCAATCATACAGTATACAAAATTAAGCAGACCTATTGCTTTATGAATCTGATACATGGACTTGACCATGGGTACATAACTTTTTTCACTGATCCATGAAATGTGGTCAATGTCAAGGGAAAACAGTTTTACAGACATGAGGAACTTTCAATTCATGCTCATTGCAAGTATAGATATCATATTATTCATAAGAGAGAGAATTAACATTAAAAACATTAATAAAAATTGCTGAGTTCAAAATATCTGTAATGCAGCAACAACTTTTCTCTTTAGTCTAAGGTTGGTCAAATCCCACACAATTCCTGTTATGTCTTCAGCCCCTGATGGTATTGGAGCTTTTAGTACCACATTATATCAATACTGGCTGCCAGTTTCATATTCCATCTCTTTGATATGAGAGATAACATCTTGCCTAACTGGAAGTAAAAAAGAAAATTCATCACAAATTAATTAAAACTTTTAAATTTAGCATTCTGAAGAAGAAAACTATCACTATAGTATATGGTTGAAAGCAATCTGACTACCAAATGTGTTTATGTGTTGCAACACTGAGGGATGTTCCAGAAATAAATGTAAGGGGATCAGGGGTCAAAAGACACTTTTTATTTCACCCCCACCATGCATATTTCATTTGTCATTTCAGTGCCTTTTATAGCTGAATATGCGGTATGGGCTTTGCTCATTGTTGAAGGCCTTACAATGACCTGTAGCTGTTAATTTCTGTGTCACTTGGTTTCTTGTATCTTTGGCAATCATATGACATCTTCTTTTGTATATAAATAGGGGCATTAAAAAAAGATTGTAAAGTTCTAGATTTCTTTTTTCTTTTTTTTAATAGAAGTCATCGACTTTCAAATATACACTACAGCTCAGGTGGATTTTGCGTTGTCCACCCGTCCACAGTGGGAGTGGGCAAACTTTCTAGCTTGTCAACTCTGCCCACCCATAGGAGTGGGCATGCAATTTCTTTTGTTTAATCAAAAGACTTGCAAGTACAATCAATTGAAAAAAGCAGATAAGCATTAGATATCAATATTTTAACAAAAAAGAGATTAAAGTTGGAGTGGGCCGGTGGAAAAAGCAAAATCCACCCAGGCTGTTGTGTAGCACTGTTCAAACATAATTGATTAAATGTTAGCTAACATACTCAATCAGTTGTTTCAAAGTCCGAAGAAGGATGTAGATGTATTCATAGGTCTCTCAACATTTGAAAATGTCTGCTTTGGTGTGGCATTTGGTATCTGGTGGATATATCTGCATCTTGATCTCACAGGCTAATTTCTACAAGAAGCAAATTATAGTTTAACAAATATGTAAACAGCAGAGTAATCTGAGTTCACTTAGTAATAGGCATTTTTAGTTTGATAATGGGTAATTTTTTAATAAAGTTCAATCTAGTTTATCCCTGCCACATTCTGTATGTGCCTGTCCCAAGTCAGGAACCAGTAATTCAGTAGTTGTATTTTAATGCTGTATAACCAATAATTCAGTAGTTGTATTTAGTCTTCTCCTTTGAATTGTTTAAATTTATAGCTGATTATGTAGTATGGGTTTGTCTTATTGTGTAAGGTTGTATGGTGACTTAAAGTGGTTCCTTTATATGTCATGTGCAAAAAATGATGTGAAGAACATGTATTGGGGAGAGTTTTCATATTGGCAATCATACCACATCTTCTTATTTTCAAAATGGCTTTGTACCAATGCAAGCATTATGAATATTTTATCCAACTTTATAGATTTAATTTTCAAACTCTATCCATTATAAGATAAATCATGGACAAATAGAGAAACAAATAGACTAAAATTTTGATAGTACTAAGTAGTTATCAGCTTTTAAACAGGTTAGATAACTCTCTAATACATGTAAACATGGAACATGTACATATGTGTTCATGTTTCATATCTATATTTTTTAAAGACAAGGCATAACATACATGATATAACAATAAACATAAACATGTATCTTAGAAAACTGCTCTATTTATTACCTACATGTATGCCCATTTGTGTTTGTCTGTGTATTAGGTAAATGTAGCATAAGTTCTCCACAGTCATTAACAAGGTTAATTAGCATCTCTGAAATTTAATTAAAAAGTTCCTTGTCATCATTGATACATTGATCATGTACATGTACATATAGATATACAAATGTAAATAAAAATTGGTTATAATACAATGTAATTTGTATCTATATATAAGTTAAGTTCAGACATGTTTCAAATAATTTTAGGTACAACCATTTATTTCATTCATTTATCAATGACACTACAACAATTGACAACAAAATTGCTATCAATCTGAACACAAAAAAAACCTGTGTATTATTTAATGAAAATACACACCATTAGTCTTTATACATGTATCATGTTTTGATTATTTACTGACCCCTAATGTACATTTAAATTAACAGTGACAGATGGCAGAAATACATATACAACTGTACAAACAAGTGAAACTGCGAGCTACTGTTCACTGATGATACCCCCGCCGCAAGTGGATAATATTAATAGTGTAAAAATATGCAAGTGTTCGGTAAACAGGAAGTTGTCGAGTGATGAATCTGAAAACGCATCACACGGTATAGCTGACTTATAAAAATCCTGAAACCAATTTTCAGAAATCCTTGTATTGTAGTTCCTGAGAAAAATGTGACGAAAATTTTCAACTTGGCTATCATGTGTAAAATCAGACAAGTGTTCGGTAAACAGGAAGTTGTCGAGTGATGAATCTGAAAACGCATCACACGGTATAGCTGACTTATATAAATCCTGAAACCAATTTTCAGAAATCCTTGTATTGTAGTTCCTGAGAAAAATGTGACGAAAATTTTCAACTTGGCTATCATGTGTAAAATCAGACAAGTGTTCGGTAAACAGGAAGTTGTCAAGTGATGAATCTGAAAACGCATCACACGGTGTGGCTGACATATATAAATGTTGATACCAAATTACAGAAAGGGTGGATGTGTAGTTCCTGAGAAAAATGTGACGAAAGTTTCATGGGACGGACTGACTGACTGACTGACGGACGGACTGATGGACGGACGGACTGACAGACAGAGGTAAAACAGTATACCCCTATCATGTGTAAAATCATACAAGTGTTCGGTAAACAGGAAGTTGTCGAGTGATGAATCTGAAAACGCATCACACGGTATAGCTGACTTATATAAATCCTGAAACCAAATGTCAGAAATCCTTGTATTGTAGTTCCTGAGAAAAATGTGACGAAAATTTTCAACTTGGCTATCATGTGTAAAATCAGACAAGTGTTCGGTAAACAGGAAGTTGTCAAGTGATGAATCTGAAAACGCATCACACGGTGTGGCTGACATATGTAAATGTTGATACCAAATTACAGAAAGGGTGGATGTGTAGTTCCTGAGAAAAATGTGACGAAAGTTTCATGGGACGGACTGACTGACTGACTGACGGACGGACTGATGGACGGACGGACTGACAGACAGAGGTAAAACAGTATACCCCCCCCCTTTTTTTAAAGCGGGGGTATAATTACAAGATACATGTATCTTCATTATCATATAAATGAAAGAAGAGTAATACATGTATGCTACATTTCTTGGGATGATAATCAAAAATATCTCAGATAATCTGCAACTTACCTTATCAATTGTGTTTTGTAGGTTTGGAGGGATTAATGTCACATCTTTAACAAGGATGGTTTCTCTAAAAAATGAAATATAAATTTCTGTTACAAAAATGTTCTTCATTTTGATAGCACATAGATCATGTAGATAAGGAATGTATATATGTAGCAGTACAATGTACATGTACATCATTTGTACATGTATGTATGTACAAATGATGATTGTTAGTTTATAATACAAATTTTCTTACCAAATATAATAAAGTGAAAACTGGACATATATTAAAAAATACATACATTTTATAATAGAATAATATTTGTTGTAAAAATGCTATTTGCCAATGTACATGTACATGATGTAATAAAAAGAATAAATAATCAAAGAATTCAAATATTGAAAAGCTTTACAACTTGTGACCTTACAACGCTGAAAATTTAATCAGGGAAAATGCACCTTGGTGAACTTGTGTCTTATTTGCTCAGTCGTTGAATATTTTTCTGTATTTAAATTTTTCGACTAGTTATTGTATAAAAAAAATTAATTATAGTATGGATATCAGATTAAAATGGGAAGTACACGTACATTGTTTTGTACATGTAAAGTATCAACTTCTTCTTACATTCATAGAAATTAAACAGAAAAAACTCCCAGATATATACATGTATGAACGGTCAATTGTTTGTTTGCTCTTTATTTATGTTTCTTTGTATCCTACATCATGTACATGAGCATTTGACTTTTAATCAAATACTGATTAAATTATCAGATGATTTTTAGATGGATATTATCAAATATATATTACTATAGTCATGCTAGTATATGCATGTATCAATTAATTAGTGTTGTGGCAGTGTCTGTGTCAATGTGACAAGTTTAACAGCCATTGATGGTTCATGCTACATGATGATCATACATGTACATTGTATGACATCTGTACCATGGCAATTCAACTTTTGAACATGTTGAAGGGTAGCCTTGGCTTGAATCCCTCAATTGTCTGATAGCATGCATGTTTTCCTATTTAGTTCTACTGCACTTTTGTTTAATGCTTTCTTGCAATTGTTATCAATATGTTTGTATTTGTTTTTTGCCTTGACTTGGGTGTTTGTTCCTAAATTATTACAAACATATAAACTGACCGACCTGGATTATTTTTTAAATAATCATTTTTTTCATACATGTATCTAGTTTAGATTACTATGACATCTAACGGCTGTTTTGCCAGACAAGCTGGTGTCGTGGGGCATAATTAACATGACAATGTTGCCCAACTCAAGTTTTAAAATGTTTGGATTTGTAAATGCAAATTACCTGGCACCTGCTCAAAGTTTTACACTGAAGCTTGGCATCACTTAGCTTGGCCTTTGGTTTACTAGGTTCTCCATGTTAGGAACCATAAGAAAGTCGGTTTAATTCCATCCAGATATACACTTAACATATGAATACAGAACTTTAAAACATAAAAATGAACGATCCATTCAAATCGTCTCCCAGAGCAGATCGCCAGATGAAAAGGACAAGTGCGTGATGTGTTTACATTCCTTCTATCAACTAATCTTCCTATGCCGGTACAACATATTTGACAACCAGTTGCATCCAAACTGCACACATTATTTCCGCATCACGATAAGACGAAGAGACTTAAATCGGCGTACTATTTTGGGTAAAACGCCTTCGTCTGTCTTGGCAGCCGACCGAGTCGTCCATATTTGTTTACCATAACTTCTGTTTCCGGATTGTCAAAATTGGGCAATTTATAGAAAAAATGAGCGTTTACTCTATAGTTAATGAAAATATACTTCAATTAAGCCTTTCTGATATTTTAATCGTCATTTTAAAAATAATAACTATACTTTCGCTTACTAGGCGGAAAATACCGAGGTGTTGAAAAAATTTACACCTCGGTAAACTCCGGAAAATTTTCCGTAAATCTTTATTATGGGTCGGATACCTTAAGTTAAGATATAGAGTGTGACAGGGGTGCACGACTTCAATCTTAATCTATCCACCTATAAAACCTGACTGCCTTCATATGGCAGATAGTGTTTTAAGGTGTAAGGCCACCAACTCCTCGAATCCAAAGTATACAAAAGTGGCCCCTTTCTGACAAAAATACTGCTTTTGATGTCACTATTTACTAATAATATATGTTTACACCATTTTAAACAAGAAAGTACTTGTCCATGAATAATGCGCTCCATAGTATACATTCCAACAACCAGTGGTTACTTTTAGAAGTAGCTAAGTTCCTAACCTAAATGATAAGTATAGCTTAGACTTAAAACTATTACCATTTAGATTGCAAGTATTCTTAGATAATTTAATTTTGAATGTAACGCGTCTTCTGAATGGCTGACGTCGTTTTGTTTATCAGCACATAGACATATTTTTTTCATGTGACCTAAACGTCATCAACGTTTTATCCTGATTTACCCCGGTTTAAAATGGATTGAATAATTAAATTTTTAGAAATGACTGTAATATTGTTTGCCTATCCGGAATAACATATAAAATGTGGTGCACACTTTAAATAACTACGCGGGTTATACATTGTACACCACATTTGTGTTGTTATTTCTTCATAGACAAAACAAATATTACAGTCATTCCTCAAAAAAATACTGTGGAAACGTTATCGATTTTTTTCCCTTTTCGGTACTTCCTCCCTTATTCAGCAAAGTATCAAAGTGACAATACATGCAATATGAAACCTAAAAATTGCAAACGAAAAAAGAGAATATAATTAAAGAACTAACGATTTTAATAGAACATATGGACAGAAATTTATAGTATAACAATTATTGCATTTGCATGAGGTCAATACAGGATATATCGACCTACAGAGGAATATCAATTTCTGCCTTCATCATCAGTTAATATATTTGTGTCAGTTCAATATATCATTGTATCGACCTCATTTGAAGGGTATAATTGTATATTATTATTAGAAACAGTAGAAGTAGTAAACATAGTATCACTTGTTATCAATACAAACAGTGATAAAACTTTAACAGTGTTAACATGAATTAATAAAGTTGTGTGCCATTCTTTCGAATTACAAACAGATTACAAATAATGCATAACATGAAATATGAGTGTTGTATTTATACGATTTATAAAAATACACAATACACAATTATGAAAAAAATGTTGACAATACTATCAAAACCAAGCAAATCATTATACAAACGTCTATCAGACTTTAAGAATTTTTAAATATGTTAAGAAGATTAACATTTACATTAAAAGATTTCAATGATTATACATTTAACCCATTGTATCTGCTTATACGAGTGAATACATGCGTCGTTGACCTTAGCGTCTTAAGCACAACGTAATGGCTAATCAAATATACAAAACAACACTAATCGACATATAACTAAAACTTCAATACCAAAGAAAGATAATTTCATATTATAACATTGACAAATTACGTCAGTTCTCACCAAATTTTGAAAATTAATATACATTATTAACAATTGTCAGACATGTTTGTTATTCGTTTAGCTTTTAAACAAGGTTTAATCAACATTTCCTGTTGTCCGGAATTGACTGTACTAAGTCAGAAATATGGCATTTTTTTAAATGCTTCCCGTTCTTCGATACAGTTTAGCGCTTAACGTTGAAAGGTTTTATTGACAATAACCCTTTTGTTATTACATTTTACTTATAACCCAAAAATATAGACCCATTTAAACACCATAACATTCATCTGAATGCAACTTTAAAATGACTGATTATGATAACCGTGACAGATTTAGAAATAACGAAACAATTACATCTCTAACTTAATCAGTGTATTTGAGATACGACTGGGCATTTTATGTAAATTTAACTCTTCAAGTACTTTTTAGTTGATATGCGTCGATGACTGGCAAAGAATAGTAAAACGATTCGTATGTCCCCTTTTTCTACAACAACGATATGTTTTGTTATGCGGATGAACCATATTATGACCAATCATTTTTTCTAATCATGATTTTTTTCTAATGGCAAAGAAACATTCAAACGGTTCCCTTGAATTCTCTAAAACAAGTCCTTATGTTTTACAAATATTATCCACAGACGAACACTCAATCGAAGTAACGTTCGCATACATAACCTTGTAACGAGTGACATCCTTCATCATTCCATCCATACACTTTTTTTCTGCAATACTCTTTACAGTAATTGACACAATTTTCTATTTTAAAACCGTTAGGTTCACCTAGTAACCAGTTGGTATAGTTAAGTCCAGAACCGTCTGAAATCCAGTTCCATTGGCCTTCATTCGTAATATCATTTAATCCAATCCATGCATCATCTTCAATAAAGATAAACATGCTTGATACATTCATTAGTCGATTTGTGAAACAATTGTTCAGATTGTCGTAAAAGCATCAGACTTTGCAGAGTTTAAGTTTAGGTTAAAACAAACATTTATAACTATGGACCAAATTCAGGAAATCAAAATGGCTGCTCTTGGCGCCCATTTTAAAATAGTCGCCAGAAAATCAACTTTAATCATTTTAAAAAAATAAAAAATAAATGACTTTACCAATTTTGATAATCTTTGGTATAGTTATCACTAATGACAAAGACCATCGTCTGATGACTTTAGATATTGAAGTTCTGGTGGCTATCTTGGATTGTGGTCATTTTGAAAACAAGAAATTCCAATATATCAATATCATTATTCTCTGTTTATTTTAAAAATAAATTGTGTTTGCTTTTAAAACAAAGCATTGTTATATGAATGTTGCTATAAACAATTGATATTCACCAAAATTGCCTAAGTACCTATTTACCACAGAAAAATACGTATGTACGTACTATATTTTATTAACACACTATATCGCAAAGGATATAAATTGTAAAGTTTAAATTGTTAGAGCTGAATAATCTAATCAACAATTAAACAGGAATGATGTTTGTAACGCCAAGAGATGACAAGTGAGGATAAACATTTACCGGGAGATCCCAAAAGTAAAGACATAGTATTTGCAGCAGGTTATCAGTTCTTTGATGCTAGTATACATATTATATGACATATGAATGTTGATCAAAGAACATCATGTTATAATTTAAATTTCTTAATAATATCTTAAAAATGCTTTATATACATGAAACTTGTTTATCAGGAACTCAAAATTAAGAGACCATTAGAAAATGTGTGTTTATTTTATTGTTTCCAAGCTGTTAACGTGTCGATCTTACCGCACGATGAACTCTATGTGTTTTTAACTTTAAAATGTATGAAAGTTTTCGTTATGTTAAGTTCAATTTTTTTTTTCAATATCAACTGTATATTTTTAATCTGATAAATACCTTAGTATCAATTTAGTTTTTAATATGTTGAATGAAGATACCAAAGTTTTATACCTGTCAATTGAGATATCAACCATGTGTTTTCAAATTCATTCGCAACCTTCACCAAATGCCCGCTATATTCTTTACAGTTAATCTGCAACAATAAAAATGTATCTTACGGCAGGATTTTCCATTTTTGTTTGAGAGTATTAAAAAACAAAACACTCAATAGTTTGTATGGAATAAAAGTAAAATATAAAAATAAAACACATCAGCTATGTCTGTGGACAATATTGCGCATAGCGAAGTTGTGTCTTAACTTATTGGATCGATACGTGATTAATACATTTAGTTGAATAATCAAAATCACTAAACAATATTTATCTACTCATTTAATACATTTTTGTAATACTAGAGCATCGTAAAATATAAATCAAACCTATCAAATTCAATGATATTTTATAGTTTTTAACCTTGTGAAGCACCATTATCACGGTTAAATTGTTCATGTTTTTTTAGTGGGAGGGGCTACAAAATAAGGACATGTTTAAAAGCGCAGTTATTTTATACAATAATATTTATATACTAAGAAGTTTGTACATTTACGTTCACGCCATTTACGTGATGGCGACTTTACAACGATAACAAAAAGAAAATCCATGTAAACCTAACAACATGAGGGATTCGCTTGAACTAAATAGTAGAAAAAACGATTACATGGAATGGGTGACGAATGTATTCATTACCGTCTTACAAATTCCCACTAACTATTACATGTAATATCACTTTCAGGGAAGGGACACAAATGGTTTCAATCAATGGCAAACCGACTATACATGTAGCATCTCAAGATATAGGAGGAACACAGGCTTTATCTAGTCTATAATTCTTTCTATATTACGTTTTGACATTTCGAGCAAGCATATCTATGTTTCTTTAGTTCAAATTAAATTGTAATCAAATCAAATCAAAAGTACCATTTAGCCTGACTTGTGCTAACGCATTAAACATATCTTAAATTTCTTAAGAGCACACTGGTTCCGAAAAGTATGGTAGTACAAAAAGGGTGCTTTGGATATGAACAATAGGGTACAAACACCCTTCTATCATCATTGCATATATATATTTTTAGATTCAAGAAAATTTTCCAGCCGGTGCGTAGCGTATTTATTTAATCCTCTTGCTGCCAGTTGTTATTTAGGAATGCATATCATATTCCAGAAAATACGACCGCTCGACGTTTATGACGTGACATGCCAAGCAATGTCGTCATTCGATATATGACTGCATGCTGTAATGACCGTTAATGTGTGAGACATTGTAGAAACACTTTACACTTTTTTTATATTCGGTCTTTTATTTTGATAAAGGTTCAGCACTGATGAGAAACTTGCATAAATTAAAATGAACATATATGTTCCTCCGGCAGCAAGAGGGTTAAACGCTATACAAGTTTTTACCGAATATGCTGCTGTTGGGAAATTCAAGTTCAAATCAACTCAGCGATACACAATAGTGTATAGCAAGAAACTCTTACATTGAAAACGGTATAGGGGGCATGCGTCTTTTAAGGTTTTACGTTATTGGACACTTATGAATTAAAAATCGATTATATGCGCTTTACACTATTCAAGTCTAATAGATGAAAACATAAAAACAAGTTTAGGAACATAGATCGTATGCATTATAATCATTTATATGGATTTGATTTGCCATTAACAAAAACTTAACATACCACAGCTTGTCTCCAATCAACCTTTTCGTATACAAATAGATAGCATTTGTCTGAATCAAAGGTCCATCCATCAGAACATTTTTCTGAAACAGTATAGAAATACATTTAGAACATGTAGAACAAAAGGTCTTTGATTGGTTTTTTTCTGTTACGCTGTCAGTTTGTTTTTCGACTTGTGAATTTTAATATCTTTTTAATATAACTGCCTCTTTTTACTCAATTTGAGCATACGACATATACATAAAGAAGCCAGGTAATAATACAACTACACAAACACAATCACTCGGTCTTCAACTAACTATACAATATGCCAATCGCAAAAGGAGTAGGTCCGGTAAGGACTCATTTTGGCCTCAAATTTCAGTTTCATCTGACGAAAGATTTTGACCATGTTTTAAACACTTAAGTGTCTATTTCACTCAATTCAATTAGTTTATGTGAAAGATTTTAACTGATTAAGTCATTAAAAACGATCCGATTGAAGCTCAAATATGAAAAATCTCTCAAATATGCCAAAAAACGTCACTTTTCAGATGATTTTTGTCAAAAATGAAAGTGGCCGCATCCGTGTTCATCCACAACCTTTATATATGTTATGTATTATCATAAAATACAACTTTCATTGCAATATTAAGGATGAACACGAATGCGGCCACTTTCGTTTTACACGGAAACCGTCTAAAATTTAACTAAAATGATAGAATTTTGAAGATTTCAGTAATTTACCATGACTTAATGGTGATACAACCCTATATATGTGCATTGTATTGTCAAAAACAGCCCATATTTATGTAGCAGAAGCATTCAACTGTCCAATAAATAACTAAAAGTTTACATTTTAACAATTTTGTAAAACTGTTATATTTTTGGGCCAAAAAGGGGCCTTACCGGACCTACTCCTTTCATTTCTATCTATATGTATTTATATCTGTAAATGGCTCTGTCATGTTGTTTTAAACTACATACTTCCCCTAAAGCACAAGTAAACACCTTAATACAGGATTCAACATTACTTTAACAAGTAATACAATGTTGTATTGGTTCAGACAATTTAGGATCTTTCAATTTTTATGGTACTTACTTAAATTTTCTGTATTTATGGTTGCGTTGTATAGGCTTAGGAGTCTGATTTCAAATATTTTACTTTGAAAATAGTTTAATTACAAAAGTAACTTTCTTCACATATAGCATTACAGTGTTATCTTTCTCCACACATAACATTATAATCTTACGTTTCTCCACGCATGAAAACCAGTTTTCCCATTGCATTGAAGGTAGACATTGTGAGTATGGTTTTCCATTCATTTCATAATTATGTTTACATTTGAATTTAACTGCAGCTCCAATATTTCTATATGGCCCAAACCTCTCAGCACTGACTGCATTGAGGGAATACGGACTGTCTACACAGACTGTATAAAATATTATAAAAAATAGTATAAACATTGATATACCTATACTACAATTGTAACAGCTGTATAAAATAAAACAGCACTAAAAGCATTAGACGATGCCTAATTGTATGTACCAGTAACCTCAGTTCGTCCCATCGTATGGTATGACAAGATCTGCCTCGCAGATATCTCTATAATAGTGCTAGGGTTAGTTTTCAGATAAATCAAACAAGACAACTAGTAACTGATAATAAACATAATTAACATGATCAACACATTAGTTATGGGATGTTATTCTATTCGACGTGATACAGATTACAACCCCATTAACGTGTTAGGCTTGGTAAACATTTACTTGCTTTGAATAGAATAATTGAAAGACAAACTATTTTTGGCGTAGTTTTCAATGACAACAGTATCTTTAGTCTTAGGGTTTTCTATGGCTAAAAAATAAAATACAAACAGACAAATAATAGTCCACAAAACACAACATAGAAACTATGGACTTAGTAAAACGAAATCCCGCCCAAAACTAGGGGCGATCTCATATGCTCCGGAAGGGTAAGCAGAGCCTGCTAAACATGTGGCACATGTCGTGTTGCACATGTTATTACAGACATCTGTGTAACGGATATTCCATAAGAGTCGATAACTAATGTACGTAAAGAAAAATATAATAATATGGACTTTTTACTCTTTCTTCTTTTTCTGGAAAATGAAATTATTTTCATTATTTATTCACACTATAACCTTTATACCACATTCTTTTCAATATCATCTATAAGTATCATTAGATTCCTTTTCAGAAGAATTGATCAATATTTATTAGGACATGTAAATACATGTGTTAATGCAATATCATTATATGTTTATTCATATATATGTTTTAGTTGCTGTGTTTTTATCGGTTCCAGTTTGTAACCAGGATGTGTTTTCTCTCAATCGATTTATGACTGTTGAACAATATTTCACTACTGGTATCTTTTTAACCAAATATCTTTGGAATATTCACACTTTTCAAAAAATTCAACAAATCGAGGCAGTGCTATACACATGTTAAAGTTCCATTCTGATTTAAAAAGAATTCTACTATATGATTGTTCACAGGTTCGCAATCATACGCTTATGGTAAGTGTTTGAAAACAGTTGAAATTGACATGTTGGAGATTTTGAATGATCTGTCTGTCTTTACTACTTAACACAAATGGCAAACATGAATAACAGCTATATATTATGACACAAAAACTTCATGTCCAGCCTGCGTGTATAAAAAGGATCATGTTAATTTTCATAATTTATCATGGACTTGTATAATTATATACATATATAGTTTGTACCACTTCATCGAGTGTAATACGATATTTATCCACTCGAGAAAGTTAGATTTTAAAATTTTAAACGCGAGACTTGCCCGATCGTTTTAAATATTTAAAATTTAACTGTCGAGATTGGATAAATATCGTATTACACAAGATTTGGTGGTGGAATCTGTTTCTCTAATGATTTTCTAACATTATACAGGCAAACTTATTCCTTCTTTTCGAATGATCTGCAAAAAGATGTGTTCTTTCTACGTGTAATACCACCACATCATGGTATGTCACATCCGGTTGTATATGAAATAGGTCGAAAAAAATATTCCCTTGAATTTGACAGTTGTAGGTAATTAATCCTACATTTTATTGCAGAAAAGATTTCTGTGTCATAAACATATGTCTTGGGTATTTCAAAGCACCATTATTTTTTTGTTTGGGATTTCTATAAAATATTTTGTAATCTTGAGGTTACATGGTAACTAAACCTTGTACACATATAAAATAAGGGCAGAAATTTGATTGGTTTACCTCAAGTGATGGTTATTTTCTCATATGCAATGATTGATGATGTGAATTTCTTTTATAGTACTGGACAGGATAAAACTTTTCTCATGCCAAGTATTTCTCTGTTTGAAACAAAGATAAATTCTACAGATTTTTTTGAAAAGTGCAAATTATACAAAGACTAATAGGGGAAAATCAATGGTGGTATTACACCTCTATGTGACATCACCAGGCATGGTCGCCTTTTTACATGCCGTCACAATATGAATTTCAGAGGAAAGCAAGAAAATTCGACGTCATAATCGTATTTTAACCAATGGACATGATGGAGTAATGAGATCAAACGAACCACACGTTGATTAATTTTTGTTTATACAATGGGTGCAGAAAGGGATAAATTGACGAAGGATTAGAGAAATATATATATATAAATACTTTTTTTTATATTGACAGGATTTTCATGATGTTATGAAACTTACATGCAGGTTCACATTTCCAATTGTCAGCGTCGATAACACATTTCTCTCCATTTTTACAGGTATGATTTTTACACTGCCCTGCCATACTCTGTAAAAAATATCACAAAATTACTAAACTCCACAGAAAGGATTGCCATTATTATTTATAATGCAGAGTGAAAGTCACGATGATTTATTAAATGATCGAACGGTGTGTAAAGCTCCTATGGTATATTTTTCTATTACGTCGTCAGTATTTGTAAGTGGAGGAAACTTGAATGCCCGGAGAGAACAAATATCCTTCGATGGGAAAACTAACATGCTAGTGATACAGTATTTCGACTTCTTAGTCCCCTGGGACACCGAAACCCAGAGAAAATGTAAAAACAGTAAAGTAGTGGAATACAAAATAGATATATCAATAAGATAGGATAAATCCAGTAACTATTTATAATATATAGAAAAGTGTCAGACAAATGGTGATTTATCAGTGTTTTTCAGAGTTGAATGTTTTAATATTATTTATTTCATAGATTCAATATTTGTAATTCCGTTGAATTTCTGATTAACCCAACTTTTTTTTAAATACCAGAAGCTAAAGCATGTTCGTAACAGTCCAAAAACTAATGGCACAAAGCATACATTTATGTAATTGATAGTTACTATATGGAACTACATCTCTTGCAATTATTTTATTTTGACACATCGCGTTGGTAACCGTAGTAAGTAGTGTTTATTTCAATCGTTTCCCCTCTGTGAAAGAACCTGGTTATGAGGTCCGCAAGATATAGATCTAATGAGCATTATGTATCAAGTAAATAATCAAAACCCCATCCAATTGTGATGCAAATACTGACAAATAAGACATAAAATCCTCATATGCATAATTGATTTTAATACATATACATGAACGCAGTAGGTATGTATATCAATACGTAGTGGAGACGGTTATATATATCGTACATAATACTGATTATTGTCAAGTGTTAATATTATCAAAAACGGAAGAATATCGTCTTTATTTTGTGCTGATATCCAACGGATATTTTTTATTTTGATTTATATTTAATACTCTCATAGTACATACTCATTTGTGTTATACATACATTAAGTTAGTGACCTAAACACAAAAAAAGATAATTCAGATCGATCAATTTAATTCTGCCATATTTAAATTTAGAATTTATCGGTAAAGTTTTATAAAAAAACAATAACTTCAACTTTATGATGCGGTATTTGTAACTAATATAATAATCATTAAAGTTTAACCCTCAGATTTAAAACAAGTCTTCCACGCCACTTTATGATCCGTCAAGTGTTAAAATTGTATGCATTTTTTATTTCAGTCTTTCTGAAAACAGTTAAATCCCGCGACACAGCCCATTAACCATCCCAAAAGTCTAGCGATAGACGTTAAATTGATTAATTTCTAGCATCAACATGTTTACTATATACTACTTAGATTAAATTGTTTTTGAATCAGATGATTGTAAGAAAATATTATTATGTTATCAACAAATTAAAAGGTACCAAAAATTTCACTGTTTATATCATTATTGTAACGAGATGATTTTACATACTTTACAACAAAGAAATACTAGAACCGCTTATTATATCAACAGCCTTTTTAAAGTTACATAATTGTACGATACTGTAAATTCAGAACGTTTTGCGAAAAAAGCAACAGGGTTACATTTTTAATCGCAATAAAGTACACTCGTATTTTGAAATTTCTGTAGTTATATGAATTAAACAGGATTATTCCAAATATCGCAAAAACTGAAATCGTATTTTAGTCTTAAATGACAAAATCGAAATAATAAATGCACGCAATAATTTCTGAATAAACAGTAACTCGGAAAGAAACATATCATGTTATCACATAAGCAACACGACGGGTGTCACATGTGGAGCCGGATCTGCCTACCCTTTCGGAACACCAGAGATCACCCCCTATTTGGTGGGGTTCGTGTTGTTTATTCTTTAGTTGTCTATGTTGTATCATGTGTACTATTGTTTGTCTGTTTGTATTTTACATTTTTAGTCATGGCGTTGTCAGTTTATTTTTGATTAATGAGTTTGACTCTCCCTTTGGTATCTTTCGTCCCTCTTTTAATGTTGAAACGGTCTATTAACGGAAAAAGTGCGAACTGTAACTAACGAGTAATAAAAGACCATATTTCCACTACAATACACATTCACGATCGTTAATGGCATGATACTATGTTGTAGGATAACGAATGCCAAAATATGAAAAGGAAAAGAACGAAACAATTATATACATCTCAAGGCATGAACAACTAAAACAAACTAAGGCGATGGAATGTTTGAGAAGATACCCACTGCTGATGTATTTGAGGTTTTTATTTACCATTTGATGAGGGACTTTCAAATTGTAATTGTCTTTGAAAATTTTATTGCATTTTTAACAATCATCAGATCCATCATGTACATATACTTTGGTAAAAGGTTATCTAGAAGAATGAAAAATAAAATTTCTAGTTCTGCTTCATTTATTTCTATTACCGTCACGTTCAGAACGACCAAAAAAAAAATTTACTAAACTTGAATCAATGACCAAGTTTCATATTTGATAAAACTTGTTAGCCTCTTATTGTTCTTAATTCATTTGTATTCAATTTCATCTTTTGTGTAAACAGTTCTGTTTATCAACCTACTAAATTAGTTATGCAGAGTAAATAACAAAACAAAACAAAAACGAATATATAGGTTTCTGAAATTATAAATACTTACCTTATTCCATGTTTTGATTGCACTGTAGACACAGTTTATCTCAGAAGTTAGATCTTTCAAATCCCCAAGTATATCACACATCAACCACAGCTGTCTATAATTAATACCAGTACAGTGTGACGTTATCATACATTCTTTCACACATTCTAGCATACTTATACCAATCAATCGTCGAAGTATATCAGTAGATTGGCATCTCTCAAACTGTATAACACCCGCTCGCCTTATACTTTGTTTCCAACAATCTAAGTTATCCTTATGGCATACATTTGTTAATCCAAGCCAGCCAGATATCGACATCAAATACATGTGTATGTATGAAAAATTCTTCATACTATTTATTAAAATCCAGGAGGCGTAAATAACAAGCTTCGATGTGACTGTCTGTTCTTATCAGAAAAACATAATTGATTTTTTGGAAAACTTTATTGTTTCTTTTTTCTCATTGATTCGTGATATCATTTTCATTGTCCATAAAACAATCTTACTAATAATTTATGAAGTAAATTATTTAAGTCTCTTTTAAAATAGAATCCAATACTGTTCATTTGTCTTTAATTTTCTGATGTTAAGAGACATTAAAGAAAATCAAAACAAAAACCAAAATAAAAGAAGAAAGTAAAACTAACTGTTCATCATGAAATATATAATTCGAAAATTCAAACATTTTAAACGAATGAAAAACAACTGACAAAGTGTTATATTTCGGAATTGGTACATATATTTACTTGTGTACCAAAACTTGTACAATTTTGTTACATTTTGTCACACATTGGTATGCAATATTAGGCATTCAACAGAACAGAAATATCCTTCATGCTTGCAAATCATTTCAGTTAAACGATGTAATTTTTTTTCAGACAATCATTTAAAAAAAATAATTCCCTTTTCACATTTGAATATAAAATAATTCAGCTGCACAACGTAATGCTAGCTCATTACATATAACGATATTGAGTGATTTATGTCAATTTCTTTATATTTTTATTTGAAAAAAAATCTTGATATGATATTGATGAAATGTTTATTCACAATAACGATATTCCTTCTAAACTGTGTGACTTTATTTAAATCGAATGCTTGACATTTTTTTATGACATGTGATTAATACAAAAAGAAAAAGAACAACAGGAATAGAAAAAAAAACCACAAAGATATTTCACATCGTGATATTTTGTGAACATAATTTCATACAACCTCAATTTTTATCCTATGTCTATTTCCTTACATGGACCCGATATTGTACCACAAGAACTCCGTTACAGAGAACGTTAATTAAGGTTGAAAAAACTGGAAAGGTCGTTTCAACTTAGCACATCAGTCATCTTGGATACGCATAGTGGTTGCGGTGAGTGGCCAATCTCACAAACATACTAGAATACAGCATATATATCTTTCTTAGTAAAATGAAACCGTTAATGTAACCTTTTTTATGTACTTCATACATTAAAGTGATGTGTTCAGTTTAAAGATTTTTATTCGCATGAACATATAAAGATAAAACTGCGTACAAAGCGATTGAACTCTTGTTTATTTACAAAGTAAAACAGACTGTTATATCGGCATACCACCAGCACAACGGACGTGTATACGCATATTATATTTTACATGTTAAATAATAGGACTACCGCAAAAAAGTACTGGTTAGTGGACTGTCCATTCTCCGAGGACTATCAGTAGAAGAGGTAAATAATCTGTACTTTAACCAACATTGACGGTACCAATGTTGTTGTTTTTTTTTTATCTGAATCAGATGAGCATTAATTTTGAAATCTCTGCAGCTTTGCTGGAGGTTAATAAACTTGAAAATCTTAATCTTATCAACAACAAAAAAAAACATTTTAACAAAAAGGTCAATACCAGGAAAGGAATCCGAGATTTGGAAATTTGAGATACATTCGATTCATTCGATTCATTCATCAAAAAAAAATTACAAAAGTTTGTACAATTTACTTTTCTCATCACTTGGCGTCCGTCGTCCGTATAGATCATTATTTTGTTTAAATAATTTCTCTTCTGAAATTAATGGTCCATTTTAATCAAGATTTGCCTAAATCATTTTTATGGTATGTACCTTGAAAAGGATGCCCGATGACAACACCTACCAACTAACAAGGCCGCCATGGCTAAAAATATAACACATTGTAAATTGCAAGTTATGTCTTATATTTAAAAAAACAGTTATTTATCGAAGATCCACATTTAAAGGAATGGATGAAAATAATATGGCCAATATAAAATACCACACAAAATTAACATACGCAAATTAAGATGGTTTTGTCATTTTTTTAAATTTACGAACAGGTGTTATTTGTTCGCTTACTCAATCTTGTCAATGTAATATGACTATACACAACTGGAATACCAGTGGGACGTTTTCTAGCTTTAACATTAGGTTTTACCAACCGTTTTCACCATTAGCATCAGGAATTGATGTGCCATGTCAGGAATATGGTTGGTTGATCAAGTGTAACAGTTGATTTGTCATATTTTAGAAATATTGAACACTTTTTAAAACCCGTATAGTGATAGAATATCTAAACACTTAAAAAAAAGCATCTAAATGCACCCTTGAAACACGAATGTATTCAATGTTAACCATATGAGATATTACAGGGACATGAAATTTTAAAGCCTATCAGAAAAAGATTATGTGTATTGATTTTATCTGCCATTTCAGGCAAGTTACACAAACATGTTAATCAAACATATATTGTGCGTTATATTTTTTTTTCTATTTTGGGTCTACAAACAGAAGAATAAGGTTAGCGCATCGGATATGGTGGTCTAGTTGTCAGTTATGTTGTTAGTCAGTTGTAGAAGCCATCGCTCCGCTAGGCTCAATTTCAGATGAAACATGTCTGAGGATCTGTGCATCGTCCTCTGCACTTGCCGTAGCCGACGACGTAATCTTTTTACAAAAAAAAATCGAGAACACTTTTCTACGATTTATCCATCTTGTTTTATTACATGAACTAAATTATCCTTAATAAAAGACCACGCATACTTCATCGGAAATAATTGGATGTTATCCTCATATCCTAACCCTTGTTACATACGGATGCCTCCGAGTTTAACTGCTGCGAAAATATCTTAATTTATATTTTTTCCCTATCAAAATGATGTGGATGCTTGAGCATTTGAGCATAAATATAAGCTATGCCACTGGTGCCGTTAGAATTGGTCACCTTTTTCAGGCTTAAAAATATGTGAATAGGTCGGGAAAAACTCTCTTTTGACACTTAAGTATTCATATATTATTGCACTGTTACATTACACACCAAACAAAACGCAAACAATATGGGAAAAGATATACACTTTTTAAATCTAAATTATATGAAAAGGAAACAGAAACCCAGCGAAAACGACATCCCTTATTTAATGGAGACATGTAGTTTGAACCCCCTTTGTCGTGGCTGGATCCGCCCCTTATTTTACATGTTAATCAAGTCCCGGGTTTCTGTTGGCATAACGGTAATCACGAAGAGGGGATAATTAAAAGCACGAGGAATTATAAATATACAATTGAACAGGGGTAGAGGGCATGGAGGAATAGGAATTAAAATTGTCACTTCACGATGATCGAAAAAAGTATCTTGCACGTTATTTTCATCATCTTGTCTGAAACACTCTGAATAATGAGCTTCAAGGCGAACACAATAAGTCAGCTGAAATACTAATAACATACACGTTGTATGGACAAACCCTTAAATCCCTCAACAACAAATGTTTAATTCATGTCATATCAAATAAATTATAGCGCGGAAAGGTAACTTTAATTTATTATCAAAACTAAATATTTGTTATATTTTTCAATTAATTTATAAATCTTAATTAGGCATGCGTGAGACATACAAGGATTTCTATAAAATAAATTTAAATTATAAATACAGTTTGCAATTTTTTCCCGGTATAGATAAAACATATGTATATAATATTTTGGGAAATAATACGATTTGGTTGAATTATTTCACTTTATAATAATGATAAATTCTTTAGTTATTAAATGTTTAATTAAAATGAATATTTTATTTTCATCTCACGATAAACTTTTTAAATTGTAGTGACATGGTCATTCACCTGATAAGTTGCATGGCTGATTACCATGATCTTACAGGTGACCCAGTAATTTTCCTTATTACAGTAGCGTGTACAGTAGGGTGTGTATAACTTATTTTCTGGGGAACATCCTGTCCACGTGTAATACTTAGTATATATTGCAACAGATGAAATTAAACAAATTTCCTGTACAATTAGTAATTAATCTTTAACAGTGTTAACATAAATTACTAAAGTTGTGTGCCATTCTTTCGAATTACAAACAGATTACGAATAATGTATGTCATGAAAAATGAGTGTTGTATTTATACGGTTTATAAAAAAACACAATACACAATTATAACAAAATGTTGACAATACTCTCAAAACCAAGCAATATACAAACGTTTATCAGACTTTAAGAATTTTTAAATATGTTAAGAAGATTAACTTTACATTAAAAGATTACAATGATTATACATTTAACCCATTGTATCTGCTTATACGAGTGAATACATACGTCGTTGACCTTAGTGTTTTAAGCACAAAGTAATGGCTAAACAAATATACAAAACAACACGAATCGACATATAACTAAAACTTTAATACCAAAGAAATATAATTTCAAATTATAACATTGACAAATTACATCAGTTCTCACCAAATTTTGAAAATAAATATACATCATTTACAATTGTCAGACATGTTTGTTATTCGTCTCGCTTTTAAACAAGGTTTAATCAACATTTCCTGTTGTCCGTAATTGACGGTACTAAGTCAGAAATATGGCATTTTTTAAATGCTTCCCGTTCTTCGATTTAGTTCACCGCTTAACGTTGAAAGGTTTTATTGACAATAACCCTTTTGTTATTACATTTTACTTATAACCCAAAAATATAGACCATTTAAACACAATAGCATTCATCTGAATGCAACTTTAAAATAATTGCTTATGATAACCGTGAAAAATTCAAAAATGACGAAACAATTACATCTTTAACTTAATCAGTGTATTAAAGATACGACTTGGCATTGTATGTTAATTTAAATCTTACAGTTCAAGAACTTTTTTAGTTGATATGCATTTATGACTGGCAAAGAATAGTAAAACGATTCGTATGTCCCCTTTTTTCTACACGTACAACAACGGTTTGTTTTGTTATGCGGATGAACCATATGATGGCCAACCATTTGTTCTAATCATGATTTATTCTAATGACAACAAAAATTCAAACGGTTCCCTTGAACTCTCTAAAACTAGTCCTTATGTTTTTCAATTATTATCCCCAGACGAACACTCAATCGAAGTAACGTTCGCAAACATAACCGGGCAACGAGTGACATCCTTCATAATTCCATTCATACAATGTTTTTCTGCAATACTCTTTACAGTAATTGACACAATTTTCTATTTTAAAACCGTTAGGTTCACCTAGTAACCAGTTGGTAAAGTCCAGAACCGTCTGAAATTCAGTTCCATTGGCTTTCATTCGCAATATCATTTAATCAAATCCAGGCATCATCTTCAATAAAGATAATAATGCTTGATACATATATTAGACCAGTCGATTTGTGAATCAGTTATTCAGATTGTCGTAAAAGCATCATACTTTGCAGAATTTTGGTTTAGGTGAAAACAAACATTTATAACTATGGACCCAATTCAGAAAATCAAAATGGCTGCTCTTGGCGCCCATTTTAAAATAGCCGCCATAAAACCAACTTTAATCATTTAAAAAAAAAAATAAAAAATAAATGACTTTACCAATTTTGATAATCTTTGGTATAGTTATCACTAATGACAAAGACCATCATCTGATGACTTTAGATATTGAAGTTCTGGTGGCCATCTTGGATTGTGGTCATTTTGAAAACAAGAATTTCCAATATCATTATTCTCTGTTTATTGTAAAAATAATTTGTGTTTGCTTTTAATAACAAATCATTGTTATATGAATGTTGCTATATACAATTGATATTCACCAAGTTTGCCTAAGTACCTATTTACCACGGAAAAATACGTATGTACGTACTATATTTTAGTAACACACTATATTGCAAAGGATATAAATTGTAAAGTTTAAATTGTTAGAGCTGAATAATCTAGACAACAATTAAACAGGAATGATGTTTGTAACGCCAAGAGATGAGAAGTGAGGATAAACGTTTACCGGGAGATCCCAAAAGTAAAGACATAGTATTTGCAGCAGGTTATCAGTTCTTTGATGCTGGTATACATATTATATGACATATGAATATTGATCAAAGAACTTCATGTTATAATTTTTATTTCTTAATAATATCTTAAAAATGCTTTATTTACATGATACTTGTATATCAGGAACTCAAAATTAAGAGACCATTGAAATATCTGTGTTTATTTTATTGTTTCAAGCTGTTAACGTGTCGATCTTACCGCACGATCAACTCTATGTGTTTTTAACTTCAAAAATGTATGAAATTTTTCGTTATGTTAAGTTCAATTTTTTTTTTCAATATCAACTGTATATTTTTAATCTGATAAATACCTCAGTATCAATTTAGTGTTTAATATGTAGAATGAAGATACCAAAGTTGTATACCTGTCAATTGAGATATCAACCATGTGTTTTCAAATTCATTCGCAACCTTCACCAAATGCCCGCTATATTTTTTACAGTTAATCTGCAACAATAAATATGTATCTTACGGCGGGATTTTCTATTTTTTTTTTGAGAGAGTATTGAAAAACAAAATACTCAATAGTTTGTATGGAATAAAAGTTAAATAAAATAAAACACATCAGCTATGTTCGTGAACAATATTGCGAATAGCGAAGTTGTGTCTTAACTTATTGAATCAAAATCACTAAACAATCTAAATTTACTCATTTAATACTAGAGCATCGTAAAATATAAATCAAACCTATTAAATTCAATGATATTTAATAGTTTTTAACCTTGTTAATTTGTTCATGTTTTTTTAAGTGGGAGGGGCTACAAAATGAGGATATGTTTAAAAGCGCAGTTATTTTATACAATAATATTTATATAAAAAGAAGTTTATACATTTACTTTCACATCAAAATATTTTTCAAATATTAACAAACTAAATTGTTATGCAAATGATACATGTATATTCTTATGTTTAGATTATACTAAATCAGGTCCGTTTATACTTTTGTAATTCTTTTTTACTGATACCTTTTCACCAATAATCTTTATGTATTCTCTTCGTCTATAAAATAATACGACAAAAGTTTACCGATATCAGAATTTTCTATACTCGCCGTCACGTAGAAATGGCACATAATTTAGGTTGAAATCTTTTAACTAACAACCGCATTCATTCGAGATGACCTTTTTTTAATTAGCTAAATCAAATGTCATTCATAAAATCAACTTCTGTCCTACCTTTTATTGTGTTTGCACTATATAATCCTGACCTTCACACAATTCAACATTATTTTGTATGGTGGAATCCGACATTGCTATAACACTGTTGCCGTGAAGTTTCACGTTCTGTCTATTTGATCGAGTCTATCGGCGCTTTCCTTCATCTGTTTTGCTTACATGCAAAAAGTGCGGGAAAATGTATCACATCAATGACTAGGTTTTACCGGAGAGTAACGAATGTTATGTGAAAAAGGGATCCTCATAGAAACCAAGATGGCGGTTTACGAGGAAAAAGAATATTGGATAATGTAAAGGTCAGTATTTTACAGTGCAAACACAATAAAAAGGTAGGACAGTAGTTGATTTTTTGGATGATATTTGATTCCGCTAATTAAAAAACGTCTCGAATTATTAGTTAACAAAATTTCAACCTAAATCATAATGCCAATTTTTCGTGATGGCGACTTTACAACGATAACAAAAAGAAAATCCATGTAAAACCTAACAACATGAGGGATTCGCTTGAACTCAATAGTATAAAAAACGATTATATGGAATGGGTGACGAGTGTATTCATTATCGTCTTGCAAATTCCAAATAATTATTACATGTAATATCACTTCCAGGGAAGGGACACAAATAGTTTCGATCAATGGCAAACCGACTATACATGTAGCATCTCAAGATATAGGAGGAACACAAATTTTATCTAGTCATAATTCTTTCTATATTATGTTTTGACATTTCGAGCAAGCATATCTATGTTTGTTTAGTTCAAATTAAATTGTATCAAATCAAATCAAAAGTACTCCTTAGCCTGACTAATGCTAACGCATTCAAAATATCTTAAATTTATCAAGAGCACACTGGTTCCGAAAAGTATGGTAGTACAAAAGGGTGCTTCGGATATGAACAATAGGGTACAAACACCCTCCTATCATCATTGCATATATATATTTTCAAATTCAAAAAAAAATTCCAGCCGGGGCGTAGCGTATTTTTTTAAACCCTCTTGCTGCCAGTTGTTATTTAGGAATGCATATATTCCAGAAAATACGACCGCTCGAAGTTTATGACGTGACATGCCAAACAATGTCGTCATTCGATATATGACTTCATGCCGTAATGACCGTTACATTTTTGAGACATTGTAGAAACACTTTACACTTTTTTTATTTTCGGTCTTTTATTTTGATAAAGGTTCAGCACTAATGAGCAACTTGCATAAATTAAAACGGACATATGTGTCCTTCCGGCAGTAGGAGGGTTAAACGCTATACAAGTTTTTACCGGATATGATACTGTTGGCTAATTCAAGTTCAAATTTACTCAGCGATATACAATATTGTATAGCAAGACACTCCTACATGGAAAACGGTAAAGGGGACATGCGTCTGTTAAGGTTTAATTGATTCACTTTTACGTTATTGGAAACCTATGATTTAAAAATCGATTATATGCGCTTTACACTATTCAAGTCTAATAGATAAAACATAACAACAAGTTTAGGAACATAGATCGTATGTATTTTAATCATTTATATGGATTTGATTTGCAATTAACAAAAGCTAAACATACCGCAGCTTGTCTCCAATCAACCTTTTCGTATACAAACATATAGCATTTGTCTGAAATAAATGTCCATTCATCAGAACATTTTTCTGAAACAGTATAGAAATACTTTTAGAATATGTAGAACAAAAGGTCGTTGATTGTTTTTATTTTGTTACGCTGTCAATTTGTTTTTCGACTTGTGAATTTTAATATCTTTTTAATATTACTGCCTCTTTTTACTCAATTTGAGCAATTTGAGCAAATATGACATATACATAAAGAAGCCGGGTAATAATAAAACTACATAAACACAATAACTCGGTCTTCAACTAACTATACAATATGCCACTCGCAAAATTTCATTTCTATCTATATTTATTTATATCTGTAAATGGCTCTGTTATGTTTTTTCAAAGCACATACTTTCCCTAAAACACAAGTAAGCACCTTAATACAGCATTCAACATTACTTTGTGTTAACAAGTAATGTATTGTTGTATTGGTTCAGATAATTTAGGATCTTTCAACTTTTATGGTACTTACTTAAATTTTCTGTATTTATGGTTACGTTGTATAGGCTTAGGAGTCTGATTTCAAATATTTTTGAAAATAGTTTAATTACAAAAGTAACTTTCTTCACAAATAGCATTACAATTTTATCTTTCTCCACACATAACATTACAATCTTACGTTTCTCCACGCATGAAAACCAGTTTTCCCATTGCATTGAAGGTAGACATTCTGAGTATGGTTTTCCATTCATTTCATAATTATGTTTACATTTGTATTTAACTGCAGCTCCAATATTTTTCTATATGGTCCAAACCTCTCAGCACTGACTGCATTAAGGGAATACGGACTGTCTACACAGACTGTATAAAAAAACATAAAAAAATAGTATAAACATTGATATAAATATACCACAATTGTAAGATAAGAAGTTAGTGATATCCTTTAACTCTACTTTCCGCTATAAAGATGATGTTCTTTCATTAAATAATTCAAAATTTGGTGACTATGTGGAACGCATCTATCCCATCAAACTAGAGATACAGGATACTACAGATACAGTTAAGTCAGCCTCATATCTTGACTTACATCTAGAAATTGATAATGAGGGTCGGTTGAAAACAAAACTTTATGACAAAAGAGATGATTTCAGCTTTCCAATTGTGAACGTTCCATTTCTAAGTAGCATCATTTCAGCAGCATCTGCATACGGGGTATATATTTCCCAATTGATACGATATTCCCGTGCTTGCATTTCATATTATGATTTTCTTGATAGAGGGTTGCTGCTCACAAGGAAGCTATTAAACCAAGGGTTCCAAATTGTGAAGTTGAAATCATCCCTTCGTAAAATTTATGGACGCCATCACGAGTTGGTTGACCGTTATGGAATAACTGTTTCACAAATGGTATTGGATATGTTCCTTACGTCGTAACTACAATCCCCTTCCATTTGATGAATTTGACCTACGGAATTAGACTTTTTACCGGATTTGTTATCACATAAGCAACACGACGAAAACTAGAGAATAACATGAACTTTCTATTCTTTCTTCTTTTCTGGAAAAGGAAATTATTTTCATTATTAATTCACACTATTACCTTTATACCACATTCTTTCCAATATCATCTCTAAGTATCATTAGATTTCTTTTCAGAAAAATTGATCAATGTAAATTGTATATTCTTAGATATGTTTTAATTGCTGTGTTTCCATCGGTTTCAGTTGGTAACCCGGATTCGTTTTCTCTCAATCTATTTATAACTTTTGAACAACATTACACTACTGTTACCTTTTAACCGACTTTATATTAGAATATTCACACTTTAAAAAAAATTAAACAAATCAAGGCAGTGCTATGCACATGTCAAATTTCTGTTCTGATTAAAAAGAATACTATCACACGATTGTTTACAGGTTCGCCATTATACGCTTATGTTAGGTTTTTGACAACCGGTGAAAGTTTAATTGACATGTTGGAAATTTTGAATGTTGTGTCTGTCTTTAATTCTAAAACCAAAAGGCAAAAATGAATAACAGCTTTATCTTCTTTTGAACACTGTGACATACAAATGTTCTGTCAAGCCTGCGTGTATGAAAAGGATCGTGTAAATTTTCATAACTACTTTTTGTTTATATTGACAGAATGTTATGAAAGTTACATGCAGGTTCCCATTTCTTATTTTCACCGTCGAAAAAACATTTTTCTCCATTTTTACAGGTATGATTTCTACACTCCCCTGCTATGTTCTGTAAAAAAAATTATCACAAAATAACTTTACTCCGCGGAAAGGATAGTCATTATAATTTATGATGACGATTGGTTGAATGATCGAATGGTGTTTAAAGCTCCTATGTTAAATTGTGATATTGCGTGGTCGTCAGTATTTGTTAGTGGAGGAACTTGAATACCCGGAGAGATCAAATCTCCTTCGAAGGAAAAACTGACAACCTTTGTCAATCACGTTGACATGCTAGTGATACAGTACTTCGACTACTTGGACCACTCGGATACCGAGGCCCTGAGTAAATGTAAAAACAGTAACTAAGTGTAATACAAAATAGATATAGTAACTATATGGAACTACATCTCCTGCTTTTTCTTAAAATTTGACACATCGCGTTGGTAAACGTAGTAAGTAGTGCACATTTCAGTCGTTTCTCATCTGTTAAAGACCCTGGTTATTAGGTCCGCATAATATAGATTTAAATGAGCATTATGAATCAATTAAATAATTAAAACCCCATTCAATTGGAAGATAAATGATGACAAATAAGACATAACATCATCACATACACAATTGATGGTGATACATATACACGACTTCAATAGGTATTTATATCAATACGTAGTAAAGACGGTTATATATCGTACACATTACTGATTGTTGTCAAATGTTGATATCCAGTTTCCAAAAATGGAGGACTAACGTCTTATTTTTGTGCTGATACCCAAGGGGAGATGTATTCTTTATATTGATTTACATGTATTACTCTCATATATACTAGTACGCACTCGTTTGTGTTATACATACATTAAGTTAGTGACCTAAATAAAAAAAAATCAGATCGATCATTTTTTCTTCGCCAAATTCAAATTTATAATTCAATGGTGAAGTTTTATGGAAAGAAACAAACTTGACTTTTAATATTGAAGACCTGTTGGTGACCTTCTGCTGTTTTCTGTTCTATTGTCGGGTTGTTGTCTCATACTCAATTTTAAAGTATAATAATCATTAACGTTTAACACTCAGCTTCAAAACAAGTCGTAATGCCGCTTTATGATTCGTCAAATAAAAAAAATGTGGTCATCTTTTTTTTCAGTCTTTTTGAAAACAGTAAAACCCCGCGACACAGCCCATTACTTATCACAAAAGTCCAGTGACAGATGTTAAAAAGACTAATTTCTAGCATTAACATATTTACTATATACCACTTAGATTACAATTTTTTCGTATCAGATGATGGTGAGAAAACATGATTGTGTTATCAACAAAAGAACGAAAAATGTCACTCTATATATCATTATTGTAACGATATTTTGCACATTTTACATCAAAGAAATACTAGAACCAAATATTATATCAACATTCTTTAAAACAAAAACGAACTTGTACGATACTGTAAATTCAGAAATATTTGCGAAAATGCGACAGGGGTATAATCGCAATAAAGTAAACTCGTATTTTGAAATTTCTTTAGTTATATGAATTAAACAGGATTATTCCCAATATCGCAAAAACTAAAATCGTATTTCAGTCTAAAAAATAATTTTCTGAATTTCAGGTAACTTGAAAATAACATATCGTGTTAATGTAGAATCGGTCTATAAACGGAAAAAGTTCGAACTATAACTAACAGATAATAAAACTAAAAGCAGCAGAACTGAAAATATTATTTTCATTCTTCTAGATAATTTTATACCACAGTCCATATTTCCATTGCAATACATTTGACACTCACGATCGTTATGAACATGATAATATGTTGTAAGATAAAGAATGCCAAAATATGAAAAGGAAAAACACGAGACAATTACATACACATCAAGACATGAAAAACTAAAACAAACTAAAACGACGGAATGTTTGAAAAGATATCCACTACTGATCTATTTGGGCTTTTTATTTCACCATTTGATGAGGGACTTTCAAATTGTAATTATCTTTGAAAATTTTTATTGAAGACGAAACGCGCGTCTGGCGTACTAAATTATAATCCTGGTACCTTTCATAACTATTTACACCACTGAGTCGATGCCACTGCTGGTGAACGTTTCGTCTCCGAGGGTATCACCAGCCCAGTAGTCAACACTTCGGTGTTGACATGAATATCAATAATGTGGTCATTTTTATAAATTTCCTGTTTACAAAACTTTGAATTTTTCGAAAAACTAAGGATTTTCTTATCCCAGGCATAGATTACCTTAGCCGTATTTGGCACAACTTTTTGGAATTTTGGATCCTCAATGCTCTTCAACTTTGTACTAGTTTGGCTTTATACATTTTTTGATATGAGCGTCACTGATGAGTCTTATGAAGACGAAACGCGCGTCTGGCGTACTAAATTATAATCCTGGTACCTTTGATAACTATTACTGCATTTTAAACCATTATCAGATCTTGCACGTACATATACTTTGGTAAAAAGTTATCTAGAAGAATGAAAAATAATATTTTCAGTTTTGCTTCATTTATTTACTAAATTTGAATCAATGACCCAGTTTCACATGTAATATAACTTTTTTAACCTTTTATTGAATCTTGTTCTTAATACATTTGTATTCAATTTGTATTCAATTTCATCTTTTGTGTACAGAATAAAAAAAAAAACCAAAAAAAAAAAAACGAATATATAAGTATCTGAAATTATAACAGCTTACCTTGTTCCATGTTTTGATTGCACTGTAGACACAGTTTATCTCATAAGTCAAATCTTTTAAATTCCCAAGTATATCCCACATCAACCACATCTGTCTATAATTAATACCAGTACGGTGTGACGTTATCATACATTCTTTCACACATTTTAGCATACTTATACTCAACAATCGTCGAAGTATATCAGTAGATTGGCATCACTCAAACTGTATATTTTGTTTCCAACAATGTAAGTTATCTGTATTGCACACATCTGTTAATCCAAGCCCGCCAGATTTCCACATCAAATACATGTGTATGTATGAAAAAACCTTCATTGCATTAATTTAGAAACAAGATGCGTAAATAACAAGCTTCGATGTGACTGTCTGTTCTGTTCAGAAAAACATAATTGATTTTTAGGAAAACTTTATTGTTTCTTTTTTTCTCATTAATTTGTGATATCATGTTCATTGTCCGTAAAACAATCTTACTAATAATTTATTAAGTAAATTATTTAGGTTTCTTTTAAAATAGAATCCCAGACTATTCATTTGTCTTTAGTCTTTTTAAAATTTTATGATGTTTAGAGAAATCAAAACAAAAAATCAAATCAAATGAAGATAGTAAATAAAGGCAATAGTAGTATACCGCTGTTCGAAATTCATAAATCGATAGAGAAAAACACAAATCAGGGTTACAAACTAAAACTGAGGGAAACCTACCAAATATGAGAGAACTACGTTACAACAGAAACACAAGACCAAAATGTAACACACAGAAACAAATTATAATGTAACAATGGCCATTTTCCTGACTTGGAACAGGGCATTTTATGAAAAAAAATGGTTGGTTGAACCTGTTTTTGTGGCATGCCGAACCTACTGCTTTAATGACAATGTTAATTATAACATTGAAATGAGAACATTACACGACAGGGCTACAATAAAAAATGGGAGACAATATAGGACAGAGAAACAAACGAATAACAGCCATCAAAAGGTACCAGGTTAAAAATGGTATACGCCACACAAAACTATGCTTAAAGAAAAAAGTTTGAAAGCCATAACAATTATAAAGTTGAAGATCGCCGAGGACCAAAAGTTCCAAATAGTTGTGACCAATACGGCCAGTGTTATCCGCCTGAGACAAAAACATCATTATTATCAAGAATACTACATAGTTTTGCAAACAGTAAATTTAATAAAATGACGAAAAAAAGAGCTATACATGATGAACTGAAGTGGTGACTAGCTGTAGAATAAAATTGAATACATTACAAAATCACAGCCGTGTTAGCCAAAGCCATTGCAACGCCCAAAGTTCCGACAATTAAGAAAGAATTTGGATGAAATTCAAGATTAGATTTGTATGACTTATTTAACTTATATTAATATCAGTGAAAATTATAATACTAATAAATATCTAATTGTAGTAGTAATAAGATAATTAATTGTATAATTTAGCTTTTCCGGTTTTTCTTCTGATCAAACTGCAAACCAAATATATCGTGTAAATCTCGTTGATCCAAAATAAAAACTACCAAATGAACTTGATGATTAGTTATTCCCAACACAACTAAAACTAACTGTTAACTATGAATAACAAAATCGGAAACTCAAACATTTCAATCGAATGAAAAACAACTATGATAATCTTGAATTGGTGCAGACATCTACTTTAGTACCAAAACTTGATGTACATTTTGGTACAATTTGTCAAATAGCACACATTGTTACGCGATATTAAATAACAAAACAGAAATCTCCTTCATGCTTGCAACTTATTTCAGTTTTATAGATGTACTTTTTTCAAATAATTATTTTTTTAAAAATTATTTTCCATTTTACATTTGAGTATAATATAATTAAGCTGCACATCGTTATGCTAGATCATAACATTGAAAGGTACTGCATAAATTATGTCAATTATTCATATGAACAAAATTCTTGATAGGACATTTATGAAATGTTTATTTAAAGTAACGGTATTCCTCATACACTTTATTTAAATCGAATTCTTGAGAACAATTTATCCTTTCATAACAAAAATTAAGAATTAAAATGCTTACAACGATAATGTTATGATAAGCTAATTTGAAACCTTCAATCGGTTTACAAACTTTTCAGCGTAAAAAACCAATGCACTAATCACCACACATATACATCATATCATCTTCTTTTGATTATAACATCAATGATAATGTTCAATATGTTTTGAAAATCTTTTCTTGTTGACAAATTGAGAGTTCTGATAGAATACATCACCAATCATGTTTACAATTTTGTATTGATAATTAAATGGAATCTTTTTTAAATTTCGTCCATATGAAATAATACACACCTCCATGATGGTTCATTGTTTATCTTTGAATTCACTTTTTAACATTGCTAATGCTGACCAACTATGTTAATTTGCCAAATTATGTGTCAAGGTGCTTTTAATCTATGTATACTTCATAAACGTTCAAATCAACAAGTTTATCCCTGGTTCATCCATTAGCCGGAACAGTTCAGCGCTGGGCAAATACATTTCATCAAAATAATTACTACCGCGAACTGATTCTGTTTTGTCTTTTATTTTATAGGCATTTTATAAGTTATTTGATGACATATGATGTATACAAAAAGAAAAACCACAAAACAAAACACAAGTATATTTCACAGCGAGATATATATAGTTATGTTCTTATTCAATACTTCAAACGAACATAAAGCATTTACAAAGTAAAAACTCAACACAGTTTTTGGTTATCAGCTCGCCCCGACAGCACAGAAAGCTTATTTTTATTATATACAATAAACAAATGTCCAATTTTGCTGTCATCGACCGCTGCCATCACATATAAACACAATCTACAATAGAAAAATGTTCTATAAGTTGAAGAAAAAATCATTTCGATTTACATACATGTATTTTATCAACTATTTTCTACATAACATACTGATTTACATTCCTATGAAGTCTTAATAAAAGGGGTGGGTGGGGTGGGAAACGAACCTTTCTGTCGGATAGGCGAACCTCGAATGACAATTCTAGATATCTTATTATAATTTTAGCGCTAAAATTCTAGCATGAAGTTATCATGATTGATATAACTTAAACCGGTAATAACTTACTGATGGTCCAATCAAAATAAACATAAACATGTTTTGATTTAAACACACGTGTTAAAAGTAAACAAATACACGTGTTCCCGAGTAACCTTTATAAATACATTTATGTTCTTATTCAATACTTCAAACGAACATAAAGCATTTACAAAGTAAAAACTCAACACAGTTTTTGGTTATCAGCTCGCCCCGACAGCACAGAAAGCTTCGATTGATAAAGAAAGGGACATAAAGAAAAAGGGGGGACAAAAAAATATATATTACAAGCCTAAATTCTTAGATACTGACAATCTGTTGAGTATACTCTCTTTAACATAACCATCTTTGGCTTTATCACTTTTCCATCTCCCGTGTTTCTTAAACAACCGGTCATCTATTCCAGCTTCTGCCGCGGCAGTAGCTCCTCCTGACCTCAAACTATGTAAGCCAAACTGTTTTTTATCAAGACCTAAACTGTCAAGTGCAGATAACAATAACTCTCTGGCTCTGGTGTAAGAAATATGACTACTCTTTCTAAGTTTGTATATATTCAAAGATTTACAATAACAAATGGATCTAAAGATAAAATCATTCGATTCTTCAGGAATGTTAGCTAACTTTAGATAACGCTGAAGTACATCTACCGGGCATGTAATATTCCCTGTTTTTGAAATGACAACATCTTTCCCTTCCCTATATACATCAGTTTTACTCTTGACTAAATGAAGTGTAAGGTAAGTAGGGGAAAACTGTATATCAGACCTTCTCAAGTTAGCTAACTCGGAGAATCTTAAAAAGCCAGCATAGGCTAATAAACACATACATGCTATTCTTACATCTTTTAAATTACAAGTATTATTAGCATATTTACATACAATATTTTTCAAAATATGTGGTGTGATAGGTTCTTTTTTGACAACTGAATGACCTATTTTTCTATGAGCCCCTTCAAGAACAGATGCAACTAGATTATTTTCACTGGGATCAGCAACGCCAGCTAATTTATGTGCCCATTTTATGGCGTAAAAAGCATCATTTAATTTTGAAACAGATTTTGCAGTTTCAGACAAATGAATTAAATATAAAGAAATATGTAAATGAGATGCTGGCAATGGTGAAAAAGAATATTGACTAGTCCACTTACACCATGAATTGAAGGCATATCTATATTTCTTCTGAGTACTCGCAGCCTTGGACGAAAGAAGGAATTCTGGTAACTGTTTGAACAAACTGCTGAGATCATTATTAGAGGCAACTTGTGAATTAAAGTCTGACCAATGTCCTACTGGAAAAATATCTGAAAAACGTAAAATTGCAATAACATTTTATATACATATACAGAGGACGAATTATTAGCATATTTCAGATTTCTTTACACAGTAAAATATAATATATATTCAAATATTTCAACGCCAGCTACAATATCTTTATAGATACTAGGACCATAAACTGTAAAACAAATTTCCATGCCTGCTACAATATCATTATAGATACTAGGGCCATGTCAAATAAAAAACCAAGCCTGCTACAATATCATTACCGATACTAGGGCCATGTCAACATAAACACCCATGCCTGCTACAATATACATATACTAGGGCCATGTCACAAACAGACCATGCCTGCTACAATATACATATACTAGGGCCATGTCACAAACAGACCATGCCTGCTAAAATATATCTATATATATCAGGGCCATGTCTAAGATGCATCTAGCAAAACAGCCAAAACTGGCGAACCAAACGGTTCAATTCCGAATATCGTATTCTTATTTGAACCTTGCTTATAAATACCATCAGTATTTTTAAACACAATAACATCTTTTACGTAATCTTGATAAATCAAATGTTTATCGAATATCAAAGGCCAGAATGCAGCAGAAATCCACTTAGGCACAACTAACGTGCCTCGAGCTTTACAAGCTATAATGTGTTTAATCGATCGTATCACAAGATTAATTGGTGGAACTAGCCAATTATTTTCATTGGTCCAAACTTGAGAAAATGCATCAACTGCTTCAGAATCAGGTTGCCAAAAATAAGGAGTTAAATCTCATAACTTTTCTATTTTCGACACTTGCAAACCTGTCAATCGAATAAGGACCCCACATATCATTTAAAAAATTGAAAAATAAATGTGTGACTCCCCAGTCCTCGAAATCAACCATTTTGCTGATATAATCAGCCTTTTCATTTTCTTTTCTGGGAATCCATTGAATGTCAATTGATATTCCTTTTTGAATGCAAAATGAAAAAACAGATTTTGCTATAACATGAAGATTTTCTTTCATACTTCCCGAATTAACAATTTTGACACAATTTTGATTGTCAGTAAACCACTTTATAGTTTTTCCTGTGAAACTATTCTTAAAAGAAAAAAGGGCTAACTCTATAGCTTTCAGCTCTCTCCATGTGGAGCTTTGTACCGTTTCACTACATGTCCACATCTTATGGAAAATCTTATTTTCTAATTCAACGGTGTATGCACCAGCGGCAATATTACTAGCATCTGAGTATATGACAACAGAAGATTAACTGTAATGACATAAATTACGATAGTTAATCATAGTGACATTTTCTAACCAGAACTTTAACTCTGATAAAACCTCGACGGGTTTGTACCCTGTAATGGGAATATCCCACCCAATTCTACTTTCAATTTCCATGTAACAGAACTTTGACATAATTCTAGCCACATTTCCGATTACGGGAGTCATAGAAATAATTCTACCTACAACCTGAGCTAAAGATCTAGCTGTAACATAGGGAAATTTAGCCAAAATGAATTTCAATGAGAAAATCAAATCGTCAACTCGACGTTGAGTAATAGATAATTTGTATTCTTTTGAGTTCCAAACTATTCCCAACCATTCTAACTCTTTAACAGGTTTAAAAACAGACTTCTCCTCGTTAATAAGGAAACCAGCATCAATCAAAGACCTTTTTACGAAGGACGATTGCTCATTACATGTATTTTCATCTGGACTCACGCCAAATCCATCATCTAAATACAAAACAACTTTTATACCGTTTCCACGCCAAAATTTTACTAGTGGCCTCAAACATTTAGTAAAAATGTACGGACCGGTAGTAATTCCGAAAGCTAAAACAGTATAGCAATAAAATTGACCTTCCCACTGAAAACCTAAAAAAGTCTGTTGCTGTGAGCATATGTCTAAGTGAAAATAACCAGATTTTAAATCAAACTTAAACAGATACATATCTTTGTCAAAATATTGTATAGCTAACTTCCAATCCTCAAATTTTATTTTTTCGCGCTTTATGTGTTTATTCAATTGACTCATATCTAAAATAAGTCGTTTCTTACCGGACTTTTGAGTAGCAACACTCAATGGATTTACCACATATGGTTGAAAAGGCACTTTAATTACGCAACCTATTTGAACTAAATCTTCAATTGACTTTGTGACAAATTCAGTATTCTGCCGTGCTGATCTATTATTTCTGTGGTACATTTTAAAAGATGTATCTATAAATGGAATAACATAACCATTTTTTATTGTATCAAGCACAAAAGGACAAGCACCTATATTTTCCCAATACTTTACATGACAAGCTAATCTACCTTTCACCCCTTTAAATTTATCATATGACTGACAATTTTCAAAATATTGAACTTGATCTAAAAAAGATTCTATATGATCGTTATCAACAAAACATGTAGAAAATTGGTCATTAATAGTGTCTAAATACTTATCATTCACAATGACTGGAGAGTGACGTTCAGGCCCTACTTTACTACTTCTGGTAGGTTGTGGAGTTGCTGTTGGATGACCTGAGACTGGCGAGAAGAGGACAGTTTTTTCTCCAGTGGCCTTGTTGCTTGCAGTAGTGGCACGTGTCGATTGAGCAAGGCTCACGCCTTGCGAAGCTCCCACGAAAGGGCTGTTGCTGATTACGTTGATAATGCTGAGCATAAGCAGGGTTACCATAAGATTCCGCAGGTTGTTGACGAGGCGTATTTTTGGGGTAAGGTTGCTGGCGAGATTTTGACTTCTCTTTGGAGGTATGGATAGCTCTGGTCTCAGCTTGTCGTATCTTTCTCTCATCTTCAGAATCTGAAGCCACGGCATTGGATTCGTATTCCCTAACGGTTCCCCAACCAGCAGGGGAAGCATCAGCTATGCGAATTTTCTTATTACGGCTTTTGATCTTATCAGTTATGTCAAGAACTAATCTATAGGCTTGTGTATTGGAGTTAGGGATGAATTTTGAAAGTTTGTTAACAGTGTCTAATAATTCCTCGTTAAAGGTGTACTGAATTCTGTTTCCTTCCCCCTTAAATTTTAGAGTGACGTCCTCCTTAATTTTTCTCTTAAGGCAATCTTGTTCTTGTATGAGTTCAGATTTCAACTCACCTAACTTGCTGTCTAAAATTGTCTTAAAAAGCTCTACAGTATCTACCAAATCAGACGACTTATCAGCTGCTTTATGAATATTAGGTGGCGGTAAACTATTATCTCTTTCGAGTAGTATGTCTTCATTCAATTCCAGACGTGGAGAAGATTCGGACATTTTACCAAGTGGCGATTTAAGAAAAACGAACCTTTCTGTCGGATAGGCGAACCTCGAATGACAATTCTAGATATCTTATTATAATTTTAGCGCTAAAATTCTAGCATGAAGTTATAATGATTGATATAACTTAAACCGGTAATAACTTACTGATGGTCCAATCAAAATAAACATAAACATGTTTTGATTTAAACACACGTGTTAAAAGTAAACAAATACACGTGTTTCCGAGTAACCTTTATAAATACATTTGTCTTAGTAAAATTTAACCGTTAATGCAACCGTTTTTTTTATACATTTAATACATTAAAGTGATGTGTTCAGTTTAAAGATTTTTTTCAGCATGAACATACAAAGATAATACTGCGTACAAAGCGATATAACTCTTGTTCATTTACAAAGTAAAACAAGACTGTAATATCTGCTTACCACCAATACAACGGACGTGTATTCGCATACTATATTTTACATGTTAAATAATCTGTTCATCGCAAAAGAAGGACTGGTAAGTGGACTGTCAATTCTTCGTGGACTATCAATTCACCAGCAGAGGTATGTAATCAGTAGAAGTACCAACTCCTACGGTCCCAATGGTTTGTTTTCTGAATCAGATGCGCATTAACTTTAAAATCTCTGCAGTTATTCTCGAGGCCAGTAAACTTGAAAATCTTAATTTCATCAACAAAACATAAAATCCTTATCAACAAAAAAGACAAAACTGGGAAAGGCTAGATATATTCGATTCATTGATCATAAATGATTTTCAAAATTTTGTAGGATGAACTTTTCTCATCACTTGGCGTCCGTCGTTCGTCGACAACATTATTTTGTTGACATAATTTCTCCTCTGAAAGTAATGGACCATTTTTAACCAAAATTTTCCACAATCATCATTTGGGTATATACCTTGAAAAATGTGTCCGATGACAACAGCTATCAACTAACCAGACCGACATGGCTAAAAATATAATACATTATACATGTTGTACATTGCAAGTTTTGTCTTATATTTAAAAACGGTTATATATTTCAGGAAACTATGAATTATGCAAAAATGGTTTTTAGTTTGTTTTTTTTGGTGATATACATTTGAAATACAAAGAAAGATTCTAGGTTTTAAATTAATTTCATCAGTAAACCTGTATATTTTGTGAAACAATATGGTGTATATGTACAGCACATTCTGATGAATTCAAAGTGCGCAAGATAAGTGAGTGTCGAAATATCTTATAAAAAGATCGCAATTAGCATACACTTCCTTATAAAAAAAAACGACATATTCTCCATAACAATAAAAGTGCCTGTCTTCTGCCCATCCCAGTGGAAATGCATCGTTTTTTTTTATGTTAATAATGGGCTTACAAGAAAGTAAAGGTTGTCACTCATTAATAGTACGCCGACCAATACTACTCATATATTTTTAGATGGCAGGTAAAATCTTCAGTTGACAAAGCACAACATGTGTTAGAGCACTCTGTCTGTGATAAACTAAGTCAGTATATTGAAGATCCACATTTAAACGAATAAATGAAAATAAAATGGCCAATGAAAAATATCAGACATAGTTAACAGACACAAAATAAAAATTCTCGAACATGTGTTATTTGTTCGCTCACTCAATCTTGTCGATCTAATGTGACTATACACATCTGACATACAAGTCGGCCGTTTTCTAGCTTTGAAATTAGGTTTATCCAACCGTTTTCATCATTTTCATTAGGAATTGATGTGCCATGTCAGGAATATCATTGTTTGATAAAGTGTAACATTAGATTTTGTCACACTGTCTCAATTCCTATGGTTTAATTAAACGTTAGAAATATTGAAACCTTTTAAAAACCCGTATAGTGATAGAATGTTCTTACACTTAAATTTTTTTTATCTAAATGCACCCTTTAAACACGAATGTTTTCAATGTTAACCATTAGAGACATAACAAGGACATGAAATTTCAAACCCTATCAGAAAAAGATTATTTGTGTTTGATTTTATCACCCATTTGAGGTCAGTTACAAACAAATGTTAATCAAACATATATTGTGCGTTACATTTATGGCTTGAAATTTTTTAGGTCTACAAACAGAAGAATAAGGTTAGTGCATCGGTTACCCAAGATTTATCAAACGCTTATTTCGATTGATGGCAATGATCTAGATTATGACTTATCATTCGTATTATTTTATAACTGTCTTTTACGATGACACAGAATATTGAAACGAAAAATTAAGTTAAGTTTCAAAATACTGCCAAGCAGTTTTTTTTGTCAAATGTCTCTCCTTGTATAAAATGAATTATTGTTTAAAGAAAGTCAACAGATGAACACTCAATTAAAATGGCGTTCGCATACATATCCTAGCAGCATTTTGCATCTTGTATCATTCCAGCCATAAAATGTCATTCCACAAATGTTTTTACAGTAATTAGCACAGTTTTCATCTGGGCCACCGTTTGGTTCAGCCGGTAACCAGTTTGTATAGTTAGGTCCGGAACTGTCTGAAATCCATCGCCATTGGCCATCATTTTCAATATCATTTAATCCAATCCATACACTATCTGAAAAAAGGATACGTTTTAAAAAGCTGGTTTAAGTAAAAACGGGACCAAATCAATGTATTTTTTTTATTAATCCTTTGCTTTTACAAAATAATAAGCATATCCGTTTTCGAAAGTTGCATATCATAATAAAGTAAACAAGGCAATATTCATCTAGATATATAATGAACAATTGGCCGTTTCAGAATCTAAAGGACTATTGGTAATTGCATTTTTCGTACACCAAAATGGAAATAACGTTATGTCATTGGTTGAACTTCCATTGTTTACGACGTTTTGGTGTACACTTTTGAAAATATTACCCAGAATGCATTAGATTCTGAAAAGGCGAATTGCTTACTTTGAATATAAGAACAGTCACTTGGACTTATGGAAAATATAGTGTATCGAAAGACTGTTATTTATGTTTGCAACTGTTTGTCAACCCAATAACATATTTCAATGCATTCTGTACATCGACAAAATTGTTAAAATGCATCACCATAATGCAGAATGTGTCTTGTATACCATTTGTAGATTTTAGTGGATGTTTAGTTATATGTCAAATGCAAATCATGGAAATAATTGAAGTTTTTTGTTGTGTGTATACAAGTTGTATTTACGAACTGAATGATTCTTTTTTATAAATTCATTTGGGTGTAAAAGCGTTTACTGAAGTACCTTTTGTACCAAGCACGTTCAACGATTTTAGAACCCATTAAAATAACTAAAAGAAGTGTTCATTACTTATAATATACTGTTTTCGCTATGATAATGAAAAAACGATTATACATACTAGTACACAGAAATATGGACGTGATTTGTCTATTTTGAAAGTGAAAATTGCTTACTAGAATTACAGAGGTAAATTTGTATAATTCTGTTACAAAATGATGTACCTGTTAGTTGTGAAATTACCCATAAGTCTTCTAACTCATTCTCAACTTTTGACAAATGCCCACCATATTCTTCACATTTAGTCTACAACAAGAAATATGCAGCCTCTTGAAATATTTTCAAACTTTATATTGTTTCTGCACATTTATTAAATATTTTTGTAAATATGGTTGAACAACGTGTTCAAAACATGATTATTAAAAATTAAAAAAAATGAAATATAATGAATAAAAAAACCCGATCATGTGTGGAGAATAGTGCACATTGTCAAATTGTGTCATTATCGATTGTGATCTAAAACCTATTAACACCTTTTTTTTTAATTTTGATTAGCAATACTCACAGCTAGTATGTACATGACGTATACATGATTTTAATCTTGCTTATCTATCCCAGGAAAAGATTACCTAAGCCGTAATAGGCACAACTTTGGGGAATTTTGTGTCCTCAATGCTCTTCAATGTTGTACTTGATTGGCTGTACAACTATTTTGATCTGAGGGTCACTCATTTGTCACTGGTGAGTCTTATGTAGACGAAACGCTGTCTGGCGTATTAAATAATAATCCTGGTATCTTTGATAATTATTATCTAAATTCGCGTGTCGCGAAAATTAAGCTTTACGTACTAACTTTTAAGAATATACAATATGACCTTAACTTGTTGAAGCCTAATGGTATTCTAATTCATTTTATGTTTAAAGGACAATAAAAACTGAAATATAAATTCATGCAATGAGATGAAAGAGGCGGTAATTACATCATTTCCATTATAGGTAAATCTTCTACAAAGGCACAAACGTGAAATGTTGGCATTAAGAAAACACGATGGAATCTTTGGAACTCCAGAAGTAGATAGACAAAAGTATTGTGTACATAGAGTAAACGTCTCATGATACACATGTGTTTTCGGCTTATCAAATTCACACTCAATCATAATGTCAAATTCGAAAGTAGGACACTTTCGGTTAAGATAAATATAACATATTTTACTGGTATATACAGTTTTAAGAATGCAACATGTATCTCTACATTCGGCATTCCTCGGTAGAATCCGGTACTCTCCTTCGGCAATCCTCGGTAGAATCCGCTACTCTCCTTCTATCCGTTAGATGAGGGTACGGAAGCGGCCGAGTTGAGACGAATGTTAGATGAGGGTACGGAATCGGTCGAGTTGAGACGAATGGTATCTCTAGTGAGTTGAGCCTCAATCACATCATTTCTGTCAAACACATTATACTGGTGAATTTAAAATAAAGGTAGTGTCGATGTTAGTCCTGTCCCATTACTATGTAGGCACAGTGTGCAAGGATTGAAACCATTACCGGTATCAAACGTAAAATTTGAGCACCGAGTGTGTTGAATAGTAATTTACGGTCATTAACATGCGACTATTCCGAACCATATGATCTCTAATTGTTTAACTGTTGTCACAATTACAATCCAATTGTGACAGTATTGTTCTTATAACCAGTACAATTACTGCTATTGGTAAACTTTGTCATGATTTCAATTCGAACGTAAACTTTTCATGATATCTTCTGAATTTTTACCTCATGATAAGTCGACTGTCAATAATGACGTCGTATTTACAAAAATATGAAACAAGTCTAAGTAAATCTTTATAAATTATTGATAGGCTTGTTAAGATATCGTCATCAAATCATTAGATGAACAGACTTTGTTTCATTTTCCGTGTATACAGATATTTCTCCAGTCCTAACTATTAAATTTCAATATATGAAAGTCTACGTAAAACGTGTGTTTAAGATTAAATAATCTCGATTAACTGTCTCGAGAACTATTCGAATACACTTGATGCAGTAGTGGAATCTATTTTTTTTTCAAAAGGACATATAAAGCATAAACTTTTTGGGTTGAAAGTGTGCAAAATGTGTGGTTTTTTTTTCTATTTGCTTTTAGGTCATCTACAGCTTTGTGTAGTGACATTGCACACCCCGGAACCTCTGAATTTACACACACTTCTTACTTGGATTTAAACATTTTTTTTTCGCTCATGGTTACGTTAAAATCATTAACACACACAAACCTATTTAAGGATGTACTTAGGTGAGGTTTTGGAATTTGTGTCAAATGTTCAGACTCCTTGGTGTTTTTCCATACAATACAATGTAAAATATTTTGCCCCACAACACCCATTTATTTTTTCATATAAGACTTAATAGCTCATGAAAGGTCAATTACCAAAATTTTAGAAGATTCTTAATTTTCGTTCTTTTGTTTTGAGACCTATAATACCAATGCAAATGTAAGGTAAAAGTCCGAGTCAGCCTTTTCCCACCATATTTTAAATCTCAAATATCTCAAAAAGGAGGTCCATGACCTATCAATATTTTTTGCTTATTTTTATCCTTAATTGATGCTCTACCAGATAATGGTATCAATTTTAACTTCTTAATTTATAAATTTTTACCTAAACTCACCTAAGAACATACTTAAGGTTGTTTGCTCCTCTTGTTTTTGATTTTTTGCAAGATATTGGGAAACCTCTGCTTTTATCTATATATTCCTATTAAACATTTTTGACGCTAACCCCTACTTTTCTTTTTGTAATCTAATTACATATAGTTTAAAAAGCCATATTTAAAATCATATAAAATCCTTGTTATTTTTTCAATGTTTTTGAAAGGAAAAAGGTGCCAATGTTAAATGTATGAAAAATCTAGAGAGAATCATTTCCCGCAAAATTTTCAACGGCTTATATCTCGAAAACAAGCACACGAACCCTTCATTTTTTCTGCTTTTTTAGTTTCTTTTCTTACATGCTATCAATTTATAAAAGTCTTTTAAAAAGCTTGTTATTTTGAAAAGGAGTAGCGAACATCCTTAAGAATGAGATCGTCGACGATACATCTATTGTTTGAAATTGATAATGGAAATGGAGAATTTGTCAACCAGATAACCCGACCAAAGGCCTGATTACAGTTGAGGGCCACCGATATGTCTAGAAAACCAGCATCCGGAGATAATACAAGAAACATACCACAGCGTCTTGCCATACAACCTTTTCATATACAATGAGAAAGCATTTGTTATAAGCCAGGTTCCATCCATTAGAACATTTTTCTGTCAAAGAAAAATCATATTATGACTAAGTACACGAAGATAATTCTGGCCAATTCTTGCATACGGAAAAAATGATAAATTAGTAATATGCATAACTATACTCTTATAAGAACCAAAAAACGACGTTTGTAAATAAATTATATGTACGTGTTTTACACTGTAACACATTGCTACCTCGTAACAAGTTGTGTATACTGTTTTCGTTTTGGTCGAAAATGCTATATTACCATGACACTGTCAGTCTGTTTTCTACTATGAGTTTAAACATCTGTTTGGTATTTTGTCTCTCTTTTATGCTTTACAGTTTTCAGTAAATATTCTATAGACTACAATGTTTTCTATTAAACACACAGCCAGCCCTAGTCTCAACCATCAGCAACAATGCATATGCAAAAAAAGTAAAAATATGATTTCAGACAGCTAGGGATCTCTCATTTTTTTTAAGATACAGCATGCACAAATTCTTATTGATGTCTTTGTTTTTTGGCATGCGTATTTCAATGTATATACCTTTTAACAGAACGATAGGTTTATTCAATCGGCGTCTTATTATGTTACTATGTCAAATTTGTAACTGCATGACACATGCTACAGCAATTATGATATTTATGATGTGTTGATTATTAATCAAATTGTCAAATCCCCTCATATTACCGACATTCAAATCTCAGACCTATAAGGGGGATTTATCCCATTTATTTTACCCAATAAATAGCATTTGGACCTATACAAATACCTATCATCGCACACGAAAACAAGTTCGCCCATTGTCCTGTAGATTGACATTCTGAGTATGGTCGTCCCTTTAGTGTATAACCATGTTTACATTTGAATTTAACTGCAGCTCCAATATTTCTATATATACCAAATCTCTCAGTACTGACTGCATTGGTGGCATATGGACTGTCAACACAAACTACATATACAGATACAGATTAAAAAAATGTAAACAAGTTTAAAGTTATGTCATAATGTTGACATAAGTTCAAAACAAGGACAGCAATAAAAGCATTTTATAGTGTCTATATAAGATACAATTAACATAGTTCGTCCTATAATTTTATTACAAATAATCTTCCTCGCAAGACTATGTTTCAAATAGAACATCTATTATTTAAAGAAAAAAAAAAACAATTAAGTTATTCAGTTTGAACTGAGACATGTTGCCTCCACTTTGTCGGCTTTATATGAATCACCTCCATTCTTACTACGCTTTATGCATTTATGTCAGAATAACTAATTAAATACGTGTTTTACATGACTATAAATGATATGTTCTTCTTGAAAATTAAATAACATCATCCGTTTGAATTTTCATATTTTAGGTTTTCAATACAAGTGAAACTTTCGTTACATGCTGGAGAGTGTTAAAGTTGTACTTAACTTTTATAACATACAATTTAGGATCGATAAGGCAAAAATGAATAAGAGTTATCTTTTCTTCTGTACACTCTGAAAAACGCTCTACCAGGCCCGTATATAGGAAAGTAATCAAGCAAGCTTATTTTTATTAAATCCATTATTAATTTATATAATATGCAAACTTTAGATTTTATATTACCGTGAAGGTTATATTACTTACATGCAGGTTCACATTTCTGATTTTCACCGTCGAAATGACATTTCTCTCCATTGTTACACATATGGAATTCACACCGACCTGCAATGCCCTATAATGTTCATTATCATTTATTAATAGTTGAATAATGATGCCTATGTTATTGTAGAAACATATACTATTAAGTTCATTTGGTGTTTTGGAGGGCAAGAATTCTAAATTGATTAATCTAAATAACTATATCAGTAGCATGTATACACTGAAGTTGTGAGATCAAACTATGCACGTAATAGCTGTGCTCGATTCTAACCATAATTGACTCCGTTTGGCAGTTTTCTTCTCTTAGACAAATATTGGTCGTTTTTTTTTCGGATACTCAAGCATCCTGTAGCATTGCAAATCAACCACCATTAAATAGCAAATAGTGCTTAGACTTTAATTAAGTACTAATCAGTTAATCAATCCTTCATCAAACAATATTGGTTCGATTTTTATAAACCTTGGATTAAAACAGAAAAAGATCACGTGAATTCAGAGTGTGAGTTAAAGAGGAGCTATTCGAAAAAGACATGTATTTCGTTATGAGGACTTTGAATTTAAAACCCGAAAATTATATAATTTGGTTATTTGAAAGCTCTTTCTTGGTTCCTACACGTCCTGGCTTAAAACAATTGTCTTTCCTGACGAATACAAATCATAAAGGTGCTCCTTTCGGTGAAGTTTTTTTTTTTATTTTTCAGTGTGTTACAGAGTTCAAACAACTTATATCTATTAATAAAGTTAATGGAGTTTATCAAGTCTGTTAAACTTGTATATAAACAGAGAGCAAACATGGTAAATCCCACCTTACTGATTTGTATTTGTCATGTATGACGATCAAACATGGCGAATCCTACCTTACTGATTTGTATTCGTCATGTATGACGACCAAACATGGCGAATCCCAGCTTATTAATTTGTATTTGTCATGTGTGACGATCAAACATGGCGAATCCCACCTTACTGATGTGTATTTGTCATGTATGACGATCACGTGGTCGACACGGAGCAAACAGCCACTATATAAAGTCACAGACAGACGGGAAAATATTCAACAAGTGACTGAACACAATATGCATTCATGAATATTGATTAGTTAGTGTTTTTTATTTGAAATTGTGGAACATTTTCCGATAATTTAATTAATTATTTGCTATAGCATTGACTTAATGAATAATAGAATGTAGAAAATATCCGACACTATATGTTTTAGCTGCTTGTCAAGTTGACACTACACAATAAGTAAACGAAGCTGTCGTGTTAATCCCAAAACGTATGAAGTGTCAATTTTAGTTTATTAATCTGTTACACCTTCGTCAAATTATTTGAATTATAGTTGGTGTTAATTATAAGTACCTGTTAAGAAAGTTATATGTCAGAATGAAACATGTTAACTCTACATGATGGGCCTGCGGTAATATACATGGTGACACATAAGAAGTCAAATCATTCAATGTGTCATTAATCTTGTGTTAGAATTGAGAAAAGTACATGGAGGATGTGTTAATATATCGTGCATTAAATTAATGTGTGTGTATCGTATAGGTATCTAGTGTTGTGCAAGTTTATACCCACGGATAAATGTAATGTATGTGATGTATACTGTTAAAATAACTTTCTTTAATTAAAAGTAAGTACATGAAACAATTTAATCTGTGATAAGAAACACGCTGAGGGACAAGAAAAAAAGAAGAGTGTCGGAATACTCAGGTTTTTTCTGCAAGGATAGGTATATTTATGAACCCTGAAAATGTGTCGATTAAAGTAGATGTTTGAATACTCAGGTGTCGGATCAGGCATCGTACACTGTATTTAGAACGTAGAAATTCGAACTCCATTTTGGTTTTGCTTGTATTTTTAATAGTTAAATAAAACAAAAAAATGCTCATTTGCATTTAATCAACTTAACATGTAGAACCTGTCGTTGTAGTTATATGAAACGATTCACAAAAAATACATGACACGCGCGGTATGTTTTTAAAATATAATACATGATAAAGTGTACTCCTGTGATTACAAACACCTATATCGCTGTGTTTTTATCAAACGGACAACTTTAGGTGCAACTCCTATTTCGGGCATTTGAAAGTATCAAAACAAAAATTGTTCGCCAACGACAAAGCTCATTCCATATGCAAAATGGTAGGTAACATATATAAAGTGTAAATATGTGACATCGGTTGAGCTGTTCATAACTACCATCACAATGATGTATTGTTATCTCGAATAATACATGTAATAGACCCTGTTTCATGTACAATTTAGGATTCGAAAACATTTGCCATGTGTTTAATCGTTTTCTTAATGTACACGCATTTAATATTCTATACTCTATATATTTATATTCTAGACGCCTATATCATTGTATATAAACATGTATCTTTGTTTCACATTACTTTCGGAAAAAAGTTGAGGTGTACAGTATTAACTCTTGGTTTATACTTTTTAGATTCAACAATGTAATCAGCCAAATGAAGTTTAAGAAACACGCTTTAGAAAAGAAAGCTTATTGCATTAAGCATGTAAAGCTATATATGTTAACTCCATGAATTCCCTTTAATTCATATGACATCTTTGAGATTTGAATTGTACAGTTGATAATAGTTTGTGAAATGTTTTGTGACTGTCGTTTGACAATTTGTTCGTTTTTTTTTCTTTGTTTGCTTGGTTTTTTTTTTTTTTACTGAATCCTTGATTTTTTCCTTGACCTTTTTTTTTATTAAATTATTGATTCTCTCTTGACCTTTTTTTTTATTAAATCATTGATTTCTTCCTTGACCTTTTTTTATTAATCATTGATTTCTTCCTTATACAAATACTCAAACTAGAAGTTATTTTAATTGTATTTCAATGTAGTACTGTTTGATCTCACTTTTAAAAGTTAATACAATGATTATAAAAAAACACTAAGATAAACCAATAGAACTACAACTAAGACAACCACAGAAATTACTGCTTACAAAAAAGAAAGAAAAAGACATAAGGAAGAGAAGAAAAAAAAAAGAGATAAGAAAGATAAAAAACGGAAAGAAAATATGATATACGAAAGAGAAATAATAATAACACATGATTTCTATTCAATTCTGAAACATTGAAAATTCACTGTGACTTGGCATCTTTTAGTATGACCTTGATCTCTTATAGTATTAAACTTACCCTGTCCCATGTTTTTATTGCACTGTAAACACAGTTCATTTCAGGAGTCATATCTTTTGTATCTCCAAGTATGTCACACATTAGCCATAAATGTCTATAATTAATACCAGTGCAATTAGACGTTATCATACATTCTTTCACACATGCGATCATGCTTATACGAAACAATCGTCTAAGTATGTCAGTTGATTGGCTTCTTTCAAACTGTAAAACACCCGGTTGCCTTATATTTTGTTTCCAACAGTCTAAGTTATCGTTATGACATACAACTTTTAACCCAAGAACACAATAATTTGATATCAAACAAATTTGTAAAACAGAAAGAACCTCCATACCTTCAAGTCGCCAATATAAAAACATATTAAGTATTGGTGAGACTTTGTGTTCTGCTTTGGAAATATAATTGATTTTTGGATAAACTTTTATTCTATTTATTCCTTATTGATTGGTCATATCATGTACGTATAGCATTTGTAAAAAAACATAAGAGACACATCATATCATATTTGTTGATAATCAATCTAACCAATAATTTATGAAGTAAAGCATTTAAATATCTGTCAAAATGGAACCCAATATGTCTAAAATCTTCGACAGATTTCCTTCATGTTTAATGGTGTCTCTGTCTTTAGTTAAGATATGATGCACACTCTGTAAGTGTTTGATACATATTAGTATGCGATACTATGCATTAAAACAACACATCCTGGCAAATTATTATGTTTGTAGATCTACTTTTTTGGTAGACAATCAACATTTTCACAATACTTTCCCCTTTTACATTTGGTAATGCAATATAATGTAACTGCATATTGATAGCTGAAAACATTTTAGATAAATTATGTGAATACGTGTACTTTATGCTAGTTTTAAATTCTTGATATGAAATTGAGACAATTTTCATTCAAAATAACTGCATTCATCATAACCGTTTTGACATTTATGATATCGAATGTTTTACAACACAAGGTAAGAAAAAAAACCTTGATTGTTATGTTTAATTGATTACCCATATTTGTGACATTTTTACTTGTTATGTATGATTGTTTTGAACACACATTGTTGCCAATATAATGGAATTTGTTGCGGCTATCATACCAGTGAGAGGTTTAATCATATTTAAAACCAGGTTTAATCCACCATTGTCTACAAAAGAAAATACCGGTACCAAGTCAAGAATATGACAGTTCAGAGATAAAAGATACTACAGATATAGTTGAGTCAGCCTCATATCTTGACTTACATCTAGAAATTTACAACAAGGGTCGGTTGAAAACAAAACTTTACGACAAAAGAGATCTGCTTCCCAATTGTAAACTTTCAATTTGAATGTAGCAACATTCCGACAGCGCCTGCATACGGAGTATATATCTCTCAATAGATACGATATTCTGGGCTTGTTTTTCCTATCATTATGTACTTGATAGAGGATTGCTGCTCACAAGGAAGCTATTCAACCAAGATTTCCAAATGGTCAAGTTAAAATCATCCCTTCGTGGATTTAACATTCGCCATCGCGAGTTGGTTCAACGTTAGAGAATAACTGTCTTACAGATGATATCGGATGTGTTCCTTATATCGTAACTACAATACCCTTCCCTTTTCTCGATTGTGACCTACTGAAAAATACTTTTTACCGGATTTGTAATAGAATAAGCAACACGACGGTTGAAACATGTAAAGCAGGATCTGCTTACCCGTCCGGAGCACCTGAGATCACCCGTATTTGTTGTGGTTTATGTTGCTTATTCTCTAGTTTTCTATGTTTTGTCTTCTGTTGTATCATTTGTCTGGTTTTTTTTATTTTTTTAAGCCATTGCGTTTGTTTTTTTTTTTTCAATCCATGAGTTTGACTGTCCCTCTGATATCTTGTATCCATCTTTTTTTTTATCCGTTCGTTTGATGTATTTAAGTTTTTGATTTTGCTATTTAATAAGATACTTTTCTTTTTCAATTTTCTTCGGAGTTCAGTATTTTGCTGATTAAAATTTTTTTACCAAGAACTTTCCAGTTTGGAATTTTGTACTGAGATAATATTGTTATTTTACTTTTGATTTCAATCCTTGAAACGATATACAAACTTTGTAGTTTTCAAATCAATATAGCAATCAACAAGGCGATACAACATATCATGTTCTTCTGTTTATGTATAATGATTTTTTTATCTATTAGAAAAACAAAACATTGAGACAAATTGATAGTTTTGGTACTGTTAAGTGAATAATTGCAGTAAACATTGTATTTGTTTAACCATAATAAAGTTAAACTTCATAAAACAAATGATTATAAAATCAATATATTTTTGTACCTTAAGTAAATCTCTTTTGTTGCAAATATTAACGATGGTAAAAATGTTTATACATACTATCTAGACATAGGCTTGTTGGTCGGTGTGAGTCATGGCTCCGTGTTGAAAGCCGCACCTTGATCTATAATGGTTTAATTTTACTAATTGCTATTTGGTAAGAGAGTTGTCTCTTTGGCACCCATACCACATCTTCCTATATTGACATTGTTGATGTCAACCAATTTAAAAAGAAATATGTCTCATGTTTTGTTTCATAGACGATTTACAAAGGGTTATCAAAGCATACAAATAGCAGGTTCAATAAATAAGAATAGGAATTTTAAATAGAAACAGAAAACAAATAATACAAGGAAATGCTTTTGTTAGGTATTTTTATTGATATTATGGTTTCGTATACACATTATAGACTGCACTATCAAACATCACTTATTATGAGTATACCGTCATGATGTGTTTTTATTTTCTTTCCTGCATCATGAATAATAAATTAGTTCATTCAGAATGTATTGTTTCTATTGTAATGTTAACGGGATGTCAACGCGCCGACAGTTCACATTTGGTATAAATCTGGTACACATATAATACAATTGAATTAAATGTCTGTGCATCATATGTTTTTTCTGATCATAAATTGATCATCGTAAAACTTGGTACGAATATTATATCTTTTATAATTATTGGCAAGTTTAAGTTATATTGCTAAACTTATTATCTGGATTTTTTTTTTTTAATTTCAAAAAAGTTTGGAAGTATACGCAAAATAGGCATATATCGGATGCGACCATTTTATAGTTAAATAGTTGAAATAGTAAAAACTGAGTGAATAATTCATATGAAATGTACAAAAATATATTTTATTCTTGCTACATGATATTTTCATAACGGATACATATTTATGGTCACTTCCGCAATGAACTCACAAAATAATGTTCTTGTCACCACTACAAAAGTCTAAAAGTCTGAAAAGACCAGTTTTTGTCTTAATTTGCATGAACTTTTACTCGACATTCTCCAACAGTATGACTTGTGTCTTAATTTTTCTTGACAAATTCTCATTTAAATCAAATTTGTATGAAATTTCCTTGACATATTCTCGACATTCTGAATATTGTCTTAAAATTTCTTGACAAATTCTTGACATTTGAATACTGTCTTGAAATTTCTTGACATGTTCTCGACATTCTTTTTTTTCTCAATATGGCTTGACATATTCTGAACATTTTGCATTGTGTCTTAAATTTACTTGACAGTTCTGAGTTTTACAAATCAAGACCAATATTCATGATATAACTTTAATATTTATTTCTCTTTATATAATATACTGTTGTTTCAAGTTACACTAGCTTCAATAATAAAAATTGGGCATGTAAAATAGTTGAAAATTTGGGTATATAAATATTTTTACAAATGCAAATATGGCTATGAAATCTAATGTATAAAATAATTTAAATGTGGGTGTGTTGATATAAAACAATTTAAAATTGGGTTTTTAAATAATTACAAATTTTGATTACTTAATCTTATAAATTAAATGATTAAAACCAATCATACTGTAGACAATATTTCGTTCTACATTCATAATATTCAATGTTTATGTGATAAATAATTATTGTACCAAAATGTGGTTTATTTAAATAGCAAATTATGATGATACATGTATACAAATGATTCATTTAACAGATTTGTGTAATGCATCTGTTAGAATATATATTAAGTATTACACATGGACAGGATGTTCCCAGTACAATTAAGGTATTTCACACCCAAGATTACACGTAACTGTCAAATAGAAATTACTGCTTTACCTGTAATACGGTAATATCAGTTGACCGACCATGCCACTATAATTTAAAAAGTTTGTTCATAGATGAAAATGAAAATCATCATTTTGATGAAAAAAAAATGAATTAAAATTGATTTTCTTCATCAAAATTATGAAGTTAATTATTTTAACATAAAAAAAAAATTGAATATTTCCCAAAGATTAAAAGAAAACTATTATCTACTCCAGGAAGAAATATAAAAAATGTATTTATAATGGGTCCATTTAAACTGCCTACGAGACACCTATTTTAGTAAAGCAAATTTGACTGGCAGTTTTGCGAACGGCAAATATCTAAATACTGTTTGTCAGTAACTTCAACTTATATTCCAAGTGAAAACAATGAATTAAACGTTTAATAAAAATAAATCAAAATTAGACTACATTGGGGATTATTCAGGGTATTCCAACTTAGTTGAACCAAAAGGGTATTTTACTATACCAAATTAATCCTTGATTCTTCAAAGTCTAGTTTAGCTATAATATGTATATAACATCAATAGAATGTCATAAACAGTGCAGAATAAGTCTGTACACATTTTAAGGCGAAATTTATACTGTTGAAATAGTGTCAAGACATATTCAAGACTGTAAACAATGTGTCGAGACCTATTCAGACATTTTTTAGAATGTCAAGAATATGTCTTGTATGTCAAGACATATTCAGACATTATTAAGAATGTCAAGAATATGTCAAGACAAATCGAGACATTATCAAGAATGTCAAGAATATGTCAAGACAAATCGAGACATTATCAAGAATGTCAAGACAGATCGAGACAAATTTAAGACCGTCAAGAATTGGTCGAGACTAATCCAGACTCTTATCAGATGATACAGGACGTGTCGAGAAAGTTTAAGACAATGTTCATACTGTCAAGACACTTGTCAAGAAAAATCAAGAAACTTATTAGACAAATTCATGCTATGTCAAGAACTTTTAAAAATGATTTAGACAAATTAAGAATGTCGAGTAAACATTCATGCAAATTCAGACAAAAACTGGTCTTTTCAGTCTTTTGGACTTTTGTAGTGCACAAAGGAGGAAAAAAACGAAAAACAAAATGTAAGTTAAGGTGTCTACCAGCTGTATATTAAACACGCACGATTTTCCCAATTTAGTAGCAACAAATCATATAATTTTGTATTCTAACGTGTTTCTTTAGAAAGCAGCTGGATATGCAGAGTGTATGAAACAATTAAGCCTTTTTTCCCACGAAACGTAATTCATGGCATGCTCGTTTTCTATTATTCATATTCTAATTATTTGAAAAAATGGAAAAAAAAATAGTTTAGATGTTTGTTTCTACAAAATTAAAAACATTTCTTCAATTCTTGAAAGTAAAGAAATGGCAAGATTGTTTGACGCTATGCAGCAACACAAGACGTTGCTCTGGAAATCCGTCGTTAACATTATGCAATACTACATCGCGGTTTTAAATGAGTCATCATGGTGTAATCAGAGGTGTGCGAATATTAACACCGGTGTCAAAAATCTGTTCACACCTGGTTACGACAGGTTAATTAATAATTCTACATTAAAACGGTGACTTTAAAATTACAGAAGACATTAAACATGGATCAGTTATTTTGAAGAAAAAATGATATCGGGATCAATATTTGTTTAGTACATTTGGAAAACAAATTATGACAAATAAAAAGACTCTTTACATTGTGTCTGTTTGTTGATGTGCATGTACTAATTTTGTTGCAAGTATGTTTTTCTCGTATGATTTGTTTCCCTATTATACTAATGCCATAGAAATAAGGAAATGTGAAAACCTCTAACTCTTTAATATTTAGTACCCTTAATATCACACAACAAAGAAAGCATTGTGAACTATTATGGATTTAACTCTAAATGAAGGAAAAACTGAATAAATACAACGAAGGAATATGTAAACAGAAGTCAAAAACTATAGGATCAACTCAATTACTTATTGATTTTAAACCAAACTGTCTGGTTACAGTTTTAAACTTCTAAACAAAAGGAGATAATGTCTAGTTACATTTTAAAACTGATAGATATAAGAAGATGTGGTATTAAGGCCAACAAAACTATTAATAAAAGTCGCAATAAGTAAAGTAAACCACTATAAATCAAATTCCGGACTTTAACATCGAGCCTTTGTTAGAATCAAACAGCAGCCTATAGAGGGCCACACAAATTACTAAATTTACAAATTATGTAAACCAACGTAAACTGAAAAACCAACAGTCTAATCTTTATAAAAGAACGGGAAACATAACAGCAAGTTCCTGACTGTGTACACGTATAAACAAATGCAAAGAGTTTTAATGTTTTAAAAGAGGTTCTTCAACATCTTACGAAAAAACGAAAAACGAAAATTGACCTAACTTGGCGTAACATGCCGTAACTAGAAAAATAGGCAGTTTTCATTTATTCATTATTTTTGGACTGTCGGCTGTGATCTTCTTCACTTTGAAGTGTCTTTTTTATATATTTTATTTATACATTCTTGATCTTGTAAAACCATTTTGAGTCATAAATATATCATATTGACATTTATGATACACTAGTTACGGTTTGTGCAAAATAGTTGAAAATCTAATTGGTCAATAAATTATGGCGAAGAATATAAAGTATTCAGACTCAGGACAGCAATCGTACACGAGAATTTGATAAACATGACAACATCAGTTCGGATTCTTTAGTACAGATATGAAAAAGGGTAAATATAGAGCTTTAGAATGGAAGGAGGTAGGAATCTTTTGGAATTTTATCAAGGATCAAATAAATGGAAGAAGGACTTTCGTAAACATGAGGTAACACCAATATTCGTGAACGCCTTTAGTTTTAATTTGAAAAAAAAACATTCTCGGATCCGGGGTAACTTCGTTGCCCCAACTCTTAAATCTAAATGATCACTTCTTGACCTTAAATGATGATCACTGATTTTTGTTCTAGCTAAACTGATAAACTCAAGAAAGGAAACATTAAAATAAAAATTAAAATAAAAAACAGTTAACACTTTAAAAAAGCTGTTCTGTAATGTATTTAGGTTTTCTTGGTTTGGTTTGTTTTCAAGGAAGTTCTTATTCTCTTTTTTTTATTCAAATCTTATTATATATAGATTTTTTTTTCGTAGAGTTTTTATGGCATGCTGTATATGTTTTCTTTGGTTTTTATTTTCCATATTGTCTATCTTTTTTTTGGGAATGGAGTTTAAAGAAAATGTACATTTTAAAAACTATGTAACTATCAGTTTTGTTGATCCTGTACCACTCATTCAACAAGAATACTCAAAACTCTATAACTTTACGATTGATCGAGTGCACCTTTGTATTTCTGAATATTATTTCCCAAAATAATTAAATAGCAATTCGGACCCATTGGACCTAGCACACATTGAGACTTTCCTTTGTTGAGCTTTATTCTAGAATACAGATTTTACCCAAACTCCCACTCCTTTATTCGTTCTGTATATATAAAGGATGTGTCCACATTCACTTTCAGTCCTTTTACAAACGCTAATCTCGTCGTGAAAAGCATGCAATACTTTCCATAGAACGTTAAACATCCAACAATGAATCAAATGAAATGCAAACCATACGTGGCGATTGTTTTTAACATTACAAACTGAAAATATTCTTTAAAAATTGATAAGGGAGTTAAATCCAACGCATATCTTCGACATGTAAACAAACGAAACTCAACGTAAAATTCAAAAGCAGAAAATAAACACCGATGTTTAACCACAAAAATAAAATGCAATGTTGCAAAAAGACTGTGCAATTGTTGACTGTTGTCTTTTAACACACTGCAATATCCGTAGACATTTATTGTGGGTTTTATTATAACAAAATTACTCCTCGTTAAAGATACGTTTGTAAAGTTTCCTCCGTGCGTAAGATGCTGAGGAAACTCTGATAGACGCAAAACATTCGACATAACTTGACAGAACTGTTTTACATCACATCACAGACAAGCACCCTAAAAAATTACAATTGGAATGGCTTAACCTTATCAAAAGACATATAGCAAAAACAAGAGATCATACACGAAACGAATACATGTGATCTATGACACGATATAAATACAAAATCAATAAAAAAAGAGAATGCGATGTAAAAACAATATCAGAAAAATGTAAAATATTAAATATACTGAACTCAAAGAAAAATTCAAAACGAAAAGTCTCTATCAAATGTCAATATCAAATGAAAAAACACGTTATACGAAAGGACAACAACTGTAATATTCCTGACTTGGTACAGACATTCTCAAATGTAGAAAATGGTGGATTGAACCTGGTTTTATAGCGCTAAACCTCTCACTTGTATTACAGTCGCATCAAATTCCATTATATTTATAACGATGCGTGAACAAAACAGACATAATAGGTAAAATTGTCAAAATAGGGATACAGTCATAGATACCATGTCACAATCTCAATCAGAACAAAACAAACAAATACATAGCGAAGGATCACAAAAAAAAAAGGAAACATAAAATCAGACAACCACATCCACTGATACTTATATATGAATTTAAAATCAACCCAAATGAGGTTCCGCGTGCTTGATGTTGGAATGTTACGACACACGGGAAGAGATATAAGTTAATTTTGTCGTTCAACGTATATTCAGTATTATAATACAACAATAACATATTAGACACCAAACAATCAATGTAGGACAAAAACTGAAATCATTTTTTTTAGTAACGGGGTTCAGGTTTTAATAGAGAATTTTACGTTTCAAACGAAAATTACGTACGGTAAGGCAAGAAACTTGGGTTAACAATTATTCGGACTTACAAGACATAAAATAGACAGTGATTGTCTCCCTTTACCGGTTCGGGATTTCAGATTTCAGTCGGATTATATAGATAGGTATAATATTGTTTTAATTCTAAAATAACATTCATGTAATAGGCCCGGACCATTCGATTTTTTGGGGGTAGGGTAGGGGAGGGTGTGGGGGTTGCTGCGACTTTAAAATGAAAACGTTTCTGCCCATTAGATAATTTTCAAAACACAATGTCAACGTCAGACAGAGTCTCCCCCCCCCCCACAAAAGAAAAAAATCGAAATGATCGATGAATTAATTACAAATTAACTACAGAGTAACCGTAAATTGTCTCGTAATATTAATGTTATTTGTATAAGGCTTAGAAACAGGTGGAAATCGAGGCTGTTTCTAACCATTGATATTACGAGACAATGTATGGTTATTCTATATTTATGCGTCAAGCATTAGGTTCTTTTTTTTTACAATCATATCATTTGAGACGGGGCTAGATCAAATTTGAAAGAAATAGGCAGGACCCTCGAATTTATGAAGAAACCAAGTTTTGAAGAGTACATTTATTTACAAAATCGAAAAGCAGAATAAAAAAATGGCAGCAAAACAATATGATTGGAATAAAGAAAAGAATCATATATTGTTATTAAGCTTGGATAAAATAAACTCAATCAAACTTTCGCCTAAAAAGTTATTCATGCACCCCCTCCACTAAAAATAAATGGGTTGCATCCTGATCAAAAACAATGGACGAAAGTAAAAGGTGTAAAAAAAAAATAGAAAATAACACATTTACAGAAAAATAGTTTGCCACAAACGTTTTTTTGTATTTGAATGTCAGTACTTTCCATTCCTTTTTATCCGTCTTCCTTCTTCTCGCGAATGAGGGAATTATCGACCTCACTATACCAGAATACAAATAAGTCGGCATGGTCGGCATTATATCGAACTGACGGAAAGGAGTTCAACTATCTGACTATTCCTCATAAGGTCGGGTCAGTTAAGATAAAATGTACTGTAGTTCCATCGGTTTAATTTAAGAAGTAAATCGGTTTAGTCATGTTTGTACATAAGTTGACAGAGTAACATGTCGACATTTTTACACTAGAAAGGTTGACAAGTTGACTCTAGAAAGATCTACAAGACTGACAAGTGTTATGGTCGACAGGTTGACAGGTCGACATCTTGAAAAGTCGATAAATGCATAATAGGTTGACCGGTTGACAAGTGTAAAGGTTATAATGTTGACAGGTCGGCATGTTGAAAAGTCGATAAATGCATAGGTCGACAGGTAGACAAGTGTAAAGACTCATGGTTAACAGATTGACAGGTCGACATGTTAAAAAGTCGATAAATGCATAGGTCGACAGGTTGACAAGTGTAAAGGTTAACTCTTGTGTATTGTTGAATGATGTGTTGGACTTGCAAAGAGAAGGGCTGAATTCATAAATGATCTTGATGAAGAACAAGATGTTCCTACGGTTGCAGAATGAGGCCATGCAAGATTTGTTTTTATTTCGTTCTTACAAGATAAAATTGTCAATATTTAAAAAAACCTTTTCAGTCAATTTTTCAAATTACAGTCCTTAAATTAAGAAAGTACAAGTCCTTTTCCTTTTCTTATACCAACTCGTGTAGGTGAGTGAGATTTAAATAGACTCAACTGATATACATTACATCTGATAATTGGACTAAAAACTGAAAAATTTGAACATTTTTTTGTTTCTCAGTCATTTAACATGCTTAAGACTTTTCAGTTTGAATTGGCCATCAAGTTCAGTCTGATTATTGGTATCTAGTGGCAATTTCATGTCGTCACTTCGAAAACATTTTTGTGCATCATGTTTAATTCAAAACAAACATTTTATACTGAACAACAATGATATATTATTGATAAAAAAAATAGATTATGACTCAGAAAAGAAATTTAACCTAAAAACCAACTAAAAAAGGCTGAGGTCAGAGTCATCAATTATGGAATTCTGCGCATCAAGTTCAGTTGCTCACATGTACAACAGATGAAAAATTAAAAATAATTTACTCAGTGGTGGTACCAAGGGGAAAGGGGGGGTGTGTGCGGAGGTCTGTGATTGGATCCTACTTTTTTCGATAATCAGAAAAAAATATGTGAATATTACGGTAAAGTAGACAACATTGTTTTTTTCTTTTATTCTGGAACCCTTCTTTTTGAAATGTCTGGATCCGCCCCTGTTACTTTATCTAACACTTAAGAACCACGGTTTTGCGATATATCTAAGTTTGTTGTAGTCTGGATTATCTACAATACCCTTCCCTTTTCACGAATGTGAACTACCGAATAAAACTATTTACCGGCTTTGTAATAACATAAGCAGCACGATGGGTGCACATGTGGAGCAGGATCTCTTACCCTTTCAGAGTACTTCATTTTTTGTGGGGTTCGTGTTGCTTAATCTTTAGTTTTCTATGTTATGTCGTCTTTACTATTATTTGTTTTTTTTTTGTGTTTTTTTTTTAAGCTATGGCGTTGTCAGTTCATTTTCAATCTATGAGGTTGACTGTCCCTCTGGTATCTTTCGTCCCGCTTTAATCATTACGCAGATATGGTCTGATAGCTATCCAAATTGAAGCGACAGAAATTTTAAACGAATCAAATATGCTGTTTAATTCAGCTTTGGTTGTCGCGTATGTCTATAATTGGGTTCCAATATTTAAGGCAATGCAATAGGAAAAACATAGAAAGATTTTTATTTCCGAAAACCCTACTCGGCATGGTTGACCTATTATGGTAATGTAATGTAATGCCTGTAACAGTCAATTCTAAAGTTTATACCCTGATTGTCGTAAACAGGTCCGATAATCTTAGCATCAAGTCACGCTTCGATGACATAAATGGTTGAGATATTATAACACATTCTCCACCATTTGATACCATATCTCGCCTTTGTTTTTTTTTTCTTTTCCCGTGACAGATTTTTTTTCTAGAGTAATTACCTTCCACCAAGGATGCTTCGAAGGGTAATAGTAACATAATTCTACCTTCAATCGTGCTGTCAGGTCGTTCGTTCGTAACAAACCAGTTGACACTCTCGAATCTGCATCCTTTAATGGATTCTAAACATGGCAAATTTATCACACCGCTATATGCTTTTTTTTTGCACTTGCCATAATAAATTTTCCAGGTAAAAATTTTCTTGAGATTTTGGCACATACGACACAGATCATTTATTGAAAAAAAGATAAAATCTCAGTTATCAATAAGACAAAAAAAAAAGTGTTTGGTATTCTTACAAATATTAACAAAAGATGATAAAATAATCCGGGTATTTTAATATGCCTAAATATTAGAAAAAAACAATACAACCTACTTGTATATATATACCTAAACTACTGAACTTGTACAATGTCCTTCATCTTTGATCAACTTTATTCTTTTTAAAATAAATATGCTCAAAACTATGTGCCCGTATACTCTCTGAACGCGGCACGCCATATTCACAAATTAGTTGAAAAAAACTCTTTTGTACGAAAATAGGAAACATTGTTAATAACTGCATATCATTCAAAATATACCTGTGTCCCCTACGAACAAAGTTTGCATTTTCTTACGTTCAGATATAATACTAGTGTAAACGTTCGGTCGTAGAGTACGCTATTTTAAATAGATTTGAATTAAATCGGAAAAGGGAGAAAAACACAATTTTACAACGACCAAGTTAAGGTGTATTACGTATGTCAAAATATATAAATTTTGTTTAATTTACAAGTTAAATGGTCAACGGGAGATAACAATAAACATTTTTTCAATTCGTAATGTCATTTATATCGCGGAAAAGTGGTTATTCTTTAACAATTTTAATTGAAACGAATGAAAATTTCAGAAAGGTTGTCTTTTGAATAGCAATACATTTTGTTTAAATCAGATAATCAGGATATAATTATATACCCTCCGCACCCGGCCCTTTTGTGAGTTATGTCAATGTTATGCAATAGAATATAAGATTATCTTATTAGTTGATCATTTGATAGAGTAAAAGGTATACATAAATTTAAAAAGTTAAGAACTGACACGAAGACGAATATAAATACATTTCCTGTTCAATGTGTATCGTCCTGAACATGCATGAAATATTTGCCACTGGACTTTAAGCAAGCAACCAAAAATCAATCAACCTATTCAGTTTGACTCAATATGATTTTCAAAATCTTACACACGAATATGTTAAATCTGGCTTTATTTTATGAAAGTCTACATTAAAATTCATCTCACATATATGATAATGTTTCTTTATTGCATCGATAAATTAACAAAACTTCACGTTATTTGTTTCTAAAATTAAAATACGGGCAATGACAGTTTCCTTAACGCCTATCATCGATTGAACTTTAAAAAATAAATTTCAAAATCGGCAACAAAAAACTATCAGACAAATAAAATTTTGATGTAAATTATAGATTGTATTTTTATCAAGGAAAATAATGACCTCACACAGGTCATTATTTTATGCTTTGGAGCATATTTCATTGAAACATGGCATCGTCCGGGTTGATTCTGAAAAAAAATGACCTGTCGTTCTGAAAGAAAATAACTCCATATAGGTATATAATTATTGCATACTCTATGAAAAAAAAAAAAAAAAAAAAACAATAACTGAAAAATGACACTGTCTATGAATTAATATATCTTTTTTTTAAAAATGAATTCGGCTACTTTAAGGTGGTACCTAACATTACAGGGAGATAACTCCTTAAAATAAGCTAAATGTTTCAATTATGTTGTGTTGTTAACGGAATATTAAGCTTTTCAATGATCAAAATTAGTGTTTTTCAAAATGCTATATATTAAACCAGTGTAATTTTTCTGATAAAACGGTTTGTTCAAATTTTTTGAAATATTTATACCTTTGTCAAATGGTCAAAGTAAATACCTTGTAAAAATTTTATGAAAATTAAACGAGCCAAATTAATTTTAGTGAAAGTGTTGGGTATCACCTTAATTTACATTTATAAACAATAAGTAATCATTTCAAGATATTCCCCAATAAGAACCCGGAATGAGATTAACAACAGCTAATCCAATATACACTTGCACGCTTTTGACGTTCTTTATGACAATGGTACCATCCTATTTGTAGAATCAACGTGAGTAATGCACTTTGATCAATTTATATGTGTAAAGATATATTCCGATTAAGGGGAAATAATCCGATTTTTACCATTTCTTATTTTAGTTTGATATAAACCATACATTGATATAGACACAGCTATTGTTTTTAATAAAATCATGGTATCCACAATAAGGGTTTATCAAGTTAGTCTGTGTTTGCAGATTAACCACAGATAAACTGTAATATAAAACATAATTGGCGGTATAATAAATCAGTAAATTTGAGGATTCATTGCACAATACAAATTATAAAAGTATATATACACAAAAAGTACATACGTGTCTTTATCGATTAAGGCTGAAAGCATTTTCCTCCTTTTTTTATTTTAAAAACTGAAAAGACACCATGGATCAATATGTGTCATATCTTATGATTAACATACATTTGTAAATACCTTATTATACGAAACTGACCATGTTTGTACTGTATTTTGAAAACAACAAAAAACATATCAGTTTCTTAAATTAGAATATTTTTTAGCCGTCATTTAAAATCGGAGGATTTTTTGTTCTCAGAACACCATACTATACCGCGTCAGCCAAAACTCACAAGTAATATAATTTTGAAACGTGTATGGCACTTGGTCATGATGATGAAGTCAAAATTAACAAAAAGTCAAAAGAGATCTACGGAACAAAAATAAATACCTCATATGTCTTTGGTGTAAAATAATGCTTTGGAAATTCTATTCAACATAGTATTATTCAATTCAGAAGCAAACAAAGAGATATATGATGGACATTCAATGTTATAAAACGTACATTTAAAATTAACTGTGAAACTGAGAAGTTCGTTACTAAACAATGGAATTACTATCCCATATTGCATTCATAACATTTATTTTCGTCTTTTTTATGATAGTACCAGCAGGTATATATGGCGATAAACGTTCGTCTTTTATCTATACTAGGCATACATTATCTTATCCGTATTTGCAACAACGTTTTGGAATGTTGGGTCATTGACGCTCTTCAGTATACTTGATTGGTATGCTAACTGTTTCGATCTGAGGGTCACTGATGAGTCTTATGTAGATGTCTAGCGTATCACATTAAAAGCCTAGTACCTTTGATAACTATTCATTTTGTTTATTTTTTTTTTTAAATTTTATTATATAAATCCTTTGACTTGTTTATTGACTGTTTTTATCCGTAAATTGTTACTTATAAGTGAATGACTTTGCAGCAGTCTTATTTCAATTATATATCCTTCAAAAAATGTTGATCAATTACAGACAGTTTAAGTTCAAATACAAAAATATGTCACCGTTGACACAGACACAATTTATATTTGAAAAGTAATAAAGCTTATCAACGGGTGAACAAGTTGTCAAGTACTTTTCCTCATCGATAAGTATGCTGGAAGGCTTAATGTCATTTGATATTTCTTATTGAAAAATAATGAGAAAAAATATCCAGACGTATATGTCTATACATTGTGCCTTTATCCGTCAAATGATCAAATGTTACAAATACATGCTGCAAAATAAGCTTAATAAAACAAGGAAAAAATATAGTATTAGGTTTTTTTTAGGTTCAAATAAACTAAACATTTTTGCTAAAGGTCAGACGTCTGCAATTACAGTGATATCATATATCAGCAGTTGCTGTTTGTAGTTCAACGATATTTAAAGAGTTCATATATAGTTAAATTTTGACAGTAAAATAATGTTTACAATACCAATTCTATTGATGAATTTATATAAAAATATAAAAAAAAACTTTAATTGTAAAATGTCATGTCATCTTCTCACATAATGTTTTGAAATAACATTTTAATGTCGCTACCATCAAATAATTGTTTCCTTTAGTTGTAATTAACACAGCTGAGAAAAGAATTCACTACTACATAGATAATATCACACTAACAGAATGTGTTTCATAAAACGTGACACTAATTGTAGTGTCATATTTTGAAAACACTTTACACTCAGCAACACTTGTTTTATCATGCCAGATATGTTGTAGTAAAGACGAAAATATATTGATGAGTTCATCTCATTAAACTATTAACCATGGCGCATCATATATTATATCGAGTACAAAAAGCTATTTAAACGAAACATTACAATATTATATATATCGTCGCTGTTATGCAAAAATCTCGTATCTCAATTTTTTGCGGAAATCTTTTTATCGATTAATTAGAATTTAAATATGTATCTTCCACTGTATGCGAAAATATCTGATCTTCTAACCAATCATTAACCCGAATTCTGACATGTGACGAAAAAGTGTAGTCGGATTGATGACACATTTTGTTGTGCGAAAATATCGTATCTCAAAAGAAAAACACATGTCACGGCAGCTGACATTATAACAGGTACAGTTTTATCAATTTTAGGTTCTAATATAGCTTAGAAATAATGAAAAGCTTTGAAATTACAATATATAGGTGCAGAAATTTTTGCTCGTCTTGGTAATTGATTGGTTAGAAGGTCAGATATTTTTGCATACAGTGGAACATACATATTTAATTCTAAATAATCGATAAAAAGATTTCAGTTTTTACTGCCTGGTGTAAAATTATCAAAACCTTAGATACGAGGTTTTTGCATAACAGCGACGATAATATGCTGAAATATTCAACCAGAACACTAATTCAAACAGACAGTATGTACATTAATTCAGCTGATACGAAAACATTACACGTTTATTAATTCATTCTAAAAGGAAATATTTAAATAAATATACAGATAAGAAGAACTAATTGAATATACCTATGTGCATATAAACACTTAATATTACATTAACAATGATGATTGTTTCAAATAGTAAGATTGCCCTTGGATTTTAATGTTGCTTCTAAACGAAAATAGCACAACAAATAATATGCTCATGAAGAACTTAAAATGTGTTTGTTCTTTTTATATTTTTTAGACCTAAATATTCTCTATGTATAACAGTTGAAATGTTTCCGTTTTAACAATTATTGCAAAAGAAAGTATAGAATACAGTCTGAACTATGATACATGTTAGGGATCTTTTTTTTTTGAAAAAAACAGTTTAAGAGGCAATGCCAGAGAAAACCAGGCAGAACTTGGAAATTTTGTTCAACAACCTTTTTGAGATAAATGTGTTTTTGTATTGTATGCACCTTGTTTTGTTGGGAAATGACACTTTTAAAAGTCATATTGGGTTATTATGTTTAAAAAAATTAATTTGATTTTACAGTAAATTTGACTGCGTATATAGGGAAATACGGGTATTAATTTCTCAATAAAAACAGCCTACAATATAACAATTGATATATATTCAAAAAGATGACCATGAATACAACAGGAAATGATAATAATATCTCTGGTATCTGTTGATATGTAAATGTTTGAATGCAGTAAAATGTCTGGAAACAGCGGTTTTACTTTCAACTTTTTGGTGTTTAGACATACCAAAAGTGATACTCTTCAATTTAAAAACCGATAAAGGTTGTAATGTTGTGATGAAAAAATGAACTTCTGTTGTATATTTTTATACATAATTGAACATTTTGATTTAACAAAAGCATATAACTTTGGGGGTGTTGGGGAAACTAATTTCCCTCATCAGGAGATTGTTGCATGCATGTACGGGTGATGATCAATTCCTAGACACATTGTTAGAGGCAGTTAGTGAGTTGCAAATTCTGTACACAGTACAGGAATGAGGATTATTTGTAAGACTGAAATTATTTTATTGTTTGCTGGAAATGTGGAATTTTAGGAATTTAAAGCCATCCATGAGTAGTTTTTGATGATTCAGCTGGAAATCATACAATTTGCTCCCATCTGAAAACATCAAGGAAAGATGTCATAATTTTGGGCATCTTGAAAACTGGAAAGGAGGGTCACTTTAAAGCAGATGATAATTATAGTGTATAAAAGAACTCTTTGTCACAGTTATACCAGTTGGAACAGGTAATAGAGTAAATAATTGGAGTTTGAAATTTAAAAATCTAAAACTATCAGACTCAGAAATTACAAAAATAAGAAGATGTAGTATGATCATGATAATTGGCAATGAGAAAATCACATGTACAACTATCCGCCATATACATAATAGACCATACATGTCTGTCACCTTATCATGCTTATCATTAAATTGTTCATGTACATAATGTATAGTACATGTACAAAAATGAATGTAAGCAACTACAAATGAATACATTTTGTATATACATGTAGAATAGATACATGTATAAGAAGATGTTGTATGAAAGTCAATGAGACAACTCTCCATCCAAGTCACAATTTATAAAAGTAAAGACAATCTTACAGTTATCAGGATAGTCATATATGTTTATGTCAAATATGTGTTGTACATTGTACATGTAAACAGTAAGCTTAATTTGTGAAAAAGCAGGAGTTATCATTGCTTTTTAATTGATGACATGACATGTATGAGAGTCAAATTTAAATTTTCTGTAATTTTGATTGCTACATGAACATATACCTATATTGTATATGACCTTATTACATACATGTATGAAAGATACATTTTGTAAATTGGTTATTGCATATTTAACATGTTTAAAAGAATAAAACATGATCATGATGAGCTATAAGGTTAATTTGACTCAAATATATGAAGTAAACATGTTTAGTAAATCACAATTGACCTTTCTCCACTGTAAAAGTGTTCATTTAATGTAGATTATTTTATATTTTAATCTGTCTCTTTAACAAAAGAACTGCATGTAATCATACAAAAAAGTCATGTAACTTTGAAAGGTTGAATAAGTTTTCTATGTTTTAATGTAGTAAGATGCTATTAAACAGATCATTTTATATTTTCCATGGGTTCTTAAGATAAGAGAATAACTCATTTGATTTTAAATACAATTTTCCAAATTCAATTCAAAGAATAATTGATCACCTTATAATCTGTTATTTCTTTTAAACAGATAAAAGATACATCAGATGACAGACTTACATGTACAAAAAAATGTAGAGGAGCCTATAATTAGAGAAATGGATCAACTTGATTTTGAAGTTAACATACTGCATCATGCATGGATATGAAAATTCAAAAGTGAGTACCGGTATCTCTCAAAGTACATTTTTTTTTACATAAAATTGAAAATGGAACTGTGGAATATTTATCTTTATTTAGATAAAGTACAAAAAAAATGTACAATATAACATGTATAAGATAAAGTATGTGGAATCTTAAATCCAGTATACTAGACATTACATCAGTACATACATAATGCAAATCAGAATAAGAATGCATAACAATTGAACCTTTAAACATTATTAGATCTATAACTAGTTTAAAAAAAATAAAAAAACAGATAACGCACACAAAAAATATAAATGAGACCATGTACTCCAGATATGCCAGAAGGGTTTTAATCTCCCACTTCAAATGTTTATGAAGTCCTCAGAGTCCAGAATGTGAAATCCTCTAAAAAATTATATTAAACTTCAAATATGTGTACTTGAATAATGTTATACTACATACATTGTACATGATATACATGTACATGTATATAATATTCAAATTCATCTTATTTAATATAAGTAATTGAAAACATTTTCAAGCAAAAAACTGATGTATAAATGTATAGCTTGACTATTCCATTAATTTATTTCAGGTGACTGAGCTAAAAGAAAAACAAACATGAAACTGTAACCAGTTTGGGAGACTCGAAGTGACCAACAGAACATTTCAATACCTTTTTAGTTTTTTATGTTTATATTTGACTTTTGGTGATATTTCGGCAGTTACTACAGTAACTGAGAGACCTCAATGTTGAAAATGTCAGTTTTGATAGAGCACAATTTTAAAATTTCAATTTTATCATGTTTATTGTTTATGGATCTATATCTTTTAAAAGCTTACTGGGTATCTGAAAGAATATTTCAAAGTTTTCTGAATCTATATAGATATTTATCATGTTTCATTTGTTTATAGGCAAATATTCATATATGTTTTTTATTTTAAGCAAGGGTATTTATGAATTAAAAAAAGTTGTATATGTAGAATTGAGAAAGAAAATGGGGAATGTGTCAAAGCGACAACAACCCGACTATAGAGCAGACAACAGCCGAAGGCCATCAATGGGTCTTCAATGTAGAGAGAAACTCCCGCACCGTGTTGATAAAAAAAAATCAAAATTATTACAGTCACGAATCAATTTATATAAAAAAAATCTATTAAAAGGAAAAAAAAAGTCAAAAGTTGTATTTTTCAAAATTATTGTGTTAATATTTCTGTGTTATTCAGAAATATGTGCACCAAAAAGAATTAAACTTCTTACAAGTATCAATGTGACATGCCCTTGTTATTTTTTTGTTTTGTGCAGTACATGCATTTGTTCAAAATTTATCAATTAAATAAACATGATAAACTAATTGTTATGTTCACACTGTAACTAAGTATATGAAACATTTAATTAGGCCAAGTTATCTGTCTTATCAAAAAGGAGATCTGATATGATTGCCAATTTCACAGCTACATGTACCTATCACAGTTCTTTTTAAGCCATAATTATTGTGACATATTAATTCTCTGTTGTCATAATCTGACTTTTATACAAACCAAGTGATGAAGATAAACAGTGCTTCTATTTCCAAAGGTTTTTAAGAAATTGCTATGGAACACAATAAAAATCAGAAGATGTAGTATAATTGTAATTAGACAACTCTCCATTTATAAGAGACCAAATGATGTAAAAGTTTATAGCAATAGGTACAGCCTTCAATAAAGAACTAAACCAATCTGCATATATTTGATTTTGCAAAAACCAAGAGCATGATTATTTGTAGATTGTGTCACTATCAAGTATATACATGCATGTACTAATGTATTCACGTATAATCAGTCCCCTTACATAAAGTTGCCCTTGGAAAAATAATCAGAAATCCAATAAATAAATAAATGGACAAGATCTATGATCATGATGGTCATGCCAATTGGCAGTTCAGAATATATTAGGTTATTGTATGGAGAGAGCAGAGCATGTCACTGAGTATAAAACTAATGGTTTGGGATGGAGATCTGTCTCATTTCTTTATGTGGGGTTCCTGCATGGCATGATCTGAAGGTACACATTTTTAGTTGCATTAAGAAGGTGTTGTCATGTCAATCAAAAGAATAATGTTTATTCAGAAATGTGTGCAATGTTGTGCGCAAAAAATTGCAAATAGGTAAAGGAAGTGAAAAAAATCATCATAAAATATGAAAACATTATCTATATGCAGCATTTTAGGAAATTGCAATCACAAAACTAGCAAGTGTGTGGATTGTCAAACAGCTGCAATAAGTTATGTCAAAGTATATGATTTAAAAATGGACACATAAACCTGTTTCATATACATATACCTCAAACATTGTTAAAGGATAAACGTCAGTCATAGGTAATCATCCATGGAACACAACACATTGTCTTCAGGTGCTGCACACATGTGCTAAATATCAAAAGATTTTATCACAAGACAAACAGATCTGCTCCTGACACTTTTTGTAAACAAAAATCATTTTTTTTTACTTTGAGGTCAAAGGTCAAAGTACAGCAAAAATTGTATTGTATGTATCTGTTGCATTGACTTATGATCTACTGGCTAATTCAATGAGAATTTTCTTACATCTCCCAACTAAGTAATTTCATGGTGAAAATTTGTACAAAAGAAGCCAACAGGAAATGAACAGTGTACATGTTATCGTTGCTATGGCAACCTAATGAACAAAGTGGAGACAAGACTACACCTTTTTTCCTTTTATTCTTTTCATCACAACCTATCACTTAAACATAATAAATACAATACAGATGCAAAAGTATATGGTATTGTGCAACTTAATCCATGTAATACCATTTTGGTTTGCCAAAGAATAATTTTCTCAATTTTACAATTTTCTCTTTTTTTTTTTTTTGTATTTTGAAAAAAAATAAATAAGATACCAGAAATTTTATTTTCATTATTTTTTACACCAACATAGTACTAGACTTCCATATAATTAGTTTAGTCATAACTGTTGTTTTTCTTCAGTGGTTGATAATTGAAAACGGTAAAAAACTGGCTTTTCTAAATTTTTCCCTATTTTAGCATTTTTTTACCTTAATTTTTGAAAAAAAATAAAAAGATACCAAAAATTTTATTTTCATTATTTTTTACACCAACATAGTACTAGACTTACATATAAGTAGTTTAGTCATAACTGTTGTTTTTCTCTGGTGGTTGATAATTGAAAACGGTAAAAAAATGGCTTTTTTCAATTTTCTCAATTTTCCCTATTTTAGCATTTTTTTACCTTATTTTTTGAAAAAAAATTTAAAAGATACCAAAAATTTTATTTTCATTATTTTTTACACCAACATATTACTAGACTTCCATATAGGTAGTTTAGTCATAAGTGTTGTTTTTCTCCGATGATGGATAATTGAAAACGGTTAGAAACTGGCTTTTTCCCCATTCATTTCAATGAAAATTCGCAGTTTGAGTGCTTATATTGAATTTCATTAAAAAAAATGTCAAATTAACAAAAAATTGTAAAAAAAATTAAATATTCCCAGTCAGTATGTTATACTGAAAGGGTAAAATATATGTTTGACCAAATTAATTTTTTTTAGTTGAACAGTCCGTCCTGCCTGGTGCTCTCTGACATTGCCTCTTAAATCTTTATTTTTATTTAGCATGTTAACCGTAATAGACTTGATTCTAGGCTTAAATTTACCGTTCAGTTCTACATGTATACTATAGACCACCATTCAACAATGAGCAAAGCCGATACCGCATAGTCAGCTATAAAAGGCCAGTTTTATACCTTCATATGGTCATATAAGTCAGTTTTACACCTCCATATGGTTCAACTACCACAGTAGACCAATTCTATGGTGTTATGTTTTAAATTTTATGAAGTCAACTTGCTTTCATAATATCCATAATAAACATTATGTTTCTCTGTTTTGCATAGTTAAGCTGCTGTTTTGATACATCTTAAATGCAGATCACTTTCAATTTGTAATTACAACATGTTGGATTCATCAACCGATTAAATGAAGATTTGTTGAGATAAAGAAATATTACATATTTGAAAATATCTGGAATTATTGAAATTAAATATGAACAGGAAAATAATGACATTTTATTTTATACTTCCTAATATACAAATTCATAATTCTAGCATTCAACCTTTTTTTTCGTGTTAACAAATAGTGAGTGATGTTGCATTTATGATATTCAATTGGTAATTAAAATATCAATGTGATGTTTTAATTTAAGTGCAAACAACTGGTCAGATATTTCTTGAAATATTTGAATGAAGATAATTCAGCATGGTCAGTAGAACACATTGTACGGTTCATTTGTATCATTACTTGTTTTTTAAAGCCACTTACGTTTAATTCCAGGAGCTAACAACCTCAGATAAGACTGTAAGTGGCATTGTATGCGCACTATTTGTTGTTGTGCATGAAGCGTGTTATATTCTACATTATGTGGTTTCATAAAAATTATGCAAAAACCCAATAGTTTGATGTTGTAACTAATCAAAAACTATTTATTATAGGAAGAATTCAATCATTAAAGATTACTCTTGGTTTTCAAAAACAGTAATATATATTAAACATGTTAAATGCAGTGCAAATTTGATTTTCCATTGCCAATGCTTTAATTGTTTATGTTCAGTTGTAGCTTAGTGCATTTTACAATGTTGATTGAGCATCAAAGTAATGTCACTTCAAATTTAAAAAAAAACTCGTTTCCCGTTCTGTGGTCTTAATGTCTGTTTTATAGTTTTCTTATGGAGATTACCTAAAGAAAAAACTGTAATTATTGCAAAAGTTATCATACTTTATTGATAGTTTGACATTTGTTAGTGGATACATCAAATACCGTATTTGTATATATATGTGTAAACATGGTTTATGTTCGTAAGCTGTAATATAAGTAAACAATTAGTGCATATCGTTTGATTTCATAACGAGTGAAAACGGCCTACGCTTGATATCAACTCGATTTGTTTAATTTTAATAATTGATAAGCGCATTAATATTTAAAAAAGGTACCTGGTGTTTTTGTTTGTGCAATTATTTTTGCGATCATGTTTAATGCAGTGGTAGAATCCATATATAAATCTTTTAGATGACACTCAAAGTAAACAAAATAATAACACATAAACTGAATCTAACAGTAGTTAAAAACTTATCGAGATATATGTAGAAAACATAAAACGTATTTTTACGTGGATAAATGCTGTTAGATTTCCTTAATTTCCTTTTTATATATCCATCAACACTTCCGACTGACGATGAATCATTTCTTTCTGGATAAACTAATTATTACTGGTATATATATCTCCTTTTAAAGAAAACATACTATATACCAATGAAGTATGTGCATGTCCGTATGAGATGACATGACATTTGATTATACACTTGAGAATGGAAACATATTTTACAAGGAAGATAAACTACCACTAGGTAACAGAACGATCAGGTACTGCATCTACTACGTGAATAATAAAAAAATATATATATATTGATCAATTGATCTTGAGATAATAGCCTGCAGTAAAATGAAGTAGTTTTTTTGGGATCTGCTTTTAAATTTTTGGTCAAATTCGCAAAAAGAGACGATGTGCGGATTTCCATGATGAATGATGTTATACAGGAGACTCTAAGTCTACCGTTCCGGCTATTAACTCGTTTCTGGTATTTTGATTTTTGTTGTTTTGTAAATTTTCAGGATTTGATCATTGGCAAACAAATGTCATTTTAACCAACCCGCCGGTTTTTTTTTTCTTACACATGAATTGATAAAACAAATATTTGTTAAAGACGTTTCTTAATCGAAAGAACGCTGTCTTTCAAGTCATCAAATATCAAGAACTTTAAGAGGTTTAGTGGATGAAGTTTCTAATCAACAGATCATTAAAGCAGATGGTATAAAGACATACACTTTATACATTAAAATAACTTGATAAAAAATCCATTTATTTTCAATTTAAATTCGTCTCAAAAGTCAGTGTAATAATGCTTGAACGTTTAATAGTCCCGAAAAAAATCAATTTGGATAAATTATTATTTTAAGCAATAGCCTTTCGCAAATCGTTAGTATTTTAGATATTTTCTTAATAAAGCAAGGCATTTTGATTCGTTCAAAATGACTTTAATTAACAATATGAGTTTAGTTCTGCAAACATTATTGTTTTATCTATAAAAACACTGTAACTAGACATTAATTTTCCATTGTATTTAAATTTTTAAAAATGTCTTTTCCAATATAATATTCTTCAGCAACAAATTGGTTTCACTACTTGTTATTGCATTGCGTTATAGCCGACATGTTTTATAAGCTATTTAATATAATAAAGATATTTAAACTAACAAGGACACAACTTCAATGTTTTACGCAAATTGAGATGGTGAAATAAATTTGATTAAAACCAATATGTTTCTTATCTGCGTTTCCTCTATGCACTGCTTTCCCCTATCAAGATAGATAAGAAAGACATGGTTTCTTGCTGTTATGCATTTAGGTATGATGATATCACTGGTATTAACTTCCTGTGTTTTGATGATTCATGATTTGCAGGCAATCAAGCAATTAACGCGTCTCGACAACTCGTGGTTGTTTTTACTCTGACATTGGACTAGTTCTAGACAATATAGGCAAGGAATCAAAGTATTGGTAAAATATCTAATATGTTAGTATTGAACAATGTGTACATACAATGTCTCTTTAAAAAAAAACGTGCTACAAGAAAAGACATGTCACAAAATGAATTATCGAATTCTCATAAAACGTGTAAACAGAACAGAATACAGTAATATCTGAGACAGGTTATTTAAAAGCTCCATATAGATATTTAAGAAAAGTTGTCAACCATTACGCTGACCTACAGTTTTGCACTGTGTTATGCCTTAATAATTCTAATCAATGATTATATGATTTGCATATCTATGAATCCTTGAACTTGATTGGTCAGCTAGATTTTTTCTCTTGGTTTGCACTCCGATAAACCATGTTACCGAAACTTCTTTCGTAATCTTTTCATACGCAAAACACATGCTTATAGGGATCCCGGGAGCTTTATATATAAAAGGCCCCGACATAACAAATGTAAAACAATTAAAACAAGAAAACTAACAGCCTAATTAATATACAAAAAATGAAAAATATATATATATATCACATCAACAAACGAAAACTACTGAATTACAGGCTGCTGACTTTGGACAGGCATATACATACAAAATAGGGCGTGGTTTAACATGTAAGCGGGATACCGATCCTCCCCCTATACTGGGAAAGCTGTGACACAATACAACACAATAACAAACTATTAAAATCAATTGAAAAAAGGATTCAAAAAGAAATATATCTAACAAAAACACAGAGTGTCACTACATGTGCATGGATGACATGTTTTACACTGTACGTTCAGCAATTAACAATAGAGCAATTAATCATATTTCAATATGAGATGTCTTTTCTTAACACATATTGCTAGGACTTTATAATTGTTATCACTAAACAAACTTTTAGATATTTGTATTTCTTTTGGAGTCGGAGTATCCAATAGCACTCTTTCAAGGGATTAACTCAATTTATCCTGCAATTGGGTGTCCTACTATACAGATGCAGCCCTACAGATATCGCTATGCTGTATCTGTATACTATACAGATATCGCTTTAAAGCTCCGCCCACTGCCGGACTGAGTATTGTGTGAACCTGTGTGACCTCAGAATGTGTATCCTCGTTGCATTCCAATGACAATGACAATTGTCGATTTCAAAACTTGAATGTGTATGATTGTGTTACAAAATCAACCATGTCAATTTCAGCATGCACGTTTAGTGATTGTCAAGTCTGAAGCGTAGGACAACTCGTACACTTCTGTTTCAAATTTGACAATGTTTTGTTATTTGCTTTTACTGTTGAAATTAGTTGTCATGTTAAAATAAATAATTATTCACCTTGAGCAATGTATTATTGTTGACCATTCGAGATTCTTTTTTTGCGAATCCGTCTTCAGCGTAATTTGTGATTTTGATATTACTACACGAAACTCAAGGGATTACAAATCGAAAATAAATGCTTAATATGTCAGTTTTTGTGTCTTTCAAAACACAAACAGTATGCAGAATTAATTGCAGGATAAAGACAATAACTGTTTAGTGTCTTTAAATATCAGCTGTATTTGTACGAGGCTAGGAAACAAGGTGTATGCGAGCTTTTAGCGATTTGTATCGTTCTAATGGATTTACGAGATATGAACTTTTGTTAACAAAACTTTGAATTTTCGAGAAAATAAGGCTTTTCTACCTCAGGAATAGATTACCTTAGCTGTTTTTGGCAAAACTGTTATGAATTTTTGGTCCTCAATGCGCTTCAACTTCGTACTCCTTTTTACCTTAATTTTTGTTTTTGATTCGACCGTCACTGATGAGTCTTTTGTAGACGAAACGCGCGTCTGGCGTAAATATAAAATTTTAGTCCTGGTATCTATGATGAGTTTATCTGCTGCATTAAATATAACGTGTGTTTGCCAATTTCTTCCATCATGTATTCTAAAGACTATTATATCTAATTCCATGAGCCAACAACATAAAATAAAACTGCAGGTGCCATTGTATGTGCGTTATTTTTATTGTGATGAAGCGTGTTATATTTTACATAATGTTGTTTCGTAATTATTATGAAGAAAAAAAAAAAAACGATCGTTTGATGTTGTAAATAATCGAAAACTAATTATTACAGTAAATCAATAAATATTACTCTTTGATTTTAAAAACAGTAATATGTACTTAACTCAGTGGAAACTTGAATATAACATTTTTCATTGCGAATGCTTTAATCTTATATGTTCAGTTGTAGCTTAGTGCATTTTACAATGTTGCAGGCAAATCAAAGTAATGTCATTTCAAATTTCTTAGGAAAACATCTATTTTCGTTCTGTGGTCATGATGTCAATTTGTTAGTTCTTGCAAGAGATTTCCCGAAGTAGAAAATATAACCATCGTATTCAAAGATGATGAACATGGTATACTAGTATGTAAAAAAAAAATCACCCTTTTTTTTAATTCAATAAAAACTCAATAAGAATTTCTTGACATTTAAAACACATCTACAGCATGGACATTATAAACGGTTATTATAAAATTATGTATTTACTATGAAAAACAATGACACAAACTTTGAAGCAGATTTAAGATATAATTCAAATTAACGCAACATAGTGGTCGGTTGTTATAATGAAGTAAAAATAAAAACAACATTTTCTAATTTACCGGCTTGATTGATTGTCGATTTGCATCACGAAAACAACTATGACTCATTGAATATCTTAGCAGTTTCTTTGTACTAGATTACAATCACAGTAATCATTTGTGCAAATATACCGCGCAACGGTCCACGACAGAGTCATTTGAGTTTTTATTGTTATTAAAAGTAATGCAAGTTTTATTTTGACAATATTTTTTTTATTAAATCGAAAGAAACCACAAACGTAGACGAATTGTTAATATTCATAATTTATTTTAAACTGCATACACTAATATTATGATAACCTAGGTTTTGATTCATAACACAAACCATTAATAGTGTAGATATTTTGTTAGTTGATATGATGATAAGAAATTAAAAACAAAACTACTAAAATAAAGAATCGAAAAGCTCACAAGACTTCTATACACAGCACATATTTTATTTTACTTACTTGGAATATATGTTTATTGTAACAATTAATATACAATTTAGTGTAACTTTGTCTATACAATTTATTCCACTTGTTTATTTATATTTAATTCTTGCCAACACCTCCCTTCTTTGCATTTTACAGATATATATGTTAACATTTAACGCTCTATAGGCCACGACATGGTTAGTGATAGCATCAAAACAATACATCGGTATGTTTTTTTTCAATTTGTACATCATTTCTGCAAAAAAATGACTGATGAATTAGGATTGAAATAATTCTACTTTCTCTTTCTTTCTTTTGCCTACATGTATATTAAAATTTGACTACGTAAAAAATTGCCTGCACCAAGTTAAGAATATAACAGTTGTTATCAATTCCATTGATATGTTTGAGCTTTTGATTTTGATATCTCCTTAGGATGTTTCCGTTTTTGCACTGTCCTGGTCGTTCGTTATTTTGTGGTTTTTACTTTCTTCTAAATGCATTTGCAACATTTTCTTTACAAAATGTTTGGCAAAGAAATTCACAAAATTCTCTAGCCTAATGTAAAGAACATAAAACGCAAGATGTCAAACGATAATGATGATATTAAAGAGTATATAGCAAAATTGTGATTGAGTAGAAATGAATTACAGTTATATTATTCTTTGATTTTAGATCACTTGACAATGTAAATCAATTGCTACGACATGTTATTTCAGAGGTAAAAATACTCAATTCATTACTACGAAGTAATTATAGGGTGCAAGCAGGGATTCCGATTACTGTGGATTCATCATTATTCTTCGGATACCAATTTTCGTAGGTTTCGCTGGTACCACGAATTCAAATGTTCAACGAATAACATATTTCCAATACGCTTTGTATACAGAGATTGGCAAATCCACAAACCAATTATCCACCAATAAGCATTTTTTGAGCAATCCACGAAATTCGATAACCCCAGAAGTAAATTCATTCCCAGTATTTGTGTAATATGATTTTTAAAAGCTGTAAACTAGTACAGGGTAATTTATTTGATGTTTTGTTTTTGTTTTAAACATGAACCTGTCTTGTTGGTTTTGATTTTTCCTCGTTTTTGAATGATTGTTTAACATAATGCAAACAAAGTGCCTCAATTTTATTTTATGTCAAGGTATTTCAAGGATTTGTCTGTCATTGTGTTGCAACACAATGGTAGATTCATCTTTTTTATCAGTCTCATTCATTTTATATACCTTATTAATTCTCACACTGATTTCAGTCAATTTCTGAGATAATTGTGAAACGATTAAACAATATAATGTAATTCTTCGCAAGATGATCTATCTGATAATGCTTTTAAGCTGATATAAGATTGACAAAACACTTGCAGGGAAAACTTGACACTCAATCATCGTATAATGACACTAATTTATAAAAATATAGAATTATACAATCCATTGGGAAATCTAGCGGACAATTTTGAGCAGAAATGTATTTCACAAAGATGAATGAACAAACATATCGTACTTGTGTCTGTTAATGCAGATACATACGAGTTTTATATACTGATTTAAATTGGACATGTTTTTGTCAACTATTTTTCATATTGAAGTTAATAGATAAAATGTGATATGCAGATAAACATGATATTATCAAAAAGCCCAAGTATAGTTAATTTGTTGTATAAAGACTAATAATAATTGTTATCCTTGGACTGTGATGTACTAATAATCGACAAAAAAAAATACAACTAGTAAATGCATCTTTAATGAGTAGCGGCAAATAAGATACAGGCGGTCAAGTGTACACCCAAACAACATGAACAGAAAAAAACATGCAAAGTTCAGATCTGATAGTACTCGACTGTTCGATAAATCTTGTAAAGAATAATAACTCTATACTAATTCATAATTTATAAATAATGTACGAGGTAGCTAAAGAATTATTGAGATTTAAAACTTAAAACTAAACTTATGTAGAAATAAATGCTGTTTGATAAACCCACGCTATCGACTCACATTACACTTATGTCTAACATATTTCTTTTCAATTGAATTGAACCGTAAACATCGATGAACTATTTTCTGTCATATAAACTCTATATGATTACACGAATTCGAAAATATTCTTATCAGGTAATACCGATTACTCAAAAGAAAAAAATGTTGCAGTAAACCAGAACTGATTTTAAGAATATGCATAAATATAAACAATTTTCTTTAAAGTGGTCCATTTATCTTGAAATCATAGGAAAGAGTACATTGTAGTCGTTCTTCGGATCTGCTTTATTGAAATTTGTCAAAATCTCAAAGCGTAGCCTAGTGATGATTCCATATAATTAGTGAACAGAGGACGCTTAGTTTGACGTTCATGCAAATATCTCAGTTGTGTTTTTGTCTTGGATTTGTATATGTGTATTCAGTTTGCAAGATTTAAACATTAATAACAAAAAACGTCTGTACTTTACGAATATATGCAGGAAGATGTGGTATGAGTACCAATGAGACAACTCTCAATCCAAGTAACAATTCATAAAAATAAACCATCAAAGGTCAAGATATGACCTTCAACACGGAGGCGTGGCGCACACCTAACAACAAGCTATGAAAGGTCCAAACATTTACTAGCGTAAAACCATGCAAACGGGAAAACCAACTGAAAAGACAAACATTTTAGCAGACATTAATTTTAATAATAGGCAACTGCCTTTAAAGTTTCCAAATTTCAAGAAATTTAAGAAATTGAAGAAGTTATTTGTATGAAGTTTCTAATCAACAAAACAGTAAAGTAAATGTTATAAAGACGTACAATTTATCCATACAAATAACTTAATATAAAATGCAATTATTTTCAATTGGAAACATTCTTCATTTTAATTTAAATTCGTCTCATAAGACATTTCAATCATGCTTGAATGGTCACGGGTCTAAACAAGATATCAATTTGATTGATCGTTATCTTAACTTGTCGTGTTACCATTCCGAGTAAACTTTCTAAAAAAGTATGGCAGATTGGTGTAGCTTGTTTAAAACGTTCTTTATTAACATATAGAAGATTGAATCTGTGAATGCTAAAGTTTATTTTCCACATGATATATACACATCTCTTTAACTTGACAATACTCTTCTGTTGTATTATTATTTCAAGTGTGTTGTTGTGTATCATATTGCTCAATACCAAAGTGTCTTTTTAGTGTACTGCTTTATAGCCGACATGATGTATTTAAAGACTTTTTTGTTAAATAAACAACGATATGAATGTGTACTAAAAGTACACAATATCAACATATACTAGACTGAATAAATCCTTCACGTTACTGTGTTTCAGCTTCTCTCAGCTATCAAGATAGATAAGCAAAAATATTTATTTTCTCGCTGAAATTCATTCTAGAAAATTGTTAGTTGCTGAATAAACGTCCTGTGTTTCAACTGTCTACATTGTACTCTACCAATTCTAGGAAATCAAGCAATTTACTTGTCTCGTTAACTCGTGATTGTTTTCACTCTGATATTAGACTAGTTATACAGTGCATTTCGTATTTATCGTGACAATATAGTATTAGTATTACTTTTTTTAAATTGTCATTTAGAAACGAAAATACATGTACATACACACACGGGGGACAATTTAAACTTCCGATAAGTTAAATTAAATACTTTAATCACTATTTAACAAACTTATAATTAGGTATCAAAGGTGCGTGTACCAGGATAAACGTTGTAGCCGCAAAAATAAATGTGTTTAACAATTTGTCCCTGCTTTTTGTATACATGTTTTATCCATGTTTTTATTCTCCAACTATTTTAGTGGTAATATATTACAATTACAATTACAATATGCTTTATTTAAAAACACCTCGTCATATTCACATGTGAAACGAGATGTAAATACATACAACATACAATCACAGAAAAAAATGATCATGGTGGGGACCTGTTTTGTATACTCAGCGATAAGTTTAATATTAAAATGAATCCTTTTGTTTACTAACACTTGTATAAACTGAAAGTTGATGAATGTATTCAGAAATTTGCATGTAACATTCATGCTGCTTATCTCTAAGATTTGGTTAATGAATACTTTAGTGCACAGTATAACTTAAGTATTGAATTTTTATGCATCTTTTAGGAGAATGACGAAGTAACAAAAGAAATGAATAATCATAAAACAACGAACAAGAAACACTAGAACAGCCATAGGTCTGTTCGTAGACTTTAACGTTAGAAGGCTTTTTAAAAGGCTACGTTGTTCTTGGTATAAAACATTGCATTATTGATATGTTTGCAAACTAAAAATTAACATATAATATTAGTATGGGAAAGTTCGACCAAACAGCTCTATGTCTAGACCACAAACAACATTGAACATGCATATTCATCAACATTTCGTAGAGTGTTTGCCTTATTATGAAAATCTCATCAATTATTGCTCAAATAATCAGTTTCAACCATCTGCTGTCTTTTTGCACATTGGCAGCATATATATTTTCAATTGCTTAGCCTTATTTGTAATTTAACTTTACTGTCTGCACCCGACGCCTTCTTAATAGAGTTTTTGTTTACGTATGTAAGTAGGTGTTTTCTGCGAATTGATTTTTAAAGTAATCTTTAATTCAAAGGTTATTATCTTGATCTTATTTATATGATGCACCGCATGATATGTCTGATTATTTAAGACCTTATATAAATTGTTATTTATAATTATTGAACTTGTTATTGACCTATTTTTGTGTTCATTTGATGGCTGAACAGCGTGCACAGACGGATTAATTATAACCAAATGTAAAAGATGAGCAACAGCATTCAAATATATGTAACATGTCTTGACATATGTTATCTGTCGGAAACAAATATCCCTGATCAGTAATTGAATAGAAAGTACAGTATATTAATAAACAATGACAACTGAACGTGACAATTCGCCATAAAGGTTGGGCATGCATTGGTTTAAACGATTTCGCTGTCGATTATCAAGAGCTCTTCTTTCTTTCGTTGAGAACATGCAAATCCCCTTGGAGTTTAATTTACCTTGATTGTGTGTTCAAATTTGATAAATTGAAATTGTGTTTTGGTATACTGGTATTGCTTTAAGTATATTTTTGCCTTTAGTATGTATTTCTTAAACAGCAATACAAGCTTTAAAATAAATTTCATTGTATATTCATTGTATATTGGGATGTATCTAGGATGGTGATTGATATAGTTTTTCAAGTTGTGTCTGAGTTTTACATGAGAAAGACTTCTGCAAAGGTCTAGGTAGAGAATGTTAAGATGCTGTTGAAAGAATAGTTTTACAGTTTCCTGAAAAATAAGGTAACAGTAGTATACCGCTACTTAAAAATCATAAATCGATTGACAAAAAACAGAACCGGGTAACAAAGTAAAATCGAGGAAAACACATCAGTTATAAGAAGAAAACAACAAAACAAAAGAAGACTGAAGGGCAATAAAAAACAAAACACAAATCTAATAAAAAAATAACTTATTAAAATAAATATATATTTGGATATATTTACCTACTGTATAAGTTCATCGTTACAGTAAAAATACTATAAAATGTAAATATGTCTGCACATTTGTTTTCCTTTTGTTTGTTTGCATTAAAATTTTGTCAACCCCATTTGTATTTTACAGACGTATTTCAATAAATTACACCATAGTCCACGATACACTAAGTGACAACACTTATGGAATAAATCGGACAAGGGTTTTACATGTTTACGACATTTCTGAAAAGGGAAGGATTGATATTCAATGAATGTTCTACTTTTTTTTTCTCTTTGTATTGGCCTTTTATAAACATTACCGATATCTGTTTTCGCAAATTGTATTGCAAACAGTACTGTAGATAGTTACTTTCTGTTGATAATTTTGTTTTTAAACAATGATTTGAAGTTAAATAAAATATCTAGTCAAATGTAAGCTACATGAAATAAATTAAAATCCAAGTAAAAGAACACAATAATGATTGATCAGAAATAAACTGTAGTAATGTTATTCGTCAGTATGATATGTCTGTCTTTGTGTTAAGACATTTGACAATGTAAAACAATTGGTACGACCAATTATTATTGTTTTTACCAAGATCATAACTAAATGTACGAATCGATGATAGGGTGATGCAGGTTTTCAGATTATTTGTATAACTTGACTATTAAAAGTTGTAATCTAGTTGGTTGTACATAATAATTTAATTGATGTTTTTGTTTTTAACATGTACTTGTTTTGTTGCTTTTGATTTTCCAATTCATGTCTTGTAGTTCTGTTTAATAAAATACAAACAAAGTGCCTACATTTATCTCAAGAACTTTCCTGGATTTTGTCTGTCATTGTGTTTTAACACTATGATAAAACTCATCTTTTCCATCTCAATCATTTTGTATACATTATTAATTCTCACACTGATTTCAGTCAATTTCTGAGATAATTATGTTACGATCAAACAATAGAATATTATTCCTCGCAAGATGATTATATCGGACATGTGTCGGATAATGCTTTCAGGCTTAAATTAGGTTGACAAAACACTTGCAGGGGAAACTTGCTACTCACCCATCGTATAATGACACTAATTTATAAAAATATAGAATGATACAATGATCTATTGGGAAATTAAACAGATAATGTTTAGACCACACTGTATTAAACAAAGGTAAATGATGAAACATATCGTATGTTAATACATATACATACGAGTTTTATATACTGATTTAGATTCCATAAGTGTTTGGCAACTATTTTATATATTATATTTGAGAAGATAAATTTTGACTTGAGATAAAAATGATATAATCGATTCATAAGTTTGATTAATCGATTCATAAGTTTGATAATTCATCTGAAAACAACAGGTTTTGTCAATTTGTTGTATGAAGGATCTTATTAAATGCTATCAAATTTGGACTGTGATGCACTTACAATTAATCAAGGTTTCCTTTCACTAGATAATCTGCTAGCCAACGCTTATGACTCCCATCTGGACCTGGAGACTTAAGGGGTACAACATCAAATTCAGGTTTTTATCAACAAATGCCTGCGCCAAATTTGCATATTTTGTTGGCCAGAAACCATTAGTAACAAATGCTTATGAGAAAGAACCAACCAAGAACCAGCAATTAAACAGCTAAAGAGGAGAACTTGACAATGTATTGGGCACACTTTGAGGAAACTTATATGTACCATCACTAGACAGGCATTATAAAGGAACCCCCAAGGACATCGGAGACTGGGAAGACCTTCTCACAGCTGGAGAGGATCGATGCACAAGGAACTGGAGGAAATTGGATAAACCTGAACGAAGCGAAAAAAAAAAGAGCCCAACATAGAGTAAGATGGAAAGCGACTGTGTCATCCCTATGTTCCACAAGTAACGAAGAGGATTAAGTCAAGTCAAAGTACTTACGATTGCCAAAAAAGTTATAAGCCGATGTTTTATACACAGAAGATGCTTAGCCTGTCGTTTATGCAATTCTCTCAGTTGTGTTTTGTCTTAAGTTTGTATCTGTTTAATCAAGTTGCAATAAACATTGGTAAACAAATGTTGTTTTAACAAAACCATGTGTACTTTACAAATTTCTTAATAAGACAGACTTTTTTGCAGACATTTCTCAAGTTAAATAAATAGGCATCTTTCTGTCAAGTTTTCAAATTTCAAGAAATTTAAGTTGTTTCGTGTTTGAAGTTTCTAATCAACAAAACATCAAAACAGATGTTATAAAGACATACAATTTATCCATACAAATAATTTGATATAAAATGCATTTATTTTCAATTGGAAAAATTCTTCATTTGAATTCAAATTCGTCTCAATAGACATTTCAATCAGGCTTGAACAGCCAATGGTCTAAATAAGAAATCAATTTGGTTGATCGTTATCTAAGATAACAACATTTTCTTCAAAGTTGTGAGCATTTGAAGTAAGTTTCAAGAAAGGTATTGCACAGTGTTGCGGTTTGTTCAAACGTCCTTTATTAACACACATAAGTTTGAATCTGTTAATGTTAGATGTTTTTCAACGTCGCTGTAATTGTCCGGCGGCTACAAGCATATTTCAGACGAATTGTGCACATCCTGCTACAAACATGAAATTTGGCATAGATCTTCCTCAACTATTACTCGTTCATTTCAGATAGGGAGGCGTTTTAAAAAAAATGTCTCACTTCCGGTATAATCCAAAATGGCGGACATCATACTTAAATCAGCCCTATATCGAAGGATATTAAGTGAAAAGGTATTATTATCATGCCACTAACATAATATTTGGTATCAACCTTTGTTTTGTACTACTTTTGGATATATGATATAGATAAGATGTCTTCAAAAACCCTACTTCCGGTAAAATCCAACATGGCGGATATAGTACTAGAATAAGCTTTTTTTAGGGAGGGTAATTGAAATGTGTTTTAATGTATTGCTACTATCATTATACTGGGCAGGAACTTTTCTTCTGTGCCTCTCATGGATACAATGTATAAGACATATCTTTTTAAAAACCTTACTTCCGGTAAATTTTAAAATGGCGGACACAGAAATATCAATTTTCTATTTTAATATTCAACTTTTTTCAAAATGTAAAGAAAATGTTTTTATTGGATTTTTTTTTGCTTGTTATTAAACTATTGGCTTCTAGTTATACTCAAAGCCACTAATTTTTTTCTAATGTAAATTTTTAAATCACACTTCCGGTATTAAAAAAAAACCAAAATGGTGGAAATTTCAAAAATGAGTCCTCAATACATATCTTTGATTTAGAGTTTTAGATAGATTGGTTAAAACAAAATAAAATTACTGAAGTACTAAATCATTTTTCAAATTATTACTATTTGGCTGAAAATACATGTTTATTCACAATCACCACCACATGTAAACAAAACGGTGCACGAGAGACCCGATTTTCCACATTAACAACGACCGCGACATCCTCTGTATCTGTATCTGTATGAATGCGTTGTCAATACAAATTCTGGCTTTTATATAACGGTTTGAGAGAGCGCCGCCGATTTATTGACGAGGAGTAAGAGCAGATTTGACGCTCTATACGCTTGATGTGCGCAATACAGTGTCGTCTTGCTGATTCGACGCCATCACTGTCTTTACAAAGAATGAGTTTGAGTATTGTGGTGTTTTGCTTAGTGGAATGTCAAAACACTTAGAGTGATTCTTTACTTGCTTTTCCACAATATTTGTTGCGTGGTATTCTTCGAACTTTTTTGCAGTTATGTTTCTCTTAGGACGTGCTTTTTGGAGAAATGCGTCTGTTTCAATAGCGGGAATCAGCCCCTAAACCACTTTGTACATAAATATCAACTTCTAGCTTGTTCGTCTTGCAATTGTCTGGAGGTCTTGTAGTTCCAGTTTGGCAAGTTTATAGGAAATACACCCGTCCTCTCTTGACTTGTAACCTATGGTGATAAATCTTGACGCTTGACGTTGTATCCTTTCTAGCTTATTTATGTTTGTTACCATGTTGGGGTCCTATGCTATGGGTCCACATTCCATCGTTGATCAACGAGCGAGATGTAAGCTGTTTTTACCCTCAATTAGTCTTCCCTTTTGCGCAAATAGTTATTTTCTTGATTCGTTAACCATGTTTACCCCATCTGGTAAGTTTGTGTGATCTTACAGTTAAGCCACGATGATTTAGGCTGATCAATCATCATTCTTTATGTCAAAGTCACATCTTCAAATGCCATCAATGTCTCCCACGCAGTCTTATTTTCCTTTTCAAGCAATCAGAGAACCATATCACAACTGGTAAATACATGGAGCACAATAAGTGTGTGTAATCACTCATTGCCAGGTGCATTTGTAAATATATTTATCCAAAGCTTTTTGCCCTCCCAAACAAAATCCATAGTTCGTCTACCCCTGTCACGGAATAGCGAAACAATAACGACTATTCGAATCATGACTCGTGCAAGTTCATGGTTCATTGCATCAAACACATGCACCACGATTATATTGTCAGCCACTTAATGTGAACATGGTGATAAACTTGAAATACATCTCGAGGTAGATAAGATAGAATATCCTGAGCATTTGTTATAAGAAGCAAGAGCTACATTTAGGGGAAAGGGAATACACTGACGAATCAAGAGTCAAAACAAGATTACGACAATTACAAAGAATTTGTAAGTTTTCATTCGCAACAGCTTGCTCGATAGATTTTGAGGGAAAGGTAGTTGTAGCAAAAATTACTCAGGATGTTCTGTGCTATCCATCACATGGTGATCTTTCAAGCTTAGCAACATGTCAACGTAAAGAGGATGACACTTGAATCAAGATGCATGTGTCTGATGCAGTGAAACACAGACTTAACTGAGTCATGACTCGAACATTCGATACTGATTTTACTGTCATTGCGGTTTCGCTTTTCAGTGACCTAGGGGCAGACAAACTTTGGCTTGCATTTGAAAGTGGGAAAAGCTTCAGATATATATCTATCCATGACCTTTCAAATACACTAGGCATTGAGATATTATACGTTTGCTGGAAAAGGAACTGCGTTGGTGTCATGGATGGTGTTTAAAGATGTGACTCTATCATTTAGAATGATGATTGATCAGCCAACATCACCAGATATGGATTTGACAATGTCATTGATAGAACGATACGTGGTTTTGTTGTACGATCGAACAAACTTATCAGATGGGGTTAACGAACCAAGAAAAAATGTGTTTTTGGAAGAGGAAATACTTAGAGGCTATTCCCACGACTCTGTCTAGTCTTTTTCAGCAAGTAATATACCATGGAGGATGTGAATGAGTAACAAACTTGGTATTGGTTCCTTTTCTAACTAGTCCATCCCTTATGAATGGCGAAGGGGAAAATATTATCCATGGCACCCTTTTCAACAACTCCTTTGTGAGGCCTCTTAATCTTATCAGGAGCTTGTACATTACAGATGTAGGAAACAATACCACGATCTTTGTAAATTTGGAAAATAAGCTCTCCGATTGTGAGTAAACATGTATATATGCGGCCACAAATAAGTCATTCTAAAGATGTTTAACAATTTTAGTGATTTTATTTTGTTTTAATCAATCTATCCAAAACTCTACATCGAATATATGGATTGAGGACTCATCTTTGTAATTTTCGCCATATTGATTTTTTACCGGAAGTGGTAATTTTCTATTGAATCATATGCAATTGAATAGAATTAGTGGTTTTGAGGATGACTTAAAGCCAAAAGTTTAATGACAACCCCCAAAAACTCATTTTGTTTACAGTTTGAAAAAAAGTTGAATATAAAAATGAAAAATTATCAATATTTCTATGTCCGCCATATTGGATATTACCGGAAGTAAGGGATTTAAAGACATATGTCTTATACATTGTATTCATGAGATGCACCAAAGAAAGGTTCCTGCACAATATCATGATAGTAGCAATACTTTAAAACTCATTTCAATTATCCTACCTAAAAATAAGCTTATTGTAGTACTATATCTGCCATGTTTGATTTTACCGGAAGTAGGGTTTTTGAAGACATCTTATCTATATCATATATCCAAAAGTAGTACAAAACTAAGGTTTGTACCAAATATTATGATAGTATCATGTTAATAACACCTTTTCACATATTAGCCTTCGATATTGGGCTAATTGAAGTATGATGTCCGCCATTTTGGATTTTACCGGAAGTGAGACATTTTTTTCAAATGCCTCCCTATCTGAAATGAAAGAGAAATAGTTGAGGAAGGTCTATGCCAAATTTCATGCTTGTAGCAGGATGTGCATAATTTTTCACAAAGCCGCCGTACTATAAGCTGTAACTTAACACTACTCTTCCTTTATAGAAATATTTCAAATGTGTTGTCCTGAATAATATTCGTCAATACCAAAGTGTTTTTTTTTTTTGATAATTTCAACTGCATAGTTTTATAGCCCTCATGATGACTAACATGATTTTTTGTGTTAAATAAAACAACGATAATTATACTAGAAGTGCACAATATCAACATATTCGATCAAAACCAGTAAACTTAACCATGTTAACGTAACATTGTTTCCTATCTTTACCTCTTTCCAAAATTGAGATAGATAAGTAAACAAAATTTTCTTTGCTGAAATGGGTTCTAGTACGTTGATAGGATCGGTATAAACTTCCTGTGTATTAACGGTCTACATTGTCATCGATCAATTCCAGGAAATCAATCAATTAACGTGTCTCGACAACTAGTGATTGTTTTTACTCTGACATTGTACTAATTACACACTACTAATCGTGAAAATATAGCCATGGAATCACAGTCTTGTTTAGATATCTAATGGGGATTTATATATTTTCATGGGTATCAATTTTCGTGGGTCGAGGTAAACTAATATTTTCATGGATTTCTATTTTCGTGGTTTTACCAATCTATGAATACAAGACCTATAGAACATTTATTATTTGTTGAACATTTAAAAATCGTGGTTCACATGTACCCACGAAACCAACGAAAAATGGGTATCTAACGAATAATAATGTAACCATAGTAACATTTTGTTTAACAATGTGAAACGTTACATGGGAAAAACAAATAATTACCCCACTACAGATATGTCAGAAGCACATAAATTATTTGACACAAGTTCCATCATCTACGAAATAAACTGTTCACAGAAAAAACTAACTTCCATTTAAGTTAAACATGTTAAATTTAACTCTTCAAATCGATATTTAACAAACATTATACAACATTGTAGCCGTCTGTTAAATATGTTTACGATTTCACCTAGCTTTGCATATACATGTTTTCTCCATGTTCCTATTCTCACACTTTTCGAGTTGTTATAGAAATGGAACAGGGCTGGGCTCTTGATGGCATACTAAACGGTCATTTTAACTGGTAATCGTAAAATACCTTTGTTTACTAACACATGCATACAATTGTGCTGTTTTTTTTCTAAACATGTTCAACCTCTTTTTCTACATCTAACATATTTATGACATAATAGTTCATTGACTTAATTGTAGGTTTCAAAGCTACCGTCATATCGAAAAATACTTTTTCAAAATAAACATCAATTTCATCACCTACAAGTTGAATAGTTCCCGTAATAGTACGAAAAAGAGGGACGAAAGATACCAGAGGGACAGTCATAAATCGAAAAATAAACTGACAACAGCATGGCCAACTTTTATGTTTACGGGACTCTGCGACCTCAGATTGTCAATTTTTTTCCACTATCCTGACGGACTTCAGTCTTTAAATTACAAAAGATAACATTTATAAGCTATATGAAAAATATAAGTATTGAAAAGTGAGTAGAAATTGCAGATATTGTTAAATGGTTTAGATAAAGTCGATAAATGAATTAAATTTGCAATTAACATTCACGATGCTTGTCTCTAAAATCTAGTTAATGAATGCTTAATTGCACAGTACAACTTAACATTGAAATACAATTAAATGAACAGTCAGTCAAACATGATAACATCGGCATCAACATTTACTGCAATGTTATATGAACGAATGCATGGTATGTACTAACCAAAAGCATGCAATTCCTGATAAATACGACTAGGAATTTTGCTATTGTCTCTATATTTAGCATTTTAGTGAACGTGAGTTTCAGTTAAAATGTTTTTGTGTTCCCTTGCGATATTTAATACTATATTCTTCATTCTAACTTCCTTTTATTGGTATATCATGTATATGTCTTCACCTCACTCTGAAAACAACATATTTATTTGAGAAATTGCATACTAGTTTATATATGTATAACATATCGAATATTTGCAATAACGTACATCACTACTCTTTTAAGGGTTGTGTAATAAACAATGTGTTCGTTTAATTTTTTGTAACAATAGTCATGAAGGTAAATGCATTAAAAATTATTATATTAAGTGCAATTGGTTTGTATTGAGTACATAAAATAGGGAAATAAAGATGAAAGGGTTATGTATCTTTTAGTTTGTTTTGTGTGAAAAACGAAGGCAAACAAAACCATAATTTTGTGTTTAAAACATATAACTGAAACCAAGAGTTAAATATTTAAGAACGCATACATGTCATATAGTATATCTTATAAGAAAAGCTTACAATTAACATGATAAAGAGGTCGAAAAGCCGGACTTGGAACCGAATGAGGCATGTTAAAAGGCAAACATTATTGAACCAATATTCAAATCTCATAAAATGTGTAAAATTAAAATAATAAGATAACTACCATATACTAGCGTATTTCTTTGTCTTATTATGAAAAAAATATCAATCATAAATAAAACGATTAGTTGTATTCATAAGCTTTGTATTATCAGATTGGAAATTGACACCAGTAATACTATTCAATTGCTTAACTGCAACTCTAATGTGACAGTGCTGTCTGTGGGCAACGCCTTCTTAATGTAAATCAACAGTTTATAACCGATGTAATTAGGTGTCCATCGCTATATAATGTTTAAAGTAATCTTTAATTCAAAGGTCAATGTCTGGATTTAATTGATTCTATTAACTGCGCTTTTTATGACCATCTAAGCCATTTTGTATTGAATTTTTCATAAAGCTTGGAAATGTTGTTTACCCGTGTTTTTTTTCTTTCTTTTTTTATCAAATTAATTAATTAAATTAATGGCTCACCTTTCAACATTATTGCATTGGAAGGTTTATTTCACTTTGCAAGTTATAATGCTAGTACCATAAAATGCTTTAAAAAGTAAGCTACATTCTTAGGCTAAGGATTATGGAACAATCAATATAATATATTTTGTTTTCTCTGTTTGTTGCTTGACAATCAAATTATCAAAACGATGTTATTTTTCACCTTGATGATTCTTCTTTTATAAATTAATTCTACAAATTATATAGCGCTGAATAATTTTGTTTTGCATCTTGTATAACAACGACGAAGTATTGAAAAAGAAGAATAAACAAAAGTGCCGTACAAGAAACTGTCAAACAGGCAGCAATTAACTTGTTGGAAACAGCATTCAACTTGCCTTAATGTCAACAAATAGGCATAATTAGTTAACTGAAGATCAAATGTCATCAACCGTGTAAGAACACACAACATGAGGATAATTTAACCTCTGAGAGGAGCAAGACCAGGTGCGTTGACTAGATATATGTGCCAACAATGTTGTTATAAAATCGGGGTAATTACTAATAAGACCACATGTCCACTATTTATATATCAAAGGTTTGAATTGTTTCGTTAATAAATTCAGACACACTCATAACTTACTGATCAACCTATTTTTGTTTGTTACATTTGAAATTGACTTAGCTCTGTTTTTGGAAATGCATGTGTTAGAGGCCTTTTCAAAATGCTTCGTTGTTCCTTGGTATAATACATTGAAATACTGATATATTTGCAAAAGAAACATTCATGAATAATATTTGTGTTACGCGCGACCAAAAACCTTTTGTAAACCCCAAACACCATTGATTAAGACATACATTGCTGTGCACGTCCATGCAAAATTTCGTAGTGCGTTTGCCTTATTGTGTAAATCTCATCACAGGTTTAAACATCTGCTGAGTCCTATCAGACTAGAATCATATATAATTGCATTTCCTAGGCCGTATTTGTAACTTGAACCTTTTGTCTGTAGTCAAAGTTTTTTTTTATTCCAAAAGTCACTTTCTGAATCTTACTGATGATGAACAGTGCCAATCTTGGTATTTAAATCCGAATGTAATGGCACAAAACCACGTTCAACCCACCATTTTTATTTTAAAATGCCCTGTACCAAGTCAAGGAAATGGTCAATGTTATATTATAGTTTGTTCCTGTGTTTGTTACATTTTAATGTTGGGTTTCTGTTGTGTCGTAATTTTCTTATATTTGATGCGTTTCCCTCAGTTTTAGTTTGTAACCCGGATTTGTTTTTTTCTCTATCAATTTATGAATTTCGAACAGTGGTATACTACTGTTGCCTTAATTCATTCACAAAGTCGTCAATCTCATATTTTAGAAAACTACAAAATCGAATAAAATTTTATCAGACTACTTTTCAGCTTTCCAGATATCTTAATTTTGCATTTATTTTTTTCGGGAATTTAGATAAAGACATAAAGCAATGATCAACCAATTATTGTTATTAAACTAACAATATTCGAAACGTTGATTGCATTGCGTTATAAACCATACTTCTCTGTTTGATAACGTTTTAAGCGGTTATTTTTTTAAGGCGTCGTTGTTTCTTAATTTGATGCGTTAAAAATTGTGAAATGTTTGCAGAAGAAAAGCTTACGTGTATTTTTGGAACATTAATAAAAAAATCTCTATATCTAGACTCCAAACGAAATTGATAAAAGCAATACATTCACGTACGTGCATATCTATGACTATTTTGTAGAGTGTATACCTAATCATACAAGTCTAAGTTATTATAAATCAAATGATCATTTTAACCATCTTCCGTCTTTTATTAGATTGGCATCACATATATTTTCAATTGCTATATTTGTAATTTGACATTACTGTCTGCAGTCAAAGTCTTCTTAATATAAATCAAGTTTTTATTACCTATGTTATTAGGTGTCTTCCGTTATATACTTTTGAAAGTAATCTTTATTTCAAAGGTCAACGTCTGAATCTTACTGATATGATGATAGTGCAACTTTTGATTATTTAAATCCGAATGTTGTTGGTTATTTATTATGATTGGAATTTTTTTTGACCCATTTCTCCCTGATTTGTTGTCTGACCTTTTTGAATAATCATCTTTAATGATGACATTTATGATGTCAGTTCTAATGATAATAAAATTTATTTAAGAAAGTGCACATATTTCAGATGCAGTTGATTATAACAAAAATAAAAACACTGTATCGAACTATGTCTTTACATTTTGCTGCTTGGTAATCAAATAATTGTATTGTTAAAAACTACATGTATCGCGTGTTTAATTAACGCCAAAAAATATATTGGGCCATAGAAGAATGTTGTGTGAAACTCTATTTATGCCTTCATATATATGTAAACATGATATGCTCGCGACCATGTCAGTATTGACAGGATGTGTTACGTTTAAAATATTCCTAAAAAAACGAGTTATTGTTTTAGTGTTAAAACAGACTGAATATTTTAAACGCATAGATTTCTTCTTTTTATATTCCTATAGAATTGACACAAAACCCTACAAAAGGCAAAGCAAATTCATAACCAAATGTCATTTGTAGAGTGTCAAAATAAAAGATCAAAACATCTAATGTATTAAAAACAACTTTCATATTCCTGGCTTGGAACAGACATTTCATTATATATAAAACTGCAGATTAAACATGTCACACAACCATGGAAAAACTATACTATCAAACAGATACTGATGCAATATATTCTCTTGTTTTATATTTGATCATATACATTGTATTCAATCTTTTGTTTTATTCAGAGGGTGCGGGTAGTAAGTATACCTCAAGAATGTAATAAACATGATTGAAATGCTTTTAAGCATTCTTGAGAAACAAATCATCGAAAACAGGAAGAAAACATCATTTTTCGAGTATATAGCAATCGCCTGTAACACGTTTAAATACAATTCTATATCGTGTGTCACTTTTTTCGGAGAAACATTGTGGTTCATACTAATCATTTACGTATCTTTATATATAGGGTGATTTGTCGTCTAAGTCATTAGATGTAGGACATAACAACAAATTGGTCCTCAAATAAAGATTCGGTATAATAAATAACAATAATTAAACGTTCAATTATAGTTAAAGTTTGTTCATTGTATTCAAGAGGAATGCAAACCCTAGATTCCGAAAGATTTTCCTAGCTCATTTAAGGTAATCTATTCATGAGATAGACAATTCCAGAAAAAAATGCGTCGGTGTGTAACAGTGTAACTTACCTAATCTGTTTGAATAAATAATATGCATTGCTGCTTTTATTGAAGGGTATATTTTCTTTCTTCAGCTTACTATCATGGAGCAAAATGGTCAGTTACAAATATATCAGTATGAGTAAATGCAAGATATATCCGTTTTCATCAAAGTCGATATTTCACAACATTATTAAATAGTACATGTCGATTTGTAATAGTATGCCTATGTACACTAATACAAATGTATAACACATTTAAATCCATTAAAAACTTTACAGCGGTAACTGATGGTACTATGATTGAACTTATGTAGAATACAGTTTCCTAATTTGTTATACAGGTTGTAAAATCTAATTAATGCGGAAACTATAATGTCATATTGCGTCACTACAAACCGCTCATCTAATGACAACGACAGAATCAGAACATAGCATATATTAGTCAAGCTATATTGCAAATTAAATTTGATTTGCATCCAATTGCCAATGCATGTATGAAAAGGTATACCCTATGTAAACGGCAGCATATATTTAAATGAAAAAAACCTCATAAAATGGGAGAAGAAAAACCATTTACAAAACAAAAGGAAGAAAGCAATTAAGATTAATCATGAATGTTGCGGCAAGTTAATTGTGAAGGACGTAATAAGAATTGTATTTTCCAATGAGACCATACAGTAAATATGGGATATATATGAACATGGGATGAGTATTTGGAATGAATATGTTTTCACCCTTTTCAGTTTGCAATAGCTTCGACTGTTAATGTATACATTTTCTTAGAGTTGTACAGTATATAAAGCCATATGTCTTGTCTATAGGTTTACATTGATTGCGAGTTATATTTCATATACATGTATAATTCCTAAAACTATACCAAGATGCAGTATGTTTCATTACATACAAGTGCATGAAAGCTACTGGATGTTTGGATATTCTTAAAGAAAACAAGACTATACAAAAAATGATTTAAAAACATGTTAGGGTCTTTTTCCCGCAGAAAATAATTCTCTTCAGTGGAATTGGATATACAAAGCCTGATGATTACCCAGTTTATATCAGCAATATTTCAAATGTCTGAGTGTATTATTAAACTTCTAAGCCAACAACATAATTACAAATGATACATTGGCTCAATCATATTATATGACAAAATAAACCAACTATCCAATTTCAAAATTTAATAAGCTCAGACAGTATTAAACTAATACCACTAGTTCGCTTTTGTATTTATTTACGACAGGCATAGTTTTCAGTTATAGATTAAGTTGGGCAAATAATTGAACTACATAATGCAAATAAAACGTATTTGAAATAAGAACTGTTTCCAAAATAAGACGTCTTCAATTATATTCAAAGTAACAAAACTGTAAATATTTTTTTTTTTAGAATATGTAAATCCCTTTTGGTTGGTTTTACCTTGATTTGTATTTATTGTTATTTATATAATTTAGTATTGGTGCAAAAAAAAACTTGCAATAATTATGCTGAAACAGTAAACGTGTCGAGGTATGCACTGTGTAGTTCATTATGTTATTAAGGAGAACTTAATATATCATCTATCAAATAAAACACTTCTTCAGCATCGTATATATCTTTTATTCCGCATTATATAGACATATAAAGTGGCTCATGTTCATAATATGCTGAGAAATTGATGAGAACTTGCATTCGCTCTTGTTCACATGTTTCAAATCGTTTTATTTGAATATTCATCACTGCTGTTGCTGTTTAAGTGATGAAAACACGGTTTTAATCAATTCCTGGCAGATCAATTGAGAAATAATTATGTTGAGTTCAACACATTAACAAAGTTTAAATGCTTTATCCTTGGTGATTAATGGAGATTTTTTAACTAAATGAAATGACGAACTTCTGTAATCAGATTGTATTATGTGTACGGATTAACATTACAGTATCTCAAATGTAAATGGCAGATTCATCATGTTCATAAATTGGATCAACTCAGAAATATGATATTAGAAAATTTCACTCAAACATATTATTTAACTTACAGTGCATAGACTATTTTGCCAAACTGTGTCATATAAAGTATGTTGCAATCGCAGATCAGATGAAAAACTTTTTTTCAAATTTGTTCTTACATGTATGTTGTACTGCTATGAAACTGGGGTGGGTTTACACACACGTGTATTCCCTCCAGGTTTGATCCCCAAAAACGTGTAGGAATAGAAATTAAAGATAACAAGCACGAATTACGGGATTGTATACATTTTTAAGTACCGAAACCTGGTGCATTGACTGTTTTTACACTCTATGTCGGTTTCATCCACAAAGTCGTCAATCGTTATAAAACTACTTTTAAGCTTTCCAGATATCTTAGTTGTGGATTTATTTCTTTAATGAATTAAGATAAAGACATGGATCAATGATCAGCCATTTATGGTTGGTGAACTAACAATATTTGAAACGTTGATTGCAATTGTTATACATCATACGTATCTGTTTGATAACGTTTTAAGCGGCTATTTTGATAAGGCGTAGTTGTTCCTTGGTTTGATGGATTTAAAATGGTGAAACGTTTGCAGAAGAAAAGCTTACGTGTATGTTTGGAAAATTGATAAAAAATCTCTATATCTAGACTCCAAACGAAATTGATAAAATCAATATATTCACGTATGTGCATATCTATGACAATTTTGTAGAGTGTTTACCTTATAATAACAGTCTTTGAAATAATATATCAAATGTTCGTTTTTAACCATCTGCAGTTTTCCATTATATTTGCATCATATATAGTTTCAATTGCTGTGCAATATTTGTAACTTGACATTATTGTCTGTTTTATGGAACGCAACAGTGGTCTTATGTCTATCATTAGATGGATGGCCACACGCATTCAAGGCACAAACAATATGGTAATCTATCTAAAAAAAGAACAGGTGTTTACCGAATTGGTCACGTGGTTTTACCGCATCAAGTAATGGGATAACCACATCAAAAAATGACAGGACCACATCAAAGAATAACAAGACCACACCAAATAATGAAACAAACACATTAAGTAGTGTAAAATCGTCAAATTTTGAAACATCATTACGTAATGTTATAACCATAAAAAGAATAGACAAATCATCATTACGGAATAACAAAACCACATCATGTGATGAAACAACTGCACTACGTTATGTCACATACACATTAAGTTATGTTAAAACCACATTGACTAATAACACAACCATATCAAATAATGGTGAAACCACATCGAGTAATGATAAAACCATATTGAGTAATGACAAAACTATATCAAGTCAATAAGAAACCATATCGTGTAATATCGAAATATCATTAAGTGATGACTATTCCATATTGAGTTTTATTAAAACATCATAACGTAATGTCAAAACCATATTAAGTAAAGACAAAATATCATTAAGTAATAATAAAACAGCATAAAGTAATATCAGAGTTCCACATATGACAGCTGTGGCGTTGCATATGTTTTCATATAAACCCATTTTGTATTATCCATGTTATTATGTGTCGTTCGTGAAATACTTTTGAAAATAATTTTAAATTCAAAGGTCATCGTCTGAATCTTATTTATATGATGCACAGTGCCATCTTAAATGATTTTAATCCGAATGTAATTGATTCTTCATAACGATTGGAATAGTTTTGACTCATTTCTCGCTAATCTGTTGTCTGACCTTTTTATATAATTGTCGTTCATGGTGACATTTATTATGTCATTTCTAATGATAATAAAATGGGTTTAAGAAAGTGAACAGATATCAGATTCAATTCATTAAAAAAAAGAATATATCGAACTTTGTCGTTTCATTTTGCCGCTTGTTAATCAAATAATTGTATTGTTAAAAACTACATGTATCGCATGTTCAATTAACGCCAAGAAATATGTTGGAATATAGAAGAACATTATGTGAAACTCTATATATGCTGGCCTACACATATATATGCAAATATGATATGTTCGCGACCATGCATGTCTGTATTGACAGGCCAATTTACGTTTTAAATATTTCTTTAAATCGAGTCACTGTCTTTGTTTTAAAAAAAGGCTAAATACATGTATTTTAACGCATGGATTTCTTTTCTTTTTAGATCATATAGAATTGACATACAAAAAACATATACAACTCAAGGAAAATTCATAATGGAATGTCGTGTGTAGAGTGTCAAAATCAAAAGATCCAAACATCTTAGTAAAATACCAATGTTATACACTTGATGGAAATGCCATTAAGTATTCTTCTGAAACAAATTCTCGAATGCTGCAATATACATCATGTGTCGAGTATATCATTGTATGTAGCATTCACCTTTAACATGTTCAAAAAACTCTTTATCGTCTTTCCCCTTTTCGGAGAAACACTTTGGTTTATATTAAACCTTTACTTATCTTCATATAAAGGGTGACTTGTCGTAAAAGTCTAAAATGAATACCATATAGATAGACGTAAGACATAACAACAAATATATCCTGAAATAAACATTCACCATACTATATAATATTCAAAATTTCGTTAATTGTTTAAGTTTGTTCATGTTCTTTAAGAGCAATTAACACCCAAGATCCCAAAAAGGTTGTCACTGCTCAGTTAAGGTTATCTATTCCTGATAAAGACAATTCCCGAAAAATGCGTCTGTGTGTAATAGTGTAACTTACATAATTTGTTTGAATCAACAATATGCATTCCTGCTTTTTATGAAGGGTATATTTTCTTTCTTCAACTTAATAGCATAGAACAAACGGGTCAGTTACAATGTATGGTTATGAGTGAATGCAAGATAAATCAGTATTCATCAAAGTCGATATTTTACAACATAAATGAATACTGAAATAGTACATGTCAGTTTGTAATATTATGCCTATCTGCACTTATGCAAATGAATAACTCATTTCAACCCATTAAACAGTATACAGCGGTAACTGATGTCCTCTAATGAGATTTATGCAGAATATGCTTTCCTAATTTGTTATACAGGTTGTAAAATGTAATTAATCCGGAAACTATAATGTCCTATAACATCACTACAATCCGCTCATCTGATGACAACAACATAATATTACGGTACATAACCTATATTAGTCAAATTTATTGCAAAGTAAATCATGTAAATTGGATTTGCATTTACTTGTAACTAAAATAATATCTTTTTATTAGAAAATATAACAATGCAATGCTCTGTCGAATAACATATTACAGATCAAACTGTTTTTGATCATAAAATGTTGCTTTGTTAGTTCAGATTTCGAATCTGATCAATTTGTATTAGAATGGTTTAATTGACAATACATGTATGAAAAGGAATACCATGTGTATACGGAAACATATATCTAATTGAAGACAAACAATTTAAGTAGCAGATGTAAGACCATCTACTAAACAAAAAGAAGAAAGCATTTCAGATAAGTCATGACTGTTGCGGCAAATTGGATTGTAAGAGACGTAATATTAAATACATGGCAGTTTATCTTCGAATGAGACCGTACAGTTAACACACGAACTATATATATAAACATGTGATGAAGAATAAAAATGAATTCAAATTTACAATACTGTGGATTCATTAATATTCGTTGAATATCAATTTTCGTGGATTTTGTTGGTATAGGGGAACCATCGATTTAAATGTAAATGTTCTAAAGAAATGTATGCAGACTTTGTTGACACCACGAAATTAAATATTCACGAATATCAAAAGTTTCCTCAATCAACGAAAATTAGTACCCATGAAAATAAATGAATCAACAGTAGATTCCACTACTCATGCATATATTCTCTTAGAGTATTACAGTATATAGAGCCATTTTTTGTCTATAGACTTACATTGATTGCGAATTCAATCTTAAGATATAGTTCCTAAAACTATACCACAATGCAGTATGTTTCTTTCAATACAAGTTCATGACGGATACAGGGTATTTATATATCATTTTCGAGAACAAGACTATACAAAATATGATTTAAACAATTTCTAAGGTCCAATTCCCGCCTACAAAAATGATCTTCATTAGTATTGGATATACATGTCGATCTTTTTAGGCTGAGTGACCTTTTTATATCAACGTTGCTTCAATTCTTTTACGTTTTTATTATTTTTAAATCAAATGCAGATATATTAGTAGGTCAGTGTATGGTTATTTTGTCATATGATAACATAGCAAAATTCCAAGCCAGACACATTATAACAAAAGAAACATTGAATCAATCATATTATATGACAGAAGACGGGAACTATCAAATTTCAAATTAGATAAGCTGAGACAGTATTTAACCAGTTCGACCATTTCGCGTTTTTATCTTTTTAAGACAGACATAGTTTTCAGTTATAGATAAAGTTTGGAAGGTAATTGAACAACGTAATGTGAATACAAAGTATTCAAATTAAGGGGGCTCGCGGGTCTAAATGATTTTTTTTTAATTTAATATAGAATTCCGCTATATTTTTTTATGAATGAACTTTATCTGATACTTAATAGAAAAAGGAAACAAAAAAATGGGGTCACCGTTCATTTACGCTCACAATCAGTCTTCGAAAGAAGCATACATTTTTGTTAATGTACTTTAATGATAGCCAAAGTAAAAAAAAACTATATATGTGTAATTTCTAACATGATTTTATTACTTTTTTTATTTAGAAGGTTATCTTCTTTTATGAAGGCTATGCTAGACTTATCTGACTTATTCGTGATGATTGGTTAATTTCTGTTGCAACTATTTTATATACTTTGTAAATGTATATACTTTTTTATATTGTTTTTTTTTTTTTAGATACATATTATTTAGAATTGAAACTTGTTTTACACAAAGTGAAACAATATGACTGACCAGGTACATGATAATGTTAAAGATAACATGAGGGATGTTTATTTTGGAGCATGCATCATGCAGCATGTATAATTACAGAATAGCGAGACAAAAGAATGCATTAACATTGAACAACTTTTAATTTCATGCACGTTAAACATATTACAATTAAAACAAACTCATCTCACTTCGAAAACTTTGAACATGTTAAAAAGCACATACATTTGTAACTCATTTTTGAATGTTAAGTGCACCTTACTACTCGACACTTTTAACAAATACAGCGGAAGTGTGAAGTCACGCTTAATATCATATTATACCATTTCATAACTATAAATATTTATAACTGTTATTGCTGTTGAAGTGGTAAAAAACGCAGTTTTAATTCATATTTTAAAGAATAATAGAGAAATGATTATGTTGAATTTTACGCATTAACAAGTTTAAAAGTGTTTTCATTGGTGCTTAATGGCAATTTTATAACTAAATGAAATGACAAACCTTTTTTAATTAAATTTTGTTTCCGTGTACGGATTCACACCACAGCATCACAAATGTAAATGGCAGATTATATAACGGGATAAACAGTGAAATATAATTTTAGAAAATCTTTACTCGAACATTTTGAATTAAATTATATTAAATTGCATTGCATTTACACGAAGAATATGCATAATTGTGCTTTAGCCATTCATTTGAAGTGTGTTGCAGTCGCAGAAAAAATTATAGGCCTTAAGTACAAGTGACATTTATAGTTTATTCATATGTTGTACTGTTATGCCCTCGGCGAAGATTAGGGGATTGAAAAAAAATGAGTCTTTCATCCACCTCTTTTATTTTACTCTATAAGTTCAGGAGTGAACTCAAGTGAGAGTTATACTTCATAAAAATAGACAGCTTTTGGATCCTTTACTTTGTATTTATCTATTATTTTAATCAAGACTTAATGGTAACTCGACAAACACAAACAATTTTTTTTTTCTATCATGTGAACGTTTTTTCCAACACATTGCCAAACTATCATTTGAAATAACAACATGTGTGTATTCTTGTTCTCAAACATTGTTCTTAAAAACAAAGTACATCATGTACATATTTCTGAAATATAAAAGATATTAATGTTGATATTTGTATCTTATATTGTACAAACATTTAAAGTAAGTATTTTCAGAATGTCACAAACACATTATACTAAAGTGTTTTTTTTTTTCAGGATGTCACAATAACAGTATGTTAAAATGTTTTGCAGAAAATAGAGTTTTGTCGTTTGCAGAAAATAGAGTTTTGTCGTTTGCATAAAATGTTTCATTTCGTAAAAGTAAGATGTTTTGTTTCTAAAAGTGCGTTTGGCGTACTAAATTATAATCATCCTGTTACCTTTGATAACTATTTACACAACTAGGTCGATGCCACTGCTGGTGGACGTTTCGTCCCCGAGGGTATCACCAGCCCAGTAGTCAACACTTCGGTGTTGACATGAATATCAATAATGTGGTCATTTTATAAATTTCCTGTTTACAAAACTTTGAATTTTTCGACAAACTCAGGATTTTCTTATCCCAGGCATAGATTACCTTAGCCGTATTTGGCACAACTTTTTGGAATTTTGGATCCTCAATGCTCTTCAACTTTGTATTAGTTTGGCTTTATAAATATTTTGATATGAGCGTCACTGATGAGTCTTATGTAGACGAAAAGCGCGTCTGGTGTACTAAATTATAATCCTGGTACCTTTGATAACTATTGTAATATATCTGACAAACATCGTCTAAATGTTATCTTTTTAATATTTTGACATACATTCACACTTCAGTTTAATAATCTTACTGATATTATATTCAACATCTTAAGGATATGGAAATAGCATTTTATCTTATCTTTGTTTAACATTCCACAGATGATGTTGTTTTTATTTTTGTAACAGCTGAGTGTTTGTTTACCTCCTGTATGCGTTAAAAAGATAAATTGTAACTCATTTTTAATGCAGTCAGATCCTTTTTTTTCAGATATAAAACAAAAACAGTCACTTTTATTTAATGTTCATTCAATTCGTTTAAGAATATTTTAGAAATTACGAAATGAAAAATGTCTAAGAAATTTAATTGTCCTCTTTCAGATTTTTAATTCAATATTCGTATCATTATACTTTTACGAAAAACCAACATGTTCCGAAACTGATGCAGAAGCCGACTGTAATGTTTTGTCAGAAGTGAATATCAGAAACCAGGTTGCAGATCTAGAATTTGAATCAAACGAATATCAACAAAGCGTGTGTTTTGCTTGTTAAGTAAAAACGTCGAACTCCTCAGATGAAACATGTTCATTCCTTTTGCGTTTCGATCGTAATAGGAATTACTGCATCTGTTCCTATAGGTACAGGTCTAGAATTTTAAAAAGAAAAACTCATTGAAAATCAATACTGTGACACTTGTAGATAGGGTATGCATGTATTTCTCATGTAGCTCTATAAAAGGTTGGGCACCTACTACACCACATAAATTTGTACATGGTTATAAAAATAAAGAGATGTGGCAACTTCCCAAGGTGTTGACTACCAAATTATGAAACAGCTATCAATCATAATTCAATGACTTCGAAATACAAATGTATAGTTCACTGTACGGCCTTTAACAATGCGAAAACCCATATCGTAATCTCGACTTTGACAGGACTTGACAAACAAAATGTGTTCTAGAACACAATTGAAAAAAAAAACACCTAAATTTTTAACAATACATATTATGAAAGAACAAATATGTCTCAAACAGAAACCAGCAACCATCTGTTACAAAAGGCATGACTCAACATATTGTTTACAGTCAGAAACCACAAGTATTATTTACACTAGGCACTAGATAAATTATTGTTTGGGGTTTCTATCCTGTATATTCACGAACAAATAAATACAATAATCATGTTTCACCAAATTTAGTAGTAGTGTTTTCATCGCAAAATGTACTTTGAATAACACACTTATTCATCTAGGAAAGTGACAAGGGATTATATATCTAGATATTGAAAAGTTACATATAGTAAATTTGGTGAAAAATAAATTCTGAAATTATTTTTGTTGTGTGGAAGATAGTAAATTAACAAACGCACGAGTTTTATTTGATACTGTCAACACAGTTACACAGTTAAAATCACTTACTATTGACAGATGTATTTAGTCCATCCTTTGTCTAGTGCAATGACCGTACTTTGAACTATTATGGTTTACTTTTACACATTGCGACTTGGATGGGTAGTTATCTCACAAATACCACATACCACATACTTATATATATTTATTTGTAACGATGTTATGAATTGATGACGGTATATTTTCAGAAATAGTATGCAGCTATATCAGCAACAAAAATGTCCGTGTATGACTAAGGTTTCTATTATACGACATTTGTATTCCAAACCCCAAAAACAATTTAGAATGAAACATCGTATCAATCATAATATAAGACAAAATAAACACAATATCCAATCTCAAAATGAAATAGGCTGAGACAGTATTTATCTATTTTTTTTTTCATTTGTGGTTTTTATCTAATAAAGACAGACATAGTTTTCAGTGTACAGGTTAAGTTGAGAAAATAAGATAACCTATTCGTACACAAACATTTTACAACATGAAACAGTTTCAATGCTACATTGTCTCTAATTAAATCCAAAGTATTACAAAGTATTACAATTGTGGTTGTGTTGTAAGTTCCCAACAGTTCAGCTTTTTTTTCGCTGTCGATGTTCTATGTCTTGATTTTCGTTCGTTGAGATCATCTAACTCTTTTTGGGGTAAATGTAATCTTGATATTTGTGTTAAAAATTGATAGAGATAAATTGAGTATTGGTACATTCGTATTGCATTAAAAATTGATCGAGTTGTGGTATGCATTTCGTGGTACTTTGTGTCTTTTTGTTTCTCAGTAGAATCATGTTAATGATATGAGTTACCTGCATGATGTTTATTTTCGATAATTCAGCGTTTATCATTATACTATTTCATGCACATTTAACATATTGATAAAAATGAAATACAAACAAATTTTAGATAGACAAAAATCATTAACGCTCATAACCGATTTTAGAATTTTTAGTACATCAATACAGCTCTTCAGCTTTTACAAATATAGCGGAAATGTTAAATTGCACTAAATATTATATTATATCTATTTATCATTATAAATATGCATAACTGTTGTTGCTGTTAATGTGGTTGAAAAAGCGAGTTTCCTACAGTCTTCAAAAAATAAAATAGAAATGATTGAATTCAACACATTAACAAGTTTAAACTGTTCTTTTGTCTTGATGACTTAAAGGCGTTTTTATAACAAAATGAAACGACGAATTTTGGAAATCAGGTTAGGATTTTCAGTACAGCAGAATCAAATGTAAATTACAGATTCGAAAATATGAAAACACAGAGAAATTAAATTAGAAACAAAATTTTCACAATTATGAGAATGTTGAATTTGAATAAGTTGCATTCAATTTATACTAAGGTTACCTTTTACTATGTTACACACATTTTAAATCAAGTGTATTTGAGTCGCAAATCAGTGTATATGGTTTTGTAATTTACTGTTGTGTTTTGTTTTTGTGTTCTGTTGTTACGTGAATGTCCGAGGCTATAGGAAATTGACAGACATGATTAACTCCAAATTCTAGTGTGCCTGACAGGTGCATGCATTTCCGTAGTTTTCGTTGGTTCATTGACTGGTATTTTTTGTTTGTATAAAGTTTTAGGTTTTAAATTAAGCTGTGATGTTCTTAATTGAACTGTTTAACATATTGCACGTCGGGGTCTTTCATGGAAAATTATACGATAAGGGGTCTTCTTGTTATTACACGATAATGCAGTGAGTCCCCTTTATACACGTACTTGAAATCTACTGGACATTCCGAGATCGGAAATGAAGACAAACAATAAGGTCCTTCTCCCGCAAAAAATGACGCTTAGTGGAATTGGATGTTGACGTCGCTGTTGATATTTTGAATATCCTTTTTGTTCAGTGGTTGTCGCTTGTTGGTTTGAATCATAAGTGATTCTCGTGTTTCATAGATTATATCGTTGGTTCTGTGTTTGATCGGTTTACCACAAGTAATGTTTGGGGCACTGTATAGCTCTATAATAATCGGTGTGACCCAATGCTCCGTGTTGAAGGACGTACTTTGACTTACAATTGTTCAATTTTGTCTCATTGACACTCATACAACATCTTCTTATATCTATTAATTTCAACGATATTTTGAATTGATTATAAATATTTAAGAAAAAAGATCTAGTTATATCAGCAATTAAATTGGCCATGTATGATTTAGGTTTTTATTCGATAACATATTGAAATTCCAACCACAAATCTAATTTAGAATGAAACATTGTATCAATCATATTATGCGACAAATCAAGAAAACTATCCAATTTCAGAATTAAATAAGCAGAGACACTATTTTTCCAATTCCTTCATTCTTGCTTTTTGTTTATCTATTTAAGACAGATATAGTTTTAGGTTTGTATGCCAAATTGATCAAATAAGATTACAAGTACTCAATGTGTACAAAACTCTTTAAAAAAAAAGGATCCAATTTATATACTATGTCGTCTGTTATTAGGTTCAGCGTTTAACAATAAACTCATTAGTTTTCTCGTTTGAATTGTTTTACATTTTTCTCGTTTGAATTGTTTTACATTGTCTTATCGGGGCCTTTTATAGCTGACTATGCTTTATGGGCTTTGCTCACTGTTGAAGGCCGTACGGTGACCTATAGTTGTTAATGTCTGTGCCATTTTTGTCTTTTTTTGATAGTTGTCTCATTGGCAATCATACCACATCTTCTTTTTTATATCATCATA